>CM072893.1:29843735-30208735 GCA_037013685.1 Acridotheres tristis
AAGGAAGGAAGGAAGGAAGGAAGGAAGGAAGGAAGGAAGGAAGGAAGGAAGGAAGGAAGGAAGGAAGGAAGGAAGGAAGGAAGGAAGGAAGGAAGGGAGGAAATGTCGTGTGTAAGGAGAAGCCAAGGTCCCAGTGTGAGATGGAATGAATCCGTCGCAGGGACACTGTCAGGAGTCTGGGGAAGGGTCGTGAGTTCAACGTCGGACCAACTTGGAGATTCACGCCAATTTGTCTTTAGGAGAGTCAAGGGCTGTCGGAAATCCGCTTTCTTCTCACCATTGTGGCGAAGTCCCGGGAGGTTGGGGTCGGCGTTTTCTGTAGGTTTTCTCTGGCAAATCAAGAGCCCCGCTCGGCAAAGCGGAGTGTCCTGGCGGGCCGGGAGCGGTGCCACCGGTGCAGAGCCCGAGGACATCGCCGGGCAGGGCGGGCAGGGTAGCCCCTCTGCCGGGGCCTTTTTCCTCTCCCCAGTGGGCGCTTCTCCTACCCAAGCGGCCGATCCTGACCTTGGAAAGGCAGGAAGGGAGAGCCCGGGATGCCCGGGGTGGGCGGCCGTGTCCTACGTGGCGGGGACACCTTCCCGCTGCCACCCCGCGCATCGCCATGGAAACCGCCGCAGCTGCACATCCAAGTTCCCGGAGCCTCAGCCCCGGGTGCCCCGGCACGGACCTGACAGGGACCCCCTCAGCCGCGCTGCCGCTGTCGGGAGTGAGGCGCAGCCCCCCGAACCGGCCTTCCCCCGCCTCGCCCGTCGGTGGGCAGGAGCTCATATTGGGGGTGACAGCCGGGAAGAGCCTCTCTGGTTCCTTTTGCGCTCTGACACGAGGGTCAGAGATAGGTGAGGGCTGACCTTGAACTACGCGGCAGCAAACGGGGGCTGACACCGGCCAGCGACCCTCTCTCGTCCCCGCCTTGTTGGGGAGACTTCGGGAAAGGATGGAGATGCGGGCCGGCAAATACGGGCGTAGAGTTTGTCCCTGCTCTCCTCTACCATCGCTTAAGCTTCGCCCATCCCAGCCTGCAACTCCCGTGTGGCCCCAGGGTCCCTGTCCCCGCAGCCGGCCCGCGGATGCGCTCAGCGCAGCGGGACCTGCAGCCCCGGCCAGGTGCCCTCTCCCGTGGAAAACGGCTGCTCCTTCTTTTTGGGGTATAAGGGTAAAAACTGCTCGCTCCTCCCCGTAACTTAAATAAAAAAGGAGTAAAAGGCAACGTTTACACCAGTTTAATTAAGGAGGGCTCTTGTACCTTGGGGGGAATCGCATCATTTCACATGAAATATTCATACAGGAGGTTTCCCGAGCTGCTCCGTTTAATCATTCCTGCTGCCAGCGAAGGGCTCTGTCTTTATACATGTCTGTAATTTGATTTTAATGTCCCCACTTTTCCATCTGCACATGTCTGGAAGGTAAGTTCCCGTGAGGAAACCAGGGCTGAGGAACATTGCCCAGCCCGGGCGGGACCCGGACCCGTGGAGCCCGTGCGAAGCCTCCCGCGGGCGCGCAACTCCTGGGTGCGCATCTCCCGGGCGCGCATCTCCCGAGTGCGCATCTCCTGGGCGCGCAACTCCTGGGTGCGCATCTCCTGGGTGCGCATCTCCCGGGCGCGCATCTCCTGGGTGCGCATCTCCTGGGCGCGCAACTCCTGGGTGCGCATCTCCTGGGTGCGCATCTCCCGAGTGCGCATCTCCCGGGCGCGCATCTCCCTCGCTCACCGCTCCAGCCGTGCCCGCCGCTCTCGTCTCCTCCGCTGGACTGTTTCGCATTCAGCTGGGTGAAACAGTGCAGTTATATATCCCTACTTCAAGGGTAAAAAAAAAAAAAAAAAGGCAGAAAACAAAACACACAGAAGGAAAAAGAATGTGGCGTGAACTAATTTAAACCACTTCGAGTGGAAGGGCTGTCAGTTCTGTAAGTAAATGATGCTGTGTTGATTCAGATGTTTCTCGCCGTAATTGCTGAGGGGGAAGAGCTGAGGCTCGGGCTCGCAGGTTGGGAATGGCGAACGGGAGCGGCCGGGCCGGGGCCCCGCTGCTCTCGGAGGAGCAGGACGGATGGATGGCAGCAGGGCCCGACACCTCCGTGCCCCGCTGCAAGCTGCCTCTGCAGGCCCCTGCTCACTCTGCCTGGATGGGGAAAAAGCTAAAAGGAAGGGGGAAAGACATTTACCCCTGAAATGATGAGCCCCACTTCCCCCTCGATGTACCCAGGCAGACTTATCTATCCATCACACTGTTTATTGGGTGTCACCAGCTGGGCTGTGGGGAGACAAACGCGTGTTAAATGATGCCATCAGACTGTAGAGCAACAAGCAGAGACGAGGTAATTGGCAGCAATTCTCAGAGCCAGTCCGGTGGCCTGTTAATCTGTTGCTATCAGCACCCAGTCGGGAGAAAAAAAATAAACCAAAAAATCTACAGAATGGAGAAAAAGTCTGACTTACCTCAGACCTGGTCAGCTTGTTAATGTTCCACTTGTAAAGAAAGAAGGATTTCTGAGCGAACCCTGTCTGTGTTCAATCAGACTCTTACTCCATTTGCTGAGTGTAATATATCCTCCGTGGTTTAATCTGTTCTCCGTTCTTTTTAAATTTTATTATTTTTTCATCCCTTTTTTCATTTGGATCCCATGAGGTTTGGCATCAGACTGTTTGAGTTATGAACTAGAGGGTGTCTGCAGAGCAGGAGCACCATTCTGCACCTCTGCCTTTGCATTTCCCATCCAGAAGGCAGCTGTGTGATCAGAAAGTTCGGGATGTACATCCAAACCTTCACCCCTCCAGAAACTTTGCTCAATAAACCTCCTTCTGTCATTCATAACAGAGCACAGAAAGAGCTGCTTGTGCAGGAGGGAATGTTTGAGTGGAAGGCTTTATACAACTCCTACATCCTGAACCAAATATCCACAGTGGCTGGAGATGTGAAATAGAAACTAAAACAGGCTCAAACAAATTGTTTGAAACCAATTCCTTCACAACATTACTTTGTTTCTGAAATAAAAGAGATAGGCCTTTGGCTAGCTTAAAGAAAAACAGTTTTTTAACAGGTGACTTAGAATCAGTAGTGTTTTGAAGAGCTCAGAGTAGAAACAGCAACATCCCCCCAAATTAAAACTGTTTCACAGAAAGTTGAAATCATAGGGGATACACAAAACTACCATCAAAATGTATATTTTCAGCATTAAGGAGGGGTTATAAAGTGTGTTTGAGCTTGTTTTATTTTATTTCAACCTTCCACCCTTCCCTGATATTTTTACTTGTTTATTTTTAAAATGGAAAGGATTGTCAGGAGACCTTCCTAAAAATGATCTTACTGCAAATATAGGGCTGAAACCAGCAGCCCTTACTTAACACTAAACCACTTCTGAAATGGCTGCTGGGTTGCACAGGAGGAGACCCAGAATATTTTCCATTATTCATAAATATTTCAAGCAGGTAAGTTTAAGACTTTTTGTTTTTCATGAGCTATTCTCTCTCACACATATGCACACAGACAAGAGCTACTTAGAACACACTTGGATTCAAGTCCAAATCAATGAATAAATTACACAGATGGGTTTCATTGCTTCTATATTTGCTACATGTAACAAATCAGCAAAAATGTTCAGCTCATTAGCGGGGACAATACTGTGTTGGAGGGGTCAGACACGAGAATGAAAGATGCATTCAATTTTTCCTGTAATGTGACTGATGTCTGGCTGAACAAGTGTGATTTATACCAGACCTCTCCCTTAATATAACATATTTCTGCAATTCTTGTGGGAGAGCCCAAAATGTTCATACATGACAGAATCAAAAATAACTCCCTCAGAAAGGCTAAATTACATGGTTTGGAAAGTTCCAGCCATGTACATCTCATGACACTATTTTACTGCTGAAGAATTGTCTTTTTTTCACAAGTGATAACTGCAATCCAGTAGCAGCTCAACCATTCCAGGGGGTATATGTAGCATATTGGGGCTATATATTAAAGATCAGTAACTCTACATGCTCTAAAACAAAAGCTTTACATTTTATCTCACAAATGAAGACCAGTAAATTGTGAAAGAGCTGTGCACGTATTAATAGCCCCTGATCCACACTGTCACTTCTTAGTTTTCTAGGGGGACACCAAATATCTGTCTTTTCCTGCCTATCCACTGTCACCCAGACTTATTAATTCCAGATAAGACTGCTATTCTGAATGGAGCTGTCACGTCAAACGCTGGAAACCTTTCCACTTCTGGCCCAGGAATGTGGTACCATCAAAAGAGAGTGAGTGAGCATTGCTTGGAAAAGAACAGAGAAATTTGTGCAAAACTTTCAGCTGCCATCCTGTGACTGGCAGAAAAAGTCACCTCTCGATTTTTCAATGAACAGGGCTGCAGATTGTGATAAATGAGGCTGGTTTGTGTCATGACTGGTGTCAGAAGCCTTTATTTTCAGTGCTGGTATGCTGTGCAGGTGACCTTACAGTGAGAGCCCTATCAGCTGAGGGCACAGCAGACAGCCACTGGTGAGTTTGAGGTGTTCAGGGCACAAGTGTGGCCTTTGCATTCTATATTCCTATGGCTAT
The DNA here is from genome assembly GCA_037013685.1 of Acridotheres tristis. Taxonomy (NCBI): domain Eukaryota; kingdom Metazoa; phylum Chordata; class Aves; order Passeriformes; family Sturnidae; genus Acridotheres; species Acridotheres tristis. The sequence goes on from CM072893.1 coordinate 29,848,283, forward strand.
TCGAGCTCAGGTCTCTCTATCTTTGCTCTGCTGACTGATACAAGGCCCAGAAAATATTCTGTATACCACAAGGACCGTTCCCAATTATACATCTCTTGGAGCACTTCCATTGAAGGAGAACCTCTTCCAGAGATACTGATCCACTGCTGATTGGTGAGAGAATGATTTACCAAGTGAAGGTTGGTGTGGCTCCTCCATTCCTCTGTGCGTGGCTGTTCCTAAAGCCTGCCCCTGTCTCAGGGACACATGCTCAGTCATGTGCATTGCTTTGGCAGAACACACAGCCAGATATCAAACTAATTTCCTCGCTGCAAGCAAAGTTCCCTTCAGAACCTGAAATTTTGGATCTTTTCCTTGCCTAAATTTTATTTAGCATCTAAGTGAGACGCAGATAACAAGCTGGCAGGCTGGAGCTAAAATGACCTTTCTTCCAATGAGTAACAACTGCGTGTGAAGGGAAACAACTGCATGCAAAGGTTTTCCATGGGAACCTGAGTCACAGCCCACTCAAGAAAACAAGAAAATGCTTTAGCAGGTTTACACCATGTGTGCAGTGTATTTTGATGTGTCTTGTGATACAGACCTGAGTGGTAGCTGAAGTCACCACGGCACTGGAGCCCTGCTGTGGGTGATGCTCTCAGGGCTTGCTGCTGAGCTGGACAAACCCCCTGCAGGCAGCCTCAGCCTGGCTGAGAAATTTGGTTACGCCAGATGAAAATTTGGCTGGGCCCTGGCTATAATATTTAGGAATTTCAGCTTCAGAGTCAGAATACATCTTAGCAAAAAGAGCCCCTTTAGCCTGTGAGAAGACAGGACCTAGCAGACCATGCTGCTAATGCCTGTCCTGTACCTCTAGCAGAGAGTGCTGCTCCCTCACTCTGCTGAGATAAGGTGGGGAGGTAAATATCTGCTCACAGGTATTTTTAAGCTACTTTGGCAAAGCAGAAAGACAAATCCTTTTGCTCTGTATTTGCACAGAACCGAACACAGCAGAGTCCTGGTGCCTTACTGGAGCTGCCAGGGACTTCTACAGCACAAATAACAAGTACATAATGCATCTGCTACAGAGCTCACAAACCTTTCATGTTATTTATGTACTAATCTGAACAGTGTGGGCCAGATTTTGATCTTAGTTATGTTGGAGTAAATGAGATATGGGTTTGGCCTCACATCCATAAGATCTATAGTCAATCAGTGTTTCTAATGTGCTCATCATGGAAATATCTTGGCATTGTGTGGCTGGCCCACTTCAGTGTGACTAGAATAGCAAAGCATTATATTAAGCAAACAGAACAGTTTGATTTATAGATTTGTGGTAAGAATAGTTCAGTTTTCCAGGGTGTTCAATTTAATTAACATTCTCCAGGGAAAAAACTGCTATTGTTTCCCTAACCACACGCCTTCCAATACAAAATAAACTCTTGCTGGTGTGTATGTGCTGCTTAATTATCCTAAATGGTTCCTTTTGAAAGTTGTCTATTGACCTGCTTCTATACTTCACAAGTGGAGCATATCCTATTCACTCAAGAGTGTGTCTATCTGCACTTAGCAAGAAAGAGATACCAGATGAATTTTAACACTGCTAAAATGACAAAACAACCTGCTGCATGCACGTTGCCCAGTGTTTCACAGTGTTTTACAGCTCCCCTTATTCACTTGTGTGTGAATAAGGCTGCAAGGGTGGTTTATAAAGTAAATTATAGTAACAATTTTTATTAGCAATAATATCTGTGGGTCCTAAGTCCAGCCACTGTTTGATGGTTGGGGATAAATCTAAGACAAGGAGCTCTGTTTGGATGCTACTGGAGCACAAAGCAGGAGAGCAGAGGACAGTTTATCTGTTTGACCCACTAGGGATCAAATCCTGCTGTTGATATTCACCTTCGGGTACTCCATGGTTTTGATCTGCTTGTTTTCAGAGGGGTGAGCTACAGGAAAAGCAGATCCTGGGCTCAGGTCATCCCTGGCTGCCAGGGCTGTGTAAATTACACTGCCTTTTGCACCAACACAGTGCCTGACCTGCTGTCTTCATCTTTCAGACTCTCTCGCAGTTTTTCAGGAGTGCCCAGATTCAGAAGAAGATGGTGGAGCAATCCTGACTCCACTTTTTCCTCAACATTTAAGTGGAAACAGAGCTGGGCCCAGTGAGTGCTGCAGTGTGGGATGACAGGAGGGCGAGATTTCGTGGAGTTGAGTCAGTAGTGAGAGCTGGCTGTAGCCGGCTCTGACTGAACACAATAAACAATTCCACTTGCAACATGCTGTACTATTTAAGGGCTCAGAGATGCCAGTGGGAGTTTTGCCTGAATAGCAGGCGAATAACAGGTCCTTACTCTCTATCATGTCTCATGAAATATCACAGCCCCATGTGTGCTGCAGAGGCAGATAAGGGAGTGGTGGAGATAAGAGGGAGCTGGGGAGGGCCAGGAGGAGCAGAAGGGCTGTGCCATTGCCTCCCCACTTCTGGAGAGAGCCTCCCTCCAGCTGGGGAGCTCCCACCATGCTGGGGCTGTCTGGAAGATGCTGTAAGGATGGCCAGGGAAACTGCACAGCCAGGCCCTGGAAACTATGGATTAACTCTGCAAAGTGAATGACATGATTGCAATGATTCCCTCAACATTTAGCATCTATTCATCTCTGCCACTGTATCTCCATTAGTTCTGCTTCCCAATGACTCCTTCTGTCTAAAAAAGGAACCTAAATTTTAGGGAAAGGGTAGAAATAATTTTTTCTGCTGTGCAATGTGCAAGCAATTTATTGAATAGTCTCAGAAATTCTACTATGTTGCTTTCTTCCTGCGGTACGGATGATTCAAACATAAAGCAGCAGGTTAAAATATATTCATAAAAGACTAAAAAAATGAAACTTGTCAAAACAAGCAGCAGATTTCTCCCTAATATTATGGTACACAATTTTTATAAATGTGGAGGCAGCTTTTCTAAGAAGCGTATTTTAAACTCATCTAAATTATATTAAGAGTCAAGGCCCAATTTGGTAACAAGCTGTGAGACATCAAGGGTTCTTTTAATGAAGAATTCACGCTGGAAAAATGTATGTCACAAGACATATGACTGGATGCCTCCATGCTTACTAACCCTTTGCTCCCCATGTACTGATGTACACTGAAGTGTAAATCCAGAAAAGGGGGTTCAGATGAAGTCCTTGACTCCAAATGGCCATTTGGGTCTCTCCATGAGCATACAGCACTGCAAAACAAAGCGGCATCAGCAAAGATGCCTGAGGTTTGATTTGAATTTTGCTCTAGTTGAGTGATACTATTTATACCCTGGGCTAATCAGAACCAGGGCTGTTTCATCATTCTAAATGTCAGGAAAAATATATCATGTGCATCAAGGGAGAAATCTTGGCCCCACTGAAGTCAATGGCAAAACTCCCATTGATTTCACTGGGGCCAGGATTTCACCCTGAATAAAAACTCATGTTTCATACACAGCTTAAATGGCAATGGGTTTATCTGTGAGGGGTTTTAAAAACTGTTTTGGAGAAAATTTCGTTACTGAAATGCAATTAGGCATTTATTTAGCCTTTACAGAGCAATCGATGTTTTCATGAGCACTGTAAAGGAATTTAAGAAGAGAAACTCAAGGCTGAAGTTGTATGATATGCAATTGGGCAATTGTTAGAACACATAATTGAGTGTGATTCAATGTCTCCAAACACAGTTTCACTAATAAGCTCCTGGGTTTGCGTCTGGATGATCCAAATGTGAATATTTTTTCCTGCTGGGTGACGTAATAGCTCACCAGGACACCAGTGCAGCGGATGTAACATATTTGATTTGATGAGCCTGTTGGACACCAGAAAGCTTGCAGTTGTCTCTCTGACTTGCTCTCACACTAATGAAACACAGCCCTGTGGCCTCTGAAGTCCTGCTGAGCTTGAGCAGCTGTCTTTGGTACTGTCCCCAGCACAGGAGGTGGACAGAGGGTCACTGTGGGTTTGAACATCATTGGAAAAGTTTGGTGAAGACCTCAGCTCCAGCCTTATTTTAAATCAAAAGTGTCTTGTCTTTCCTTGCTGGCATGGTAAATGAGCAAAGTGTCGGGGTTTGTAAGGTTCTGTGTTTGCTGAGACAATTCACAAGAAGGAAAATAGCCTTGTTTTCACTGCCTAATTAGTTCATGGCACATATTTCTTCAGCTGTGTACTTAATACTTTGAAAAGTTTCATGGGATCAAGAAAACAGCTTTGCATTTCAGTCAAAAAAGGAGCCAGTGGAAAAAAAAACCCCATACATGAGCAAAATTCAGTGATTGGAAAACACCACATCCCCACTTAAAAGCGCTTTCAAAAGATATGTTGTACTCAATGAATCTCACTTCTTCTAACCAAAGCCATAAATCTGATGTACAAAATGTTCCCTTATTTTGACTGGATCTATTTGAACTGATTAATTTTTCACAATTTTCTCTGAAAACCACACTGTGGCATCGCTTCAGCACCAACTGCCCATCTTGCACAGACACCATTGGTTCCTGAAATTCTTGGGTTTCCTGTGAGTTTAGAATGGGTCCTTTCCAAGTATTCACTTTGTCTGATCTTGTTAAAATTATTTGAATGAGCAAAATTATGCCTTTGATGCTATGTTGTGAAAACATGTAATCTATTTTGTTTTCAGCTTTCCTTTGACTGGTGCAAGAAACAAAGCCTGGGAAAATAGGCAAATCATGACTTATGGGTGAGTGGCTGGTCACATTTGGAGCTAATTTCTTTTCCAAACATTTATACTTCCTAAGAAACAGTTTCTCCAAAAGAATAACTCCTGGAAGAGGCTAAAGTAGTGGTCAGAAAAGAGGAAAACATGACGTTTGATGTAGTCACCTTGGTTAAGGTCCTGGCCAATTAGGTTTAACAAGACAGGGTTAGAGAATCATCCTAAAATACACTGGGGAGAGGAAAATATTAAGGAACAAAGAAACCTCTGGCCTCAAAGGACAAGAGAAAATAATTTCAAACCATCTTGACGAATCAGTATAACCACAGCTTGATGGAGAGACAAAAATGGGACGACTCTGGCTCTGAGGATTGATGCTGAGATTAAAAAAGCAAACAGAAAAATAAATCCTTTCACTTCTAGACCACTGACTTGAATTCATAAACCAGTTAGTCATCATCATCTGATAGTTACTGAACATGTCCTTTCTGGAACAAACTGGTGGTCTCAACAGGAGCTCTAGGAGGCATATGACAATACTCAAAGCAGACAATTTCCTACTTGGCATTATTGCTGGCCATCTCCATAGGAAGGCCAAAGGAGCAAGCAATTAATAATGGGGGAAATACCAACAATGGTTTATTACTATTATTATTACTACTACTAGTGCTATTATTACTGTTATTAATTCACAAGAGGAAATTATACAGTTGTCTGAGTATGGCAGTAATTATGCAGTTGAATGGGATTACTGCAAAGCAGGCCTGAGATGAGGGATACAAGCTGTGGTCGGATTAGGAAAGCATCTGTGGCTGCACTGACTTGGCAAGGGACAGAACCAAGGCTGCCACTGCCTGAGACCCAAAAGCAGCAGCTCTTATTCTATTATTGCATGAATTGGGTCCTGCTTGTGCAGGCAGGGGCTGCAGCAGCTCCCACCCTGCCTGGAGATGCCCTGTGGTGGGGAGCACCAGTGGCACAGGCTCACCCATGGGCTCTGTTCTTTCTTCTGGCTGGCCCCCAGCAGTCCAAATCCCTTCTGAGTGAAGATTCCTCCAGAGGATCGTTCACCACCCAGGAAATTGCTGCCAGGCAAAAGCAGGGGCTGCACTGAGGCTGAGCAAACACCCAGGAGTGTGCAGGACCACAGCATCCTGTCCTGGCCCTGGCTGAAAACACAGCATCCCCTAAGAGCTGCTTCCCCCAGGCCTGCCTTTGCTCTCCTGTCTTCTCTGGATGAGCACAATGAAACAGTCACAAAGTGCATCATTGCACTCGTGATCACTTCACCAATATTTGAAAAGAGGATCTTCACCCAGGCTGTTCTAAGGGTTAGAACATAACACTTCATCATTGCTATGTTGGCCTTAAGGTGGTAATTTAAGTGGGTTTTTATTCTATGCTGATTTATGGTGGCTAAACCAATGTAATAAAACTTCCCAGACCCTTTTCTTGGGCATTACTGATAAAAACACTCAGTAAAAGAAATGTGTAAATCCATCTTTGTGAGCTCTAATACTTGTTGGTGGCATCTGTTTTTCATTTAACAAGATGACTGAAAATGAATGTAACTACAAAAAACTCAAGCAGCCAAATGTGTACATATTATTGTGTAAAACTGCAGTTTCACCACTCACTGATAATCAGCCCTGATTTATTTGAACAGACCTTGGGGTTCTGACTTTACTTCTCACCCAGGGTTTCAGTTCAGCAGCAGTTTTCCTTAGGCAGGGTCTTCCAGGTCTGACCCAGACATATCCATTTGCAACAACATCCACTGGAAAGGGTTTTGTACATGGTAACAGCAGAATCAGAAGAACTGAAGTTTCCATTCAGTCACAATCTTCTGTGCCTTGGCATACCCGTAGGGCATTTACTAAGTGAGTATGAACATCTTTTGTGCTATCTTATGACAAAATGGCCTGTTTATGGAATGACACCATTTCTGGATATGGAAAAGTTACCTTTTATCAGATATCATGTGTAACGATCACACAAGAGATTAGAAAACGGAGATATGTGGAAAGAAAGGAGTGTGCAGTGGATTATTCAGCACCACAGAAATACAAGGTGCAGGAAAAGAGGAGAGTCTCTGGAGACTGACTGGGTTGTTAACATTGATAAGAACAACTGGGATGTGCTGCTGGAGCTGGACTGGTGTTTGTGGTCAGGAAGGGCTTTCAGGGGATGCTGCACTTCTCATGTACCAGTGAATTTGTCACCAGCACACAAACAGGCCAGAACAAGTATAAATTAAATAATCTTTCTCTGTGCATGGTGACAGAATCCTTGCAGGTTGATAAAGATCAAATCCAGCTGGTTATCTCCCCACATACAGAGCCTCCCATGAAAAGAACTGGTGCAGATCTCATGCACCAGGTTGGGATCAGATTCTAAACATGGGCAGGTAAGGGCAAGGCAAATATGACTGTAAATGATGGGAGACAGCAGCAGCTTTCCAATGCAGACCCACCTAAATCCCCAACAGCATGGGCTGAACATTTTATTGGGACAATGTCTAGGTGTAATTTGCACAAAACTGTGCTGACAGTTCATAGTCACGAATAATGTGACAACCATGGCACAGGTGCAAGCAGGACAAATTTTCTGCCAAATTTATCATTCTGGGTGCAGAGTGACAAGGGTTCACTCATCTCAAAACAGAGCTAAGAATCCTGGGCCACTGACTGAGACATCCATTCAGGATGTGCCCCTCAGTCATTCTCCAGATATTCCAGCCACTCTTCCCAATAATCCTTCTTTCCAGTTCTGCCTGATTTACAAATTCACAGCTGTATGGCTGAGGAATGTAATAGGGTTAGATCCTTGGGAATTTTGGACCTGCAGCTTCAATGAGCCTTGGGGGAGTTATCCAGGCTCGGAAGGCATCCATCAGGTCCTTATTCCAAAGAAATCCTCCACCATCTGCCTCATTCCACATACCCTGAAGCCAGTGGGAGTCCTACCAGATAAGTCAATAGAAATCAGCCCAGGACCTACCTGAAAACACACCTGTTCCTTACGGCATAAAATGATAAGCTGCAAAAGGTTTGGTTTTTAATTGGACACTTAATACCAGCTTTGGCAGGTGATTAAACCGTGATTTACTTCCAAGGGAGATAAGAAGTAAATTTCTAAGGAATTCAGGAGCGATGGTTTAACAGCAAGGTAATTATACAAAGACTTTTTTTGGAAGAACTGGGCAAGTTAAGGGAGAATCAGACATAAATAAGTGATTTATTTTTCTTCCTACACTCAGAAGACACAGGAGATTAGAAAAAAAAAATAGAGCAGTAGTTAAGTAGTTTGAAAATAAGAGATTGTGAGTGGACACAAAAGCTGCCCAAGAAATGTTTAATAAGGAGCCAACAAGGAATGAAACTGAAACAGAAGTGGCCAGTGCTATCAGAACATCAATGTATACAAATCAAACAATACAGCTTAACTAGCTCCCATGGGTAAAATAAAGAGGCATGAAGTAGGGATTTGTCAGTCATTGAGACCTTTATTAATAACAACTGCAGTTTAAAGAGCCTGGGTTCTGGTACTTGCAAACAGGAAGCAGCAGCACTCAAACAAGAAAACCAACATTTCATTGCATGTAAAGGAAGATCATAATTCAGAGGGAAAAATTTATTTTTTTAAAGCAAATTAAGCTACATAACTGCAACAAAGTCTGGGATACTAATAAAGCAGTTTTGTATTTTGCATTATAGAAATACAATATTCTTAAGTATTGTATTAGAATTGTCTGACTAGTATTGGGACAAATATGCAATGGATAAAGAGAACAACTGTTCAGAATGAGGCTCATCTCCCACACTCACCAGGCTTCACAGCAAATTTTTTAATTTTTCCAAGGACATATTAAAATAGTTTTTCACCTTTAGGCTTCTGTTTGACAGGGGAAGATTATTTCAGGCCTCTTGTGGTAATGCTAACCGTAGTCCTCTGTGCAGAAGGTTTTTTTAAGCACTTGGGTTTGGATAACTCTGTGAAGGGGAGCAGAAGTGTTTATCCTCAGCACCCAGACATGGGCTGTACTGCTGAGGGTGTACCCAAAAGTGGATGAACGTGGTGACTATTTTTGGCTAGGCTATCTCTGCTGAGCCTTTCCTTTCCTCTGGTTTGCTCGTGCTCCAACAAATTTGACATGAAAGATCTATTTTGGGGGACAGTCCTGCCCCTTCAGCATGACATAACCCAGGGAATGGGACACAGGGGTCTTGTAGAGCCCATCCTCTCAATGCACCAGAGCTCACAGGCAGTGAAAAATTTCAGCAAAGAAGTCCCATCAGTCTGTGACACCCCTGTACCCCTTACAGCAATTCCTTTGTCCCCCTGTGGTCTGGCTGGTTTAATGCTAGTTGGATCATGACTACTGTGGTTTTTTTGCAATTGTTCTCCATTGCAAACACAGGTGTTTGCTGGGGCTATAAAGCACACACAGCCCCAGACACAACTCAAAGGGGGGTTTGTGCCTGTCTCCTGGTAATTCTAAGTTAACAATTTTTCACCTGAAAAATAAATATTTCCCCTTTGTCCTTTCCTCGGGAATACTGAGGAGAAAAGGACTGCATCCTGTTTTGTGTAACTAGGTCAAAAGCTGTAGTAATTATATAATAATGGCTTGGAAAGGCAGTATTTCAGGACAAGGTGTTTCAAGCCAACAACTTCAGTCATAAGAATGACAATGGTATTTATTGCAGGAAATCCCTTGCAAGAAAAATATCTGCCTATTACAGACAGCAATAAAGTAAAAATTTTGCCTTGAGCATATTTCTTCCTAAGGCAGAACAGTAAATATCTGAGCTGTAGAAACATTAAAATACCTGTAACTAGTAAGAATTTACAGTTCTACAAAAAACGTTGTCAACAATGTGTGTAGGTGCTTTAGAGATAAGTAGGCATTTACCAGAGATTTATGGATTACAGTGTTCTGTGACATCATAAAATGTGGGGAATCTGAGAGCACGACTATTTGGCTGGTCAGCAAAAGTCTCTTCTTAGACCATTAGGCTGTGCCATACATCATCCCTAAGGTTATTTCCTTGATAGGTCTTGGAAAAGGTGTTGTATATCACAAAGTCTAGGATCTCAGAAGTCAGGCTGGGAGCACCTTTTACTTCATTAGCAGTTGAAGTTAATACCATTTACTTTTTTGCAAAGAAAGTAATTACCTTGAGGTTTTCAATGCTTTTCCCAGATTGAAGCTGTGACCTCAACTTTAGGATGATGTTGATGTTTGTAATCAACCTTATTTCTGAGCTTGATGATTCATCACGCACTCATTATATGTGATTTTCTTGTGCAATTGTACAACACATTAAAAGCAAATAAAGTTACATATCCTCATTTAAAATAGTTTGCAAGTAAAATCAGTCATACTCGCTGCTGCTTTTGTGCAGTGTGCTTCTACTTTCGCTGGTACTTCACTGGTGAAGTCAAGGATTTTATCTATAAATTTCATAGCTATGTAACAGACAGTGATATTAAATGGGATACAAGAAGGACACTGGTATTATGGAGCTCATTCTAGCTCCTTTTATATATTGCACTGCATTGAAAACAAATTAGAATATTCAGTCTAAGATCAGAAAGGCCAGGAAGAGCAGAGGAAATTTTATAGACGAAGTACAGTAAGGTGTTTGGGAACTGTATCCCTGGAGGTGATCTCTCCATTTATAAATTGTTTTGTGTTCCCCATTCTTCTCCTCCTTTCCCCTTCTCATTCCCAAAGGACCTGGTCTAGGTGTACCTGTCATCTTGCAAAGGTCAAGCAGGAAGTGGGACATGGATCTCCTGGTGGAAGCATAAACAGGACAGATTGCCTGGGAGCCTTGCCCTGTGCAGGGTGATGGGAAGATCACAGAACCACAGAATATTAGAATGGCATGGGTTTGAAGGGACCTCTAAATGTCACCTAGTCCAATCCCCCTGCAAAAAAACGGGACATCTTCACTTAGACCAGGCTGCTCAGAGCCTCCTCAAACCTGACTTTGGATGTTCCTAGAGATGAGACATCTGCCACCTTTCTGGGCAAGCTGTTCCAGTGTTTTGCCATCCTCATTTTAAAACACTTCTTCCTTATACCTAATTTAAATTAAAAAATTTATTTAAAACCATTACCCCTTGTCCTTTTGCAATAACCCCTGCTGAAAAGCTTGTCCCCTGTAGGTCCTGGAAGGTACTCTAGAAGAACAGCTCCAGCTCTCTCAGCCTTTCCTTACAGGAGGGTGTTCAATTCTTCTGACCATCTTCGTGGCCCTCCCCTTGACCTGCTCCAACAGGACCACGTCTTTCCTGTGCTAAGGACCCCAAAACTGGACACAGTACTGCAGGTGAATCCCCTCCCTCAGCCTCACCCTAGAAATTTAGAGATAAGATAAAAAAGAAATGAGAGGGAAAGTTACTGGAAAGATCAATCTGTGCAAAGATTTCAGTGTGTCTTCTCCTTTTCATGGAAATGGACATCAGGGGCAAAAGAAATGTCTTTATTGCTGGAAAACCTGTATAAAACGAAGCAGCAGAGAAGGCATTCAGCACAGAGGGATTGCAGCAGCCAAGGAGAATGGAGGGCTTTGCATATCCAGAGTGAAGCTGCTGGGAAGGAGCTGCAAGGGGATTATGCAAATCCCTGATTGGGTGAGCAGGGGCTGATTGCCAGAGCAGGGGATGCACACACTGCCTGTACCTGGGTAGTGATTATGCAAATTACACCCCCCCAGCCAGGGTCCAGGGCAATTGGCTAAATGAGAAAAACTCTGGTTACACATCAATAAATGCTCAGCACTTTAAACGGCCCAGCCCACAGACTGTGCAGGATAAACACAAACACAGCCCTGTCTCTCCCTCTCCCTGGGATCCACCTAGCCCTGGGCTGCTGGCTGGCAACAGATCCCTATCCAATAAAAGTGGGTGTCCATTTCCATTTTCTGTGAGTCGGCCGTCAAAGGCATAGAAAATGGAAGCTCAGGTGGAAACTTCTCCATGTTGCTAGCAGTTTTCTGATTCCAGGAAAATTCTGTTCTTTGTCAAAGGGGGGATGCACCTGCACAGTGCATGGGCTCAGGCCTTAGTTTTGCACTATGCATGGGAAAGATCTAGACGGGTGTGAGATGTAATTAAAAGGTCAGATATTTAATACCTATTCCGTGTTTTTTTTAATGGCATCTAAATTTGTAAGAATATAAAGACATTGCCCTGCTATACTTGCAATAAGATTTTAATATTCAGAAGTTTCTTTTTATTCTTTTTTTTTTTTTATTCCAGTGTGTACAATTATGTGCCTATATGTGTGCAATCCAGCATCAGTTCTCAAATCCAGCATAATATCTCAATATAATTTTATTTTGTTCTGGACAGCCTTTAACGTTTTCAGAAGCTTCTCACAAAAGGAATCTCATTGCCATGAACACCTAAGCCTGAAACAGCTCTGTAATTCTCACTGCAGAATGTTGGAAAGATGTGACTCAGAAATCCAGGAAAATACACTAATTATATTTTACAACTAATTGCACTCTGCAGTTTTCATAGCTTACTGGCAGATGGGTGATTCAGATTTTGAGGTGATTGGGCCAGTTTAAAAACAGAATATAACTGACTAATAGCTGGACATGTCAGATGAAAGGAAGAAAATTGTCCATCTAATCCTGTGGCACAATGTAAGATCTCACTGAACTGGGTAGCAATAAAAATCAGTTTGTTAGCATGTCAGGATTATAGAAAACTTCTTGGTAAAGCCCATGCCAGTGAGGAAGAGAGTAAAAAAAGGTCCACGAGGTTTTCCACACTGAATTTTCTCCCTAATTATTCCCCTGGGTGGGCAGAATCTTCTTCTGTGTACAACAGGTTATTGGTGATATCAGCAAATGTTAGTCCCAGGGGACCAATTAATTTTAACAGAGGCTCCACTGAAAATCAGGGAATGAGGCCAAATATTATTCCAGTGAAAATCAGGTGAGTGTTTACATCTGGGCAGAAAGAAAGGGGCAGTATATAAACATATGAGGCATGAGGGAAACATGAGTGTGGTTTGCAGGCAGGACAGGGTGCACAAGCCTGGCTGGGGAAAGCCCAAGGTTCATCAATACCTTCAGCCATAAACTAGCTATTATAATTTGCCATAATTACTCTCAAAATTAACTGCCCACTGACAAAAGATGGATTTTGGAAACCCAAGCTGTGGGCAGTTATTCCCAGTCTCCACAGGCTGTGGTTGGTGATACAACATGAGGAGCTGAGAGAGTGGAAGCTGATAGGAGATATTTTCCTGATTAATGCTCTGCTCTCTTTTTAATAAGCTAAGAAACATTTGAAAAACAATAAATTCCAATAACTGATAACTCCTGGACTATTTCTAGCCCACTTTTATGGAGGTACAGAGCAAATATTACTTAAATAACTTTCATCTGTCATTACTCCAGCTTGGTCTGTACCTGCTGGGTTGCAAAGCTGTGTAAGCAGCAGCTTTCAATGAAGTATTGATTCTTGTCACTTTGCAAAGAAGAAAATAGAGAATGTCAGCTCTGCTACAAGAGAGACATCATGGAAAGAGGAAAAGATCACAGGAGAGCTGAGCTGTGCTACAGAGTCCTCCCCTCTGGTTGAACTGCAGCTCCTGTCCCCTTGTGCCAGCAATGAATGAAATTTGTGATGAGTCAGGGCTGCTTCCTCACCTGAGAAATCATTTATACACTGGACAAGTGCTGCTGGGGATCTCTGCTCAGCCCCTCGTGGGCAGGTGTCCCAGCCACATAAACCACTGTGACAATTGACATTAATTGGCACCCTTGCTGCAGTCTCCAAGGAGAGGCTAAAGATTTAATGGGCATTGAGAGTGAATTATTCCCATATGCCTCAAGGTGGTCCCTCCAGGGCTGTGCTGACACACATGGGCAGGCCAGAGCCTGAGCTGCCACCTCGTGTGATGGATTTGCTTCACTAACGTTTTTAAAGGACAAAGACAAAAGGGAGAAATGAGAAACTTAGAATAAGAGGGAAAATAAAAGAACAGCGTGTTATTCCTCAAAGACATCTTGGAACTAAAGTAAATGCTTATTCTTGGATAATTGTGTGGTAAAATGGATGAATCTTTATGTAAATTGGTGATACTTCATGGGGACAACACTTCATATGAGCAAATACTTAATACTTTTTTTGAGAGCTGAATGATTTCACCATCTACTTATAGATGAAATACAGGTTTTGTTATCACCTTAAGTAGGCAAGTGTTAAATATCTATATTATTTTCAGATGAAATCTGTTTTAAAACAAAGTAAAAAAAACATTCCATAAAGGAACAGTTTATTTCTGAAATTCCCTGGCTTCTCTTTCTTTGCATTTATCATGCTTTATCCTAAGTATGAATAACAGACTTTTTTTGTGGGCTGCAGGATTTTTAGAAATAATAAAAGAATGCTTTGGAAATGTGTCACCTCTTCACAGTTATAACTCAGCAAATCAGGAGGCAGTGCTAACGTCTCTCATGTTGGCTACTAGCTCTGTGTCTGAAACAATTTATTTTCAGATTGACTATAAAAACAAGACATCATATAATTGTCTGGCCATAAAATATGTAAAGTATTGCACTACTGGGGCTCATTAGCAAAAGCATAGATGCTTTTGAGTAATCCATAAGGTGATACCTTTTAATGAATGCTGCAAATTATTCTACTGACTACCTAAAGATTAATAATAGATATGTCTGCTGCAACAAACAAGTCTCAAATCTCTGGAGAGAACTAGAGAAAGTGGATAATAATTAGAATAAGAGCACGACAGCTATTCTTATATTCATAGTTTTGATCCTATCAGCTAAATGGTGGTTGTGGTTTGTGTTGTGTCTGCTGTAAACAGACTCCTCTTGGAGCAGGAGCCCAGGCTGAGAGCACTGCACACAGCTTGGCTTGTGGATAGCAAGAGAAATGGATTTTAACTCTGACTCAGAGTTTAATGCTGCATAATTCCAGGAGAGTTAAACATCTTTACAAGACCTGAAACCTTACAGTTTCATTATTTCCAAGGATTACTGTCCATTCTTTTGAAAGGAGGCTAAAAACAGGCACAATATTTAGCTAACTTTATTCTGGACAATTGACAAGGACTCTCACAGTTTTTGTTTTAGGGAAGTCTCTACCTTATTACAGTATGTGGAACTCTGCAAAGGAGGCATAGAGGATGAATAGAGTTTTGAGATGTAATATCCAATATATCTAGTCATGTGAATTATTAAAAATTGAACAATTATCTCTGTGGTAAACAGCACTGGACACCTCCAAAGCCCCTGGATCACACCTCTAAATATTTGTCTCTCTGAGAGTCACATCATACTGTTGGGTAACCTGTGCTCTTGCCCAGGCTTTGGAGGATGGTGTGCAGTGCCCCATTCCCACTCACTCTGGGAGCTACTCAAAGTACTTCAAAAACAACCTTAAAACAGTTAAATCAACTAAATTATTCAATCTTGTACTATCTCTCTCTCAATAAAAAATTTGTTAACTAACGCTCAAAATAAAAACTGTACAATTCTATAAAACAAAACAACAATTAATTTTCTTTTATTAATACGTAAACATAAATACAAAAATTTTAATTAAATATTACATAAATCTTTCTAACCATTCAATAGGCCAGAGACAGCCCAGTGTCGATTTTGATGGGGTCTGTGTGTCAGCAGGAGAATAAATGGGTCTGACACAGCTTATATGAGTTACTGAGGTCCCTACAATTGCACTCAGCTGTGTGTTCCTATTTCCATATCAGATGAAATGTCTCCATGATCCTAAAAATGAAAGCTCCAGAGAGAGAGAAAGGCCAGGACACCTCAGTGGCTACTGCCAGTCCTTTGAATCTGACCCAGTGTAACCAAACTGGCTTCTCTGCCTGCAGTGGGTACAAGGCCCTGCTCATTGCTTAGAAATACTTTATGGTGCATCATCTCTGACCTAGACTTGCTCTAAAGCTCTCAAAATCCACGGGAACCTCTCGACTGAGTCCTTTAAAGCTTGGATCAGTTTTATTATCTGGCAAAGGAAGGCCTGGCAGTTCTCAAACCCTCATGGATCCTGCCAAATGGCATGTGGCTCTGCCAAAACTTATGGTGGTTTCTGGAGAGGAGGAAATTCTCCACAAAGTGGAACCTCACAAAGTTTTTTTGCCTTCAAAAGACAGAAGGTGAATGTTACAAGACTCCTGAGATAATTCCTGTTGTTCCACCTGCACTTCAGCAGTGATTAAAAAATACTCTGTCCACAGTAATCCAGCACAGCACAGTGATATCAAACTGTAGATAAAATTACTCAAAGACAATGATTCATGGCTGGCCTGGTGTGCAGAACAAGCAGAAAGGCAATTAATTTGAACAAGTAAGCACACACCAGTCCCTGCACAGTACCCCACCAAATTGGAAAAGTTCTCTATTAGTTTCTGTGTATATTAAAAAGAATTCCCAGAGGGTCCTGTTTAAACAATGTCTAAATAAACACTTTCCTGATCATTTCATAAGTTGCTATAGAACCTCAGGAAACTCAGTGAGCACCCTCATGGCTGTCAGTTTGGAGATGAATGGTGTAATTGTTATAACAGTGTTGGGCTGGTCTTTCTGTGCTTGGAGCTCTCACTGGTCAGAAGATGTGTCTTCCACAGCAATGACTAAATGTTAAATTAGAGCATGAGATGTAGATTCCCACTATTAAAAAAGAGTCTGAAGTCTGTATCTCCATGATGGAGATGTTCTCCAGGATGCTCTACAGCTGCTGTTACACAGACTCCAAATCATCCTTAGGCATCCTCTAACTCCTGGTTTGCCTTGGATGGCCAGGTAGAAAAGCAGTATCCAACCCTCTGGATTTGATCCTGAGCTGCTGCTTCAAGTGACTTGGCAAATTAGAGATTTCCCAGCACTACTTTAAAAAGATACAGTCTACTTTCATTTATTAATCCTGAGGAAATCTTGATTTCTAAAGGAAACTTCCTTACCCTGACAAAGCTCTGGGGACATCACAGTATAAATGGCATAATCAAATTCAAAGTCAAAAACAAATATGAACATTCACCAGAAGTTCAAAAACATTTAAATTATGAGAATTCAGTGGTTAAAACCATAGGGAGCTTACTGTTCACACACTATTGAAAGTAAAATAAAAAGGGCACTTCTTGATTTAAAAGTGCGAGCACTTGTTATTTTTAAGTAGGATTAAGTATCTGGACTTCCAATTACACAATGGAAAATCCCTTTTTTATTGGTAAGATTTTAATTAAGTACCTTGATTTCTGTAAATGGGAGCTTCATTTGACACTTGTGGGCAACTTTGAATAAGTGCTAATAGAAACTGTGTAAATTCAGCTGAACTACATAGCTCTGAGTGCTGCTCAAAGAGCAGTCTGCCTCCAATTTCAATTCCTTTAGAGAAAATCTGAAATAAGCACATTGAAGTCAATGTTGCACTGGTAGAAATCAGAGTAAGAACTGAGCCATGCCTAGGCCTGCATTAGTTTGTGCACAGTCTTGAAATATTGTATGGTGGATACCACATAAATGTACATAAAATGAATATATTTTTAAAGTCCTGTTGCAGCCAGAAGACTTGTACAGGAATTAAGTTACAAAATCTGTCCTCCTGTGCAGCTTTCAGACATTTATCTTCCTTTCTGGCAAGGAATCCTGTTGGGGAAAATAAAATACATTGCCACTTGCACAGGAACCAGTGGAAAAGAAGAAATCATTTGCATTTCTACCCTCAGAGATGGTTTATTGCCTTAGATTTCTGAATTATATTAATTTTCTTAGCCTTGAGTTCTAAACATAAGGTAGATATTATGATACATTTATTTTGTTAGAGCATCCTTTAGCATCCTTTAACATGGATATATTGACACATGAACCTGATGAGACTTCTCACAGTGTCATTCTTAGACAAAAAAGTGTAAAGTAGGTATTTACAGAACATTGACTCTTGGGCCTCTAGTGAAGGATGAAATATACCTCTGGAATATTTGGATTTTAATATTTTTATGTTACTTAACTTAAAGACATAGCTAAAGAATCATTTAACAATTCCTGAAACTTTGCGAACATGATAATTTTAATGACCTTAAAAGATAATTCATAGTATCAAGAATTTTCACCTTCCAGTCAACTACTGAGCATTATAATTATTACATCACAAAAACTGAAAACTACAGACACTTGATGGAGAGTATGTCTTTTATTAATATAAATTTTTTGTTTGTTCCCTCTGTTGCTTATTTTTCCTCTGAATTTGATGGAATGTGGGTAAAGTCCCTCTCACCTAGTTTTAGCTGCATGAAAATCAGATATCTTCCTCTGAGCCGTTTTTCTGGATGGAATCCTATGTGATTATCACAGTCACCAGGTAAGAATAAGGTGCAATTCACCCAATTATTTAAGATTTTTTTTGGTAGGGTAGGTTGCCCTGACAGTATTTATTTAATTATGATGAAGTTTGGCAAGTCACTTGCATCTGGATGTCTACTAACTACCCTCTTTATGTGATTTCTTGGCTTTTTGCAAAGTATGTACATTAGTTAATGCTAATTACTACTTTATTTTCAAGAAGATCCATGGACTTTGCTGGGAGGAGTTGCCCAGCTTAATTTAAAGCCCAATGTATGGCTTTGCAATAATTTATATTTTCCCAGCATTTAGATTGCATTCCCATAGGCTCCTCTCATCCTTTTCCATCCCTCCCCCACCATGCCCCATCCCTTCCCTCACAGCTGGCCCTTCACCATGTACACAGATTTAATGAACTGCATCCTAAGGTGCCTTGGAGGGAGGTTTCCCATGAGCCTGTAAAAGTTGGAGATAAGAAAAGTTCTTTTAGAAACTGGTCACTCACAAATTTCACAGTACACAGCTGCTGTTTTATCACAGTGAAAGCTGCAGTGGGGATCTTCAGAAATGAGTTATTCACTGTTGCAGAAGTTGTAAAGTGTCGCTGGTAGTTCCAAACGAAACATTGAAGGAAAAGTGTAAATTATAGTAAAAGCAGGTCTCTCACCAAGAGAGGCTAAGAGCACTGTTCATGTTCCTGCTGAGCAGTGTAAGCTTGATGAAGAAAGCAGGTGACATCATGTTGTTTACAATAACTTATTCAGCAAAATTTTTCCTGCTTTCTGACTGTCTCCTGGCAGAGGTTAAAAAAAATAAATCCCATTTCATCCATAAGAGCTTTTGTGCTGCTTTTCTCTTTTGGTGGAGAGATTTCACTGAAATTATTCGATAGTCAGTGTCTGAGTTATGTGATTAGTTACCTATATCATATAGCATGGGTTTTAATCTCTGAGTGCATAAATATAGTTCTTGGGATCAGGAGGAGAAATTCTCTGGAGACTGAGACACCATTGCTAGATGGGAGACAAATAAGAAAGTAGTGGAACATTTTAAGAAACTGTGTGAACCAATCTTTTATCTAATGAGTATTTATAGCAATACTTAGTTGCATAGATTAATTTTTTTCCTGTGACATTTGCACAAAATAACTGGGTGTATGTAATCCCAGTGTGTAAGGACAGGGAAGGAGGGAAGAGGGTGGGAAGATTCCCTTGTATTCAGCAAGAAAATGTTTTCCCAAGTCCTGGTGAACTGGAGTTACAGGGGGAGGGAGGAAGCGTGGCACAGGGATGTGTGCGATTGCCTGCTTGGGATTTGTGCATAATGAAGTTGGTTAATCAGGGCAAGTCGAATTGGAAATCCACAGATTATGTGATACAAGTATTGTCTGCAGCACTTCTGAACCTGCTCTAATCAAAAGCCAGGTTGAGGGAAGATAAAACAGATTTGTGCTAAAATGAAAGAGAAAAAAATCTGCTCTCTCTAAGCAATAATCCATCTTGATGAAACCAGAGTGATCCCACGAGCAAGGCTTTTGTGAGCAAACCAGGGTGAGCTCACTACAGTGAGCTAAAAGGAGCTTGCTTGTCTACAGTGGTCATTACAGCTTTTCTTAGCATATTAGCCTTCCTTTCCATCACATGTGCATTTAGAGTTTTGGGCAGATATTGACAAAAATCTGAATATATTGCACCTCTGCTGCCTAATTACAGTGGTGACAGCGGAAGACAAAGGATATACATGAGATCTGAGCGAGGTGTTAAATCATAATAACGTGTTCACACCATGCCCCATTCCTATATATGGGATGAAAAAATCCCACTAATTAAGGTTACTTTGTTAGACTGATAGGTAATTACCAGAGCAAAACTTGTAACCTCCCAGCCCTTAGTAGGAAAAGGTCGAAAATAATGGTGTAGTCCTTCATAAATCTATGAGGAATGGAAAAGGAATACCAAGTAACAACATAGAGGAATTTTAAGTTTCTATACACACTCTTTAATGCTTCTTAAAGAGCACTGCTTAGATTTATATTTCTTTCAGCTTACAGGACATTCTGAATTTAATCTCCCCGTAGCCACTCGTCTACAATGATTTCAGCTGTGGGTCACAAAAGTTAAACCTGATAACCACTCCATTGCAGCCCTTCTGCTTTAGAGGTCAATGGAAAGTTTCTCAGGAGGCATCATTCAAAAATAATATCTACTTCTACATGAGAGATTTGAGTCAGAGTTTGATTTCCTCCCTCCTTTGACTTAGAGACTTTTCTTTGATTAAAATGGAGAGGAGTACTAAATGCTGAACACCTACTGGAGAGCACATCTCTCTTAAAGAGCCACCATCACCGAGCTCACATCTATAATGTGAACCACGATTTTGTTGGTCCAACAAGAAATAAACATTGCAGACGACTGTTAGGAAAAACTGGTGACATTAGAGGGCCCATTAACACTCCGTCAAATTAACAATATATTTCTAATTCCCTTGAGTGTCATATGTGTTTTTCTTATAATATTGGCTGATTCTCTCCTGCATTAATGAGGTGGACTGCTGCCAAAAATATGCAAATGGAAATCCAGTGGACCTGCCTTTGTAAATTCAGATATCTAGGAATTCGCACTTAAATGGGAGTTGAGAAACCCCAAAACCAAACAGTTGTTTGGTGGCAAATCCTGTGCTGTTAGATTGCTTGCACCAGGGCTGGAAAACATCAATATGTAAATACCATGAACTCTAAACTCCTGAAGTCTGTATTATCTGAGTTTTTACAGTGGAAGTGTCAGATCCCCTTTAAACTCTCTCCCACATTTGAATATAGATCTGCAATCAAATTATAGAGCTTTCCCTAGGAAACAGCAAGTCATGTAGTTCCTAGATAATGTAGACAAACAAATCACATTTCCTTGGCTCTCCCACCCCTTCTGAATCTGAAAATTACTTCTGAAGCTGAAAACGATGTCTTAAAGCAGAGGAGAAACACACACATCTCTACACACATACAAACCCCATATTTAATACAGCAGCAGATTGTAATTCTCCTTAGAAACAAAACAAAGCAACAATAATGCTACACAAAGCACTGGCAATCACACAAACTCACTCAGTGGCCCCTACTAAATCTGGGGTTAGGCATTATGACACAGGGTTTTGGAAACCACCCCATCCCCACCCCTCCACAGCCCTTTTTCCATATGTTCCTTATTTCTGGTTACCTTCTAGCTGCCAGATGTTCTTTCCCACTACCACCATCCTGGACCTGCAGACCCCTTTTTCTGGGTAGAAATAATAGCATGCAGATTTCGGGAATATTTGCCTTTATTTGATACTATTCTTGTCCCACCTTCACCGTGGCTCCAATCTCACAGAAAATTACATGGTAGATGATCTTCATTTACTGGGCATGGATTCATAGATTTTCAGGCAAGCAGGGACCAATATCACTGTTTAATCTGGATTTCTGCGTGACAATACTGCAGATTTTAGCCAGTGGTGCTGGTGGTGAGTCCAACAGGCAAGAACATTTCTTGCAGCCCCATTACTCCTGATTGTATGCAAGCCAAAGGACAAACTGGTCCACACGGATAAGCTCTAAAATTTAACCCTTCTCCCACTAAAATCTTGGATTTTATTCCGTGTGAACAGAGAGGGTCCCTGACCAGCTCAATCCCTGTGAGTCCACCTTCCCAAACTGATACTGATCCTCAGCTTTTTCCTGTTATCCAGAGAGCTACCTTACAATTCTTAACATATGAGAAGGAGAGAGTAAAAAATCAAATAATAATGCAATTCTCCATTTCTCCATTCAGCTTCTGGAGACCATCATCTACTTTCTGCTCCTCTTATGCAGTAGGATCTAAGCCACTCTCATTTTTAATGAAAGCTTAATGTAAATCATGTGAAAAGTCATGCAGTGTTTTCCTGAAGTGTCCACGCTAAATTGCCATTCAGGAATTCGTACTTTTCAGTGGGAAAAAAAGAAAAAGTTTAGTTCCTATTTGAGACAAGTGGTTGTGATAAAAGTCTCAAACAAGAAATATATAAAAAAAAAAAGTTGGAAGAAGCAAAATTATATTTTTATCCTATTTAGGTACCCAAGCTCCAGCTAAACCTATAATAGAGTTTATAAAAGCACATAAGTGATAAACTATGACTTCAGGAATGAAAATGCTTTAAAAGTTTTCTCATAGTATAGGTTCTCATTTAAAAGGATTGAAGCCTTGTCCAGGTGCTCACTGTGTTCTGCATTTCTGAAGACTCCAAAACACAACCACATGAGCAGTTTTATCAAGGCTTGCATAATTTCAGTAAACAGATATACAGGACCCAGCTGCTTCTGGGGTATATCTGTGCATGTTTGATTTTTTTTTTCCCTGTATAAAATGCAAACTCCACAGCAAAAATAAGAAATACTATTTAAAGAGGGAAAATCTTCCAGAAAGTGAAATAACTAGTAAGATGAGATCCAGTTTAGGCCAGTTGAATATCAATTGCACAACTGTAGAATGTAAAATAAAATTGATTTATTGGACAATATCTGATTTCAGTGGCTTTACACCAAGGATGCATTGAGCCAGTATTTTGAATTAAAGAACACTGAGAAAATCTTTTATGTTTATCACACACCTGGCCATAAACCAGCCTCAAACTTCCCTTAAATTAACTTGTCAGAAATCCACAAAGCAGCAAAATGCAACTCTTGGGGTAGAATCTCACAGCAGAGTTGAGCTCTATCAAAAATCAAGATTCAGACCATGTGTTTCCTGTATGATGTTGATCTGGTAATTGCCTTTCTTGCTGCTTTGGGTGAGATTCTGATATCCACTATATTGGTTTTCCAAGTGTTATTTTAGTCATCTTCCCTTCTCAAATAGAAATATTTTTTCCTTTTTGATTGCATTAAGCTACAATTTAAATGAGCTCCCTACCTGTCTTGACAACTGTAACCACTGAGTGCTTGCAAGCAGGTACCCAGAGCAATTCAGACCTTCACATGTATTTATAATGAACCTTAAGCCATGACACAGTTATTTTTAAAATCTTTTCAGATAATCATCACTAAATTCTAAAAACATTTTGTCTGAAATTAGAGATTTTCCTTCCTCGCTCATCTCCCTGTGTTCTGCCCACTGGATACCCCAGTAGGAATGTAATGGCCATGTGTGTTAAAGGTGAGGAGACCCATCACAATGGCTTTTAAATGCTAATTATTCAAACTACCAGAAGATAAACTTGGCTCTTGAGGAGGTGTTACTATAGAACCACCAGCTGTGGAAGTTAAACCAAATGGGAATAGAGAAAATGACTTGCAAAAAATAAAAAGTTTTACTGCTGTGAAAACATCCATTTTCCCACTCGGTTTTCTCGTCTGCATGTGCCCCATGCAAGGGCCTCCACTTACTACAGAAGCTGATATCTGAGATTGTCTCTAAGGGAGCACTGCAGAGACCCCTGGGATCTCCTCCTGAGCAAGATCACAGGGGACTACCTGAACCCAGGTGCCTCCTTCCCCTGCTTTCATCATCTGATGGTTGTTGGGGGATTTGGAGGAGTGGAGGCAGAGGAGAAAACATTACAATTGTTATATATTTGTTATATATTTCAAATATAGTGTTATATACTTGAAAGAATTCACTCTCTGAATCTTCTCTTTTGTGGGAGGAGTCTGGAAAGAAAGTTTTGCATGCCTGTGCATGCCTGTGTTTCTCAGAGTCACAGAATCGTGGAATGATTAAAGATGATCTCATTGCAGTCCTCTGCAGTGGACAGGGACACCTTCCACTAGACCAGGTTGCTCAGAGCTCCATCCAGCCTGGGCCTTGTACAGGGATGGAGCATCCACAGCTTCTCTGGGCAATCTCTCCCAGTGCCTTGAAAGTGGTACATCATTTAATTATAACCACATAATTACAGTAAAGCTCCTTAAATGCAGAGGGGAGGTAAAAAGAAAAGCAAGAACCATTGTCAATCTGGTTTTTTCCTCTCTTTATGGGATTTTACGTGCTAGATCCTGGCTCACATCCCTCTGAGTGTGTGAGTGTGTAGGACCTCTGTGCTTCATGGCTTCTCAATGTGTTCTGGCATCACCTGGCCCCTGGGGTTGCAGCAGCTTCAAGACCTTCTTGGAGTTACATTTGCCCCTTAAAGACTGTGGAAAGTTGAAAACAGGAATAGTTCAAGCCATGCTGCTCACAACTGTGATCCTCCTCCCTGCCATCTAGTTTATCCTGTGATGGAGCTCTATCAAGTTTTTTAAAGAATCCCAAAAGACTTCCAAAGATATTGCACAAGATGGCCATATGGCCACTGACATTTTTGAGTCTTCTATGGTTCTGGGTCTGTGTAAAAAAGCTACATTGAAATAGATTATACTATAATTATATAATATAATCTCACAAATATATGTGTAACTCTATAAATGTACCAGATTAACACATGACATTACATTAGGAATTCAGTATTGGAAGCAAAACAAATGTGAGCACATTCTGAAATGGCACAGTAGTATCAGGATCTGATATTATGGCTTTGTTTAATACTGTAAATTAAGCAGGAAATGTTGCTTAATTTTGTGTATGCTTGTAAATAAACAACATGTTGTAAATTTCATCATGCTCATTATATGGAAAATTACTCCACTTTTTTTTTTTTTTGGTTACAAGAGTTTATGACACCAAATCTTCTGTTTATCTCAGTGATTTTTTTTTTCTGAATGTAAAAAAAAAGCATTATATATCCTAACATCCATATCTGTAATTCTGTGAGCATCCCTTTTGTTTACTGCACACAACATAGTTGTAACAAAGACATTTAAGCTTTTGGAGACTGAAGCATGAAGTCGTTCTAAATCTGTGCCCACAGGTAATAATTACCTCACTCATTAACAGATCTCCCTAGTCTCTCATAAAACAGCTCTGAAAAGGTCTCTTGGGACAGAGTCAGGAAGTGTGTTTTATGATCATTAATATGGTACTACCTTGGAAATACCTAGTCTAGCTAGTTTAGCCCCAAAGCTATGTTTATTTGCACAACCCCAGCAGATTGCAGTGACAGGGAGTAGACTAAAGCCAGCCCCAGTGGGTTCTCTTCATCCTCTTCATGCACCAGAAGCTGAATCACATCTTATTTTACAGCATCATCAAGTCATTGCTAAGAGAAAGGGACAAAGCAGGGCTGAAAAATGAATAATTTATGTAGGGCATTCAACAGGATATGAGAAATAAAAGATCAAAACGTGAAACTTAGTGGAAATTTTGTGTGTGCATGTATTCAGGAAATTTTCAAATTATTATCTTAGCTAAAAACAATCATTAAGATAATTTATTAATAAGAGTTCAGGGCTGACAGTCAAACATAGCAGTAGAGTAAGGAGGCAGGACCTCAGTGAAGTATGTACAGCTTGGTTTAACTCCATGAGCAAGGAATTTGGGTCGCTAGATGTGTTGTACTTCAGCTGAGTACACTTTTAATAAAAATTGATCAATTTGTACAAAGATCTTTCGTTTGCTAAAGACAATGCTGCAGAGTGAGAAATGCCCTGCAAGGAGATCTAGATGATTAACTAAACTAGACAATCACTTCATAGAGTATCCAATTTATAAAAAAATACAAGTTTGGATCAGTCTGCAATGGGTTATGAGAAAAGCACTAAACAAAAATAGTAGCCTGTCCTTTGTATCCCGTGGGTACCAAAATTTGACACAAGTCAGTTACAATTTACCATTCATTCCTACAGAAAACCAACCTCAATAATATCAAAAAGTTGTTAAGAGGATGATTCTCACACAACCCGAGGTGCTGTGGAAGGTCTACTGTCTTTTTGAGATAGAGAGAGGAAAAGTACTGGGCACACAGCCTGGGATTTTCTCAGCGTGTCCAGACTTTTTCTGTGTCTTGGCCATGAAAAGTCCTACCAAAGCTTGTATGCCACCAAAGAATCTGAGGAAATTCAAGGTAAAAAAGGCAGCTGTCTGCTATTGAAGAAAAGAAGGGTTGTCTTGCCCCAAAGTACTTGCAGCACATGTCAAAACTCTCTTCCTCAGGTACTATGCTTACTTGGTACATCAAAAAGACCTGTCATTGTGTTATATCATCACTCAGAGATGCCACTCAGGGCTTTTCATTTTCTTTTTTTTAAACAGACTTCATTTTAGACACCTCAATCAATTTCCTTGTTGTGGCTTTTCCCCTTCAGGCCAAAGCATCCCAATTTCAGTACTAATTATTCTTATTACAGAAGTCCCTCAGGTCCTACTCAGACTGCTGTGCTTAGGGGTATGCTAAAGCCTTACTGGAAACATTCCCAATGCCAAAGAATTTACAAGTAATTTAAGGCAGGATGCAACAAGTGGGTATATGAGACAGTAATTAAGGTGAGAGGATTGGAAAGGAAACCTGTAGTAGCACCAAGTGGTCACACTGATTAGCTCCACACAGTGGTTTAGACTCAGCTGCAATCCTCCTTTTTTTCTTTTTTTTTTTTTAATGCTGAGTTATAAACAACTAAAATGGATACAGAGGTGATTTAGAGCTTTAGTGCTTTAAAAAATCTGAAATATGTGGTTTGCAAAATTTATCAGTTATGTGTACCCAAGTATCAGCTGAATTTTTCATTTTAGGAATTAGGAGGATGGATGGCTGAGGCTGGGAAAGCTCAAAGGGCTCTAGAACCACCTGTTAAACTCTCAGTAGGGCAGCAGAGTTCAGGCACATCAGGCAGTTTTTGTTAACAGCCCTGTAAGACACTCTTCTCCAATGGATGCTTGAGTGAAAGTTTGGAGCCATGAAAATAAAGCCCAGAATGGTAAAAGTCCTCCCTAAAACCAGTAGAGCTTAGTGAGAAACACTATAAATCCCACTGTTGTAGCCCTATCCAAAATTAAGTGCTTGATTTTCTGCCTCTGGGAGAAACTGGGGCCAAAACTTCCCCTGCCTTGCGTGGTGTGGCACCAAGATCCTTGTGTGCTCAAGTGGAATCACACACATTCTCTCCCAGGGGTAAATTCTGCCCTGTCAGGCAGGGAACAGATCTTTGGCCAATGTAAACTGGCACAGAGTTAGCGTGGTTGAGAACATCTGCAGGTCTGCCAGGGGAGAAATGTACCCACTGATTGCATGGGAATTGGGATGGATGGCACCACAGACACAGAAAATGAAGGATGGTGAGGGAATGTTTGCAATATCCCCACGCAGGGGGAATAAGACTTAAATTAGCTTTTCATTCTCAGAGGGAAGGTGGCTTATCCTGTGGCCATCAAGACAGGTTGTTTGGACATGATGGAAAACTGAGACAAGCTCTGAGGCAAAATGGCCCCATGGAATCTCCTAAACCTAAGAAAAGTGATCTGCAAGTAGCTGGAAGACGAAAACCATATTCATGTCTGCCACTCAATATAATTTAATGTAGCAAATAGCAAACACTCAGACTGAACCTATGAGAGTAGAAACAGTGCAGGTATTAATATATCTGCTCTTCCCACAGATTGGCAAGCAGCCTAAATCCACTGCTACCTGAAATTGTGCCAACCTGTTCAGCACATCTGAATTTAAAACTAATCTCTTATTTACAATCAAAGCATCTACAAAGCTGGTGCTTGTAATAGGTTTTATTATACTGCATTAAAGATTGTTGTTGAAATTTGCATTTCCAATGACCAATTAGTATATTTATTTATTAGAATTTAGTCATGCTATTTCTAGTAAATGAAATGTAGTGCATAAGAACATAAATAGGATTATTAGCTACATTCCTCTCTTTCCTCTTCTATTGACTTCATTATTTTTGCACAGATGCCAGGATTTTTTTTTTCAGTGAAAAATTAAGATTGCATGAAGACTTGCCCACTCTCAAAAGCTGTGATGACATTCAGTGTGATTGCAAGTTATACCACATTAAAAAAGACGTTTCTCTGAAAGCAGTGGTTAAAACCCAGACGCCTACATTTATTTACATTTGCAATGCTTGTGCCATGTGTATAGGATACAGTGAACTGCTAACTTTTGGAATGAAAATAACTTGTGTCTGTGTTAAATGTCACAGGAAATTGTAGCACTGATTAATAAGTAAAGAATACATAATTAGGAAAAAAAGTTGCTTCTTGTAAAACTGCTGCGTGTGTTTAAATTCTCATTCATTTTTTCCCCAGGAATGAGCAGATTAAAATAAATAGAGGGATCACGTAATGAAATTTGTTCTCCCCCTTTAATGTGAGCGTTCAGGTTTCAGGATAACATTGTTTCTTAACAATTTATTTAAAACAGGAGACTATTTCCATTGTTTCCTGGTTTATTAAGCTTCCAAACACAAAGAAAGAGTTATTTCTTTGCCTCAAAATTACAGTTAATATGAATTAAACAACCTAAATGACAGTAAGTAAAGTTTTTAATTAAAGCTGCGGTAAGAATTTATTCATATTTTCCTCAGTTAGAGGTCTTCAAATAACAAAAATTGGGGTAATGAATGGAAGGGAGGAGATTCTGATCCAGATTGGAAAGTTCTCGAAATTCAGGACTTTTTGTTCCAGCTCCCAGTTTCTCTTCCCTCTTGTAGCATCTCCTTCCAGGGTGCTTTACACATGAGGGTGTTGGTTCGCTTTTCAAACGTGAATAAAATGTAACAGAATGTAGATATAAGGCTAAGGAAATGCTTTTCTTAGATTAACATATTAAGGCAAATGAAATCACCAAAAGCTAAAAAATCCCATCACTTCGGAATCTTTTTTTTATAAAAAAATTCCTTTTTTAAATAAAGCTTTCAAAACAAATGGACCTATTCTAGAGTAAGAATTCAAGCACCAGGTCATCTTTGCTGGATAATTCAAGCAGTTTTTTGTTTCTCTGCAGCAGCCAGGTTACAACAGAGCAGCACTTCCATTTCTATCTGATCACCCCCTGTGCTCACTTCAAGGAAGTATCAGAGAAAATGACATTTGAACATTAAGAAGTGGTCCTCTGCTTCACTTCCTATATCACTATGAGCCAAAAAAATGAAGGGCAATCCTTATTTAAATTCAAAACTGATTTTTTTTTTTTATATCTCAGTTCTAGAATGAATATTCAAAGCCATTAGTCTCTTTGCTTGCAAATGTAACTTGAAATCGTTTAGGAATGAAAACAACCAGAGAGAAAACAATTCAGCAAAGCCATGCTTAGATTTCAAGACGATGCTCAAATGGATCATCATGAAAGAATTGCTGGAGTTCAAAGCACTAAGTAAGTACTTTGCTCTTTGACAACCATTGCTCACAAGTTTGCCAATCATTTAATTGCACAGATCTGAAAATAGACATGACTGTACGGGTATAGCTCTGAGACAATCATCCAGGATGCTTTTCATGTCGGCTGCTGAAGCTTCCAAGTGACTACTGTGGTGTTTGCAGTGGTCACTAGGAGCTGCTCCAAAGGAGTGTCCCATCAAGTGAGCAAACCTCCTGTCATTCAATGTGCACATCCATGTAAACCTTCATCTACTTTCCACACTTCACACAATTTCCTTGTAACTTGAAATGCTTTGACCAGCTTCAAGCTGACCACTTCCAGAGTGGTGAGCAGTGATGAAACAGAACATCTTCCAGCACCCCAAATGCTCATCACTCCTACAGCAGTGCTGGTGACAGCAGCAGGAACAGTTGACTCGTCTCTCTGCAAGGCAGAGGCTTGTTTGGAACATTTTGATCCATTTTATGAATCCAGTGAGTGTGGTGGTGTCTGCAGGGGGTTTTATATCACATTTCTTGTCTGACTTCCTGCTGAGTTTTGCTGACAGTCTGTTTTTCCTTACAGGTACAAACAAGTCTTCCATGACAAAGCAAAACTTTCTGGCTTCAGCAATGTGGAAACTCAAATGAAAAGACACTTTAAAGATTATAGCATTCACTTAACTGGCCAAATAGATACTTTCCTTTTTCATTGTCAGCTCAATGACTTAATGCTCTTTTTGCTATACTCTTTGAAATAATTCAAGCTAGTAAAGGTGATGATCTTTATAGATTATAGGAAGAGTTTGTAACACGAAAGATGGCTTAATCTGAATTAATTTTCACCTGAACTTGTGTTGTATTGGCACAGTCTCTTTTTCAGCTCTGTTACAGGTTTGTTTTTATCTTCCTTCTGGGACAGCAATTTATACAGACATCATCTGCCTAGCTACATTTATTATATATGGCAATTTATAATCTTCGAATGATACAAATGCCTTTCTTTTGCTTTGTTTGAGCTGAAGCTTCATATTATTTGCCTAAAGTTACAGACCCAGTGCCATGCCTTAAACAGCAGCCAGTCTGGGAAGGGAAACATATAGCTGTGGAAAAATGATAATATTACTGTAAAATTCCTGCATAGGCAAATACAACATCAGTGCTGAGGGGATATCCTGTTCTTCCCCACAACCCATTGACACCAGCCTGAAAGCTGCACAAATTAATAGAATTAACAGAATTTAAATGCTATGAACATCCAGATGCTCCAGATGCAGCTGAGCCTGGAATTGAGAGGACAGCAACAGAAGCAGGAAGCTGCTAATGCATCTGGCCTTGCTTTGTTTGCCTTTCCACCCTGCTGAGAACTTGATGCAGCTTTTGGAAATATCTGAAAACTTTCAGACAACACCTTGTGAGCAGCTCAGGATCTTGCCAGTGCCATAGGGTTTAGTTAGATGTGGAGTCTCTTGTAGCACTCCATCCTGAGCTTTCTCTATGGAAAAAGTTTATTTCTTGGTCACTTTTCTCAGCCCCCTTGGCAGGGGGTTAGATCCTTTTTAGCAGGGGTGGAGGAGCTGGTTATGGAGAGATGTTACAGCACATCTCTGCAGGTTCTCTCTGCCAATCCCTCCCGTGATTCCTGTTCTAGACCAAGCTCCTTTCCTCCCAGAAATTTCCTGACAGCTCCTCTGTTAGCAGGGAGCTTGTGGAGACCTGGTTGAGGATTTTCCTGGTCGTAAGCACAGGAATACTTATGTGGATCCTGAATGGTTGCTTCCCATACTGCATTCACACAATATCAAATCTGCTTCTGGGCTTGCTGTGGGCAAGGAACTCCAGAGGTTTCATTTCCATTGACCAGTAAAATGAGAAAATTCATGGGTTAAGATAAGAATAGTTTAATATTTGAAATAAAATTACAACAATTACACTACCACCACCACCAATAATAATAATAATAATAATAATAATAATAATGAATCCAAATACCTAAGTCTGGTGTAATTTCAAAGGTTGGGACACTCATTTTAACCTTTCTAGTTCTGAACCATAATTCTGGACCACAACAGTCAAATTTTTGGTCAGTTATTGAAAACTCATTAAAAACTATTGCTGACATCTTATTTCTCCTTAAGCCAAGCACAGACCTTATATTCAAACACATGGGAAATATGGAGATGTTTATTTTTCATTGGGATGTGTATCTTGAATCCCATGACATTTCTACCAATACTTTAATGAAATAATATTAGTTTATAATATTATATAATGATGTAAATAAATATTATATACATTTAATATATGTATAATATAAGTTTTGAATTTTTTTATCCTTGTTAACACTGTGGTCATGACTGCAAACCAAATCAAAAATCACATTAGACCTTATTCAAAGACAAAGGAGCTGTCAGTCCTGCTCCTAAGAATTTACAAACATATTAAGTTCAAGGTAGTCAAGAAAACCAGGTTCTCTGTATTAACATTTACAAATAATTGTATCGAATTTTGTTGACTGTGTTTCTGTATTTTGTAAAATTTTGCTGGTTCACCATCAGATTTCATGGATAAAGCTGCTGACTTATTCCATTTCAAAGCAGGTTATTACCCATTTTTTCCTGGTCTGAAGTGAGTTATAATAGTCCATAAATCTCCGATTTTCCTGGCTTTTTATGAAGGGCAGACATCATAATGGGACTTTTTAGACTTCATAAACAATTGGATTTTTAAAGCCTTGTTCATTTGTAGGGGTTCTTCACTGTCACAT
Organism: Acridotheres tristis; assembly: GCA_037013685.1. Classification (NCBI taxonomy): domain Eukaryota; kingdom Metazoa; phylum Chordata; class Aves; order Passeriformes; family Sturnidae; genus Acridotheres; species Acridotheres tristis. Next base: position 29,880,275 of record CM072893.1, read on the forward strand.
TTTTCTAATCATAGAATTCCAGTTAATAAGTTGCATCAGTGGAGAGAATAGTTCTTCCATGTGAATTAGAAAATGAAGACCCATGAGTGAATAGTTTGTTTCTCAGCAATTTACCAAAAATCTTGTAGGAGTCCCTTGGTAGAATAGATTTCACTTTTCTGTTATTATTTCTTCTTTTTAAGTCAAGTTTTTGGAAAGAATTTTATATCTTTAGGACTGTGTGGACTTTCAAGAAACAAATTTATTTAGCAATGCCTGTTACTCACCCTACATGGAGAGATAATTTGTGGTGAAACCAGAAGGAGCTCCAAACAGAAATCCCAACCCTAAACTCAGAGGAAAATTTAAATCTGTCTTCTGCAGCTGCATGACAAAGACTGTGAAACTGTAGCCTTAGAATATTTCAAAATATCTGCATCTAGGTCAAGACTTGACTCTAGTTCCTCTTCATTTTAATCAATCTGTGTGGCTCATGGAAATTCAAATATTTTCTACAAAAGCTGTTGCTAATATATATTCTCACGTGAATTTCTAGACTTTTTGTTTTATTTCCAGTATAAGTTCCAGTGCCTCAGGTCTTTGGATTGAAGGTAGAAATGTTCTTGTATGAACCCATGTTTATGTGCTTTGTGGTTTATAAGTTGCATTTCCTTCTGTAGAGAAAACCAACAAAGAAGTATTAGAGTGGCTGCTTCAATTGCTATAGTGTGGTATAGGTGTCTGCCATAAGATAGTTTATTATTTTTTCAACAGATATTTAGAAAAATACTTTCTGGGGAAAAACAAGACATGAGAAAGCCTAGCTAGTAATGTGTGAATTTGGAATTAATTTCTGGCAGAGCCAAACATTTGTTTGTTGGGGTTTCTTTCCCCCTAAATGTGATTTTTAAAACGTCAGGTTTTCTTTGCTTTTTCCCAAAACACAGCCTTTAGATGTCATCATTTTACTCTGATAGCTTCTACTATGCCTTAATGCCTAATCACGCTGAGGCAGTGCCACCTCTGGAGTCCTTTGAGTCTCTTCTGTGGCACAGTTTGCCACAGAAAAAGGAATGACAGCAATTTATGACAGGTAAGAATCTTTATCAAGCTTTGTTGCTTTCTGTTATTTGAGATAAAATCAAAACTTTTATTTATACATGCAAAAACAAGGAAAAGTGGCATTTATGCCATCCATTAATTGCCTGTGCTAAACAACAGAATAGATGCTATTCAGTTGGTAAATACACATAAAATCGTTTTTGCTGTCAGGATGGCTGCAAGTTGTAAAACTCATTTCATGTACATTAGTGTGCATAGCTCCTTATTTTGTTATTTTTGGGTGCTACTGACATGCAGGTGCTAAAATTACACCTATGATGTGTAATTAAGCAGTTTCCACAGCAAGAGTTTTTCAGCCCCATCACTGTTGGTAGCTCCTTTGCACTGTTCCTTCACTGTTTACGGTCTAAATTTTTTTTGTTAGAATTTATCTCTGGAAATTTTCATATCCAACTGATTTTTAGTGGCCAGCAGCTCTTCTTTGTGATATCCCTTTGACCTCCTTCTGACAAGGCTGGCACTGTAAGTAACACAATTCCCCCAGGATTGCAACTTCCCATGGCAGCCATAGCTAAGCTGTGCCTGTGTGTGATCAGTGTCCTGGGCCTGCTCAGACAGCAGCATGGCATTAAGCAAAGATAATATTTCCATCAGTCAGCACTACAAGAAAAACTCTGCAGGATTACCCAAATTTATGAACCTTTGCAAAATATGTTTTTGTGAGTATTTGTTTCTTAAGGGTTTGACTGTATATTAGTTCTGTTCTTATATAGATAAACATACACAACACACACATCTAATAATTAATCAACTGCTATTGTTTAATTTTTACATCTGCAAAGAGTTGCAGCTGGGAAGCATGAATGAAAGATTTTAAGATTCCTGTATATAACTTTTGCAAAAGGATTTTTAATGAACCCCTTACATAAATTTTAGACAACAGTGTATGCTAGAGCCATGTCTGTTGGCAGGTTGATCTACAATATCCAAAGAATTTGGGAACAGAAAAAATTCCTTAGGCATATGAGCCCCAAATTATAAAATAATTTTGCTTCAGATGTAAAAGCCAGATTAACTCATGGCAGCTGGCTTGTAAATGTATTAAATGGACAGAGGCATAGTGAACGTCCTTCAAGATGAATTTCTTGTCATCTTTTCTTGTGAAAAGAGGTTTATCCCATCCCTTCAAAATCTGTAGGGTATCCTATTTTTTTTAGTCTCAAAAATATATTTGGTTTTCTTTGAAGATGAATAAAACTGAGATGCTATTATATTCAGTTCCTACTTTACAGCATCCAGAAATTCCTTTGCTATTAATATGCCAGAGAAACAGATTTCTTTGATTTTTTTCAGTTTAGAAGATCAAAAGCTGTCAGAAATTGTTTCAAAAGAAAAATAAATCTTTGAGAAGTTGGATTTGAAATAATGAGTCTCCAGCATGTTGCATATACAGTACTTAGAACTGTTTAATGGGAGATGCTGTTATAATTGTGGGGTTTGCCTCCTTATAAGTATCACTCACCTAAAAGATATTTCAGCATTAGTTTTGCTTTTTCCTAAAGTAATTATTACAGAATTGGATTGGGCATTCTTTTTTTTTTTTTTGGTAACTTCATGCAAATACTTAGGTAAAAGAAAAAAGCAGCACACTTTTAGACAGAGAGGAAAAAAATCTTAAAACCAATTTGGGAGTTTCCACAGACTTTTGTGTTCATGTAAAAGCTTTTCATTATTCTATTTGTATTTAGGGAAGCTGATCATGGCACAGAGAGGGAATAGCACTTTTGTTGTTGCTGGAATTGCTCTGGGAGCACCTGTGTAGTTCAGGGATGGAAATCCTTGCTTTTACCACCCACCAGGCAGGATGGAAACAGCTCTAATGTGTTCAGAAAGGCCTTGTTGTGCCAGAGAATTAAAACCTGGGTTTGTGTTATCATCATCAAGAGACCAAGACTAATTCAGTTTGTATCAATAACATCAAGAAACAGGGTGTGAAGCTGTCTCTGCTGTAAGGGCTGAAAGAGCAAGTAGTAAAAAAGGAGCTGAAACAAGACAATTAAATATTGATAAATACTGATAAACACTGGGTCCATTTGGAAACAGCCCCGAGTGCACACAGCCTACCCTGCAGCTGAAGATGAAGATGTCATTGTGGCTTTCAACTTTTTCGTCAGTAGAGTTCTAAATCAATTGCAAACCTGTAACTCACCTCTATTATTCTACATTTGTAACAGCCTAATGGGAACAATGCTCACCAATTCATCAGTGAAAAACTGTCTCATGACTGGGCTGGCAAATAAATAAATCAAACATGCTTTTTTTTGGAAGGGGAGTGAATACACTTTTACTTCCAAATTAAAATATTTAGTGCTGTATAAAGCAGTTGCTATTTAAACTGCCAATAATGTTTAACACGAATTTACTCACCACTGCCTATCCTCATACTGTATAATTTATAACACTAAGCCCTTTCAATACTCCAAAATGCCAGATAAACTTTTCTCATTTGCTCTTAATTTGGTCACGCAGGATAATACCAACATCTGAAGGCTCTTTAAACTGCTTTTTAAAATGCATTCCTGAAAGCACCACCAATGCCACCTCTGCTCCTTGTCATCTTCCATAATTATTTCCAATCCAAAGCGGTCCTTAATGCGCTTATTAATCTGGCATTCTCCTCAGTGTGAAGCACATTCAGCTCTATTAATTTTTAAAAACCCTTTTTTATGGTGGACTGCAGATGCTTGGCTATTACTGAAAAGCTATTAGAAGTTAACACCTTTTTCTCCCCAGGGACTGGCATCATCCTATGCTTCCAAATGCCACCCTATTTTACATTATCAGCTGCTAAGACTGAGTATTAGAGACTTTTTTTCTTTTTACTTCTGAACTGTTAATGCTATTATTAGCTAATGGCAGAGTTCTGTGCAGAGTACAGATACATATACTCTCTCAATGTCTACAGCAGATGGGGTTTTATTTATCTGCCTTTGAACAATGGGACTTTTCATTCCTGTCATCCATTAGAAGAAAACTCACGTGTAAACAAACCCCTAATCTGATATCCAGAGATTGAGATTATTTTTGCCTTTTCTCAAATTGGATGTTATTATCAGGTGAATATTTAATAGAAAAAATATGAAAGAGACAAAGTCATTGTCCACCAAGCCTCAAAAGGGAGCTCTTTCCCTTTTACAGAGCATCTATGTCTTTGTGAAGCACAAACATCCCTTGTATGAATGGAAGCTAAAAGTTCTGAAAAAATATTACAGAATGAAATTTCTGATCTGGTAAAAACTATTAGAATTGACAGAGCTTTGAATTTTCTGAAAGAATTTTAAGTCCCAACTACTCATTTCAGGATGCTGTTGTGAAAATAGGACAAAGCTGAGTCTCAGCCATAGGTTCTTCTGTTCGTAAGTTTTTAAGAATCAAACCACTGAGGCAGAATGGAGAGTGAGTTTGTGTCTGTATTCTGTGTTTGCAGCATTTTCAATGAAATTCACCTTCCTGCTAATTTTCACTCAGTATCTCAGCTTTTATGTGAGTAATGACAAGGAGTAGAAATCAGCATTGGCTCTTCTGACCATTTTGAACTGTGATGACTAAAGACAACAAACTAGCATATTGTGGCTTGGAAATTATTAGATTGTGCTTACTAAACCTAAAGTACTATCAAACAAAATACTACAGAGATCATGAATCATGATACAGTCACATTAGTAAACTTTCTGTATTAAATTTAATAAAAATCTCTTTTCAAAATGCTTCAAAGATGTGGAACAATTGTCTCCAGAAGACTGAATAAAGTTTGACAGCAACATAAAATCTATGTCTAACCTGCTGTGAAGAGATTCAGAAGCCAGAAAATGAACCTGGATATTTGCACAGCAATTATTGGGGTTTCCTGTCTCAAAGTCAAGGCATTTAAAGGCTGGAGGGAAGTCAATTCCAAAATTCTGGCAAGTCTTGTGAAGAGAATTTCTTCTCAGAATTCTGATAATATTTGAACTTTAGCCACTATCTCTTAATATCTTCATTCATTAGCACCTGAAGTAAAGACCAGGGCAATGGCTCATAAATGATGCAGACAAAGAAAGAGCTCTTTCCTAAAAAACTTTGTACTTTCTCTCCGTAGAAATATGTAAAATACACAGAGAACAGACCAATTTAAGAAGTTGATTACAACACGGTCTGAATGTGAGGCTGGTTGGCAGTGAAAATTTGCTGTGGTCCTTGTGAAATGAGCGTTGACAGTAGAGGTGTATCCATGCCATGGGGAATGAATTCCCCATGATCCTCGCTAGCATTAATGCTATATTCAGTAATATCTTGAGAAATGCAAAGATTACATCAGTGTTATGCAGAATGGAGCTCCTACTCTCCTGGAGAGACATATGGATGCTCCAGGTGAGAACCAAAATAACTTTAAAGGACAGTCTTCTCTTGCTACAAATCACAGTGGCCCTTCTTTAAATCACTGCCAAAAGATCCTAATGTATCTTACTTCAACAATTTTTATGGTGTGTGCCCAGGCTTTTCTTTTTTTTTTTTTTTTTGCCTTTTCCTTCATTATTTAGAAGACATTAATTCAAAATCCAAGTTGCTGAGTTCTGTCCTAGATTTATGGAATAACGTCACTGTGTTCAAATAACAATGCTGGAAAATAAAGTGGAAACATTGACACTAGAGAAAATTATGACTGAAGTGTGCTTTAAAACACACAATGACAAAGCTGGGACACTCTGACCTGGGCTAGCATCAGCTTAAAAAGAAAGCCATGAGGAGTGGTGGCTGCTTTAACTAAGAATTTACTGGCAGATTTTTGTTTTCCTGAAAAAAGTAAACCTGATGCTGAGCACCTGAAGCATCTCAGCTAGGTTTGTGGGTTTTCAAGAAGCATGTAATAAAGACATTGATCATTGATATAATTTCAATTATTCGATTAAAAAAAGTCAATAACTTTTTAAAGAAAAGTCTTTCAGAAAAGAAAAGGTGTTAGAAAATTTGAATATAAGCCTCAGCTCGACCTTAAATGTGTGTCTTCTTCTGCTGTGCAGCATTATTATGCCAGCATTACAGAAGCTAGGGAGCTCTTTGGAAGGTTAGGAAGATTTGCAATTAGTTGGCTCTCTTAAATGCATATTATATTCTCAACAGAGCTGAACTGCTCCCATGGTGTCCCTTCAGCCCGTCCCACAATTGCCTCATCAATGCAGGTGCTTTTCCATTAGTGAAGTGGTTTTCCTCAGGTATTTTGTTGAACCACATCCCACTGTATGGCAATTCAGTCTGGCTGTTCTAATGCATTTCCAACAGTCTGTGCAAACCCAGAGGGCAGAACAAACCTCTGGTGCAGTCCAGGTAACCAGAACAGGAGAGCATAGTTGGCCTAAGCCTGGGAAGGCTCAGAAGTGTCCCTGAATATCCCTGGCTGTTCCTGGGGAGAGCCATGAACAGCCACGGCAGGGGGCTCTTCATCCTCATCTTCCCCTTTGCCCAACACATCCAGTGTCCACGAGGGCTTGAACACTTCCCTTTCCTGGAAAGACTCAATGCCACAGTTTGTGGATCTTTGCAAACATTTCACCACACAAACTACTGACCTAAATTAGCCCCAAGCCTGCCCATTCAGCTGGCCATGTTTCCAAGGGGCTGTTACAGCAGCGGGGCATTTGCAAGGCACAGGATCACACCCCAGTGATTTCTTCCCCTCTGCAAAACAGCCCAGGGAAAGGTGGGGAGATTCACTTCAGAGACCTTCCTGCCCACGCTTCCCAAAGGAATAGTAAAGACATTCAAGTTTTGACTTGAAAAAACTCATTAACTCCAACAAATTTGGGGTGGCTTTGTGCTGATTAAATTATTTGCCCAGTCCTATTGAACACTGAATAAATGTAGTCATTCAAATGTTGGATAGTGTAGTAAAGGCACTTTTTCCTCTCTAAAGGTGTAATTCTTTTGCATGAGATTTAGACAGCAGATATTGACAGAAGAATAGATAATAGATAATTGATGTCAAAGGCTGAATAAGAAAGTTGTCGATCAGCCAGAGTTTAAGTTATCTCTATGTAAAGTAATATAAAGTAACGATGATTTATTGCTTGAAAAAGTTGACAGAATGAAAAAATTCTTTGGAATTGCTAGTGAATGCAGATTGATTTTTCTAAAGAACTCTACCCAGACCTATTTCTCTTCCAAAAGAATGCTGCTGGTTCTAATTATATGTATCTTATAAAATTGCATTTCTAAAAACTTATACCATCAGAACACCCAACACCCTATCTTTAATACTCATGGAAAGAGGAGTATTTTCAACTGTCTAATTTGATACAGTAAAGAGATAAGAAAAGGTATGATTTGGTTTTTCAACATCCTTCAGGTGCATTGTATCACAGCCTATAGCAGCTTCTCCTATTAAATCCTATGGAAACGGAATAAAATGCTTTATGAAAACAGCAATAGCCTCTAAAGCATGATTCACTAAGTAGAAGAAGAGTATTGGAGGAGTAAAATGTTAGTACTGGCAAAAGGTGAACTGTTTAAAAGGTGTTTCCTTAATATCAGGACAGCATCCAGTTTGGGAGTGCTTCTCCCATGCTTCATTTAGCCACCTCTCACACTGGAAATCTGCTTTGAATCCAGGAAATAATCTCATGCTCTTTCCAGAGTCCCTGTGGAAACCACTGCACACAAACCAGCAGAGGTATAAGTTACACTTCACAGGGATCCATCTATGCAGAAAAAAAAGCTCAATATATTCCTCAGCTTAAGTTCTGGATGTTTTCCAGAGTCATAAACATGGCATCTCATCATCTGTGCCTTTTCTAATTTTTTTCCTGTTATCTTTATGAAAAAGACCTTCTCAGTATTGGTGACATATTGGTATCCTGAAGCCAATGAGACTCATTCCTGGATAGAATACTTTTCTTTGTGTTACTAGATTCTTATGCTGTTTTCACAGACTTTATTTACAACTCCTTGTATTATTTAGTTTATGCTACTCTAGTATTTCATGTATACATTCAAAGGTGCTTGGAAGAAAGCACAGCACTTAAAATAGCTTCTGCCACTCCCCTAAAGTATTAATCACTGGTGTAACTCCATGAGAGTTACATCAGGCATGAGTTTAACCCTACTTTTTGTTTTAAATCAAAAGAAATTGATTTCTTTAGCAAACACACCCTAAACCACAGGATCAAAGGCACCTGAAGCACTATAAACCCTCTTATTTCTTTCCCCCTTCCAAAAGCTACAGGGCAGCCTGTAAACTGGCTTTTAAGCACACCAATTCTGCTAAGAGCAGTGCTCAGCTGTTGGCAGTGATGTCACTGGTTAACACTTCACAGCTCACAGACTGCTGGAATAATTTATCTTGCCTCTGCCTGTCTCTGGATCAAATGAAAGATCCCTACAGAAGTCAATGAGTAGATGTGGTAGTTGTTCAGCATATATATATATATATATATATGTATATGTATATGAAATGTATAGTTTTTAGTAATATTGGCATATTAGCATTTATGTAATTGATTCTGCAAAGAAAAAGAAACTATAACTAAGAGTTTTTATTGAAAATAGAAGAATATTTAATTAATGGACCACATCTTGGTATCCCAATGCATTTTCAAGAAACATGTCATAACGCATTCCACAAGGAAATATTGTATAGACAGAAATGGAGGCTAATGATTTTGGATAAAAATTGTATTTAGATCAAACCTGTAGTAATTAAATTTTATAATATTGCGTAAGTAAGTCCAAACCCCAAGATTTCCTGGGAAGTATTATTCTAAAATTTCCACATATCATACACTTCTTTGGGGTTGAGAAATGTGTTTCCATGGTTAGGAAGTGTGCTTCTATGGAGCTTTTGTTTTTAACTTTTCATTATAAACTTTATTCTAATAGAATAAAATAGAAAAAATAGATACAGGCAAAGTGTAGACATTAACACTTTGTCAGATACAGAAGTAATACAAACTTTTGAATCAACAGTAGCCATTAAAAACTTCAGAAGCTTCAAATGAGAAGTACAATGGTGTAAAAACTAAATCAACAAAACCAAAATCAACGAGAGTCAAGCGCGCCCGTATTTGGAGGCTGCGCAAACGCTCGCACTTGTTTACAGCTCTGGGTTGTTTACAGACCATCCTGTCCCCTGCCAGAGCTCAGGGCTGGCAGACACCTGATCTGAGAGCTGTGCAGTGATGCTGGCACGGTGCTGTCTCCAGACTGGCAGTGTCTGCCCTCTGCTATCACCCCTGGTGGGTGAGGTGGGGCAAACAGCACAGAGCCAGCATCTGTGTAACTCTGGGCTCCACCTGCCCTCCTCCCAGGGAATGGCTGAGGACAGGGCAAAATGGTCCCTGCAGAAAATGTCGTTAGACAGGCCTGAGGACAGAAGGCTTCTATGGACAGAAGGAGGTGAGATCTGCTGAGACAGGAGTCCTGCTCTCAGAGCCTAAGCCCTTTGTGGAGGTAGAGCAACAAAAACTTGTTGCTGTTGTAAGATGGATGTTAGAAGCTTGCTGCGTTGTTCATTATCCTTCCCTGAAGGTCCTGTGCTCATTTTAGCTGTCTGTAGGATTCTGCTGGGCTTTGTGTGGATACCTTCCAGGTGAGGACGTGGAGAGTGAGGCTCATGTCCCATTTCCTGCACAGCATCCACTGTTCCTTTTCCCATTTATCAGGCAGGGGTGGATTGGTGTTAATTCCAGCACTGAGGTCTTATCAGTTGAAGGTAGAGAGGATCCAGAATATTACTAGCAAGCCAGTGATGGTCTTTGCTCACTTGTCTCTGCTTAAAAGATGTTTTCTCTCCTGATGTGTGAGATGGCCTCCCCATAGCTGGCACTGCCACAGAGAATGGACACTGTACATGTTCACATTTTGTCCTTACTGTTCAATGCCCCAATCCATGCACTCTCCCAGGGCATTCTGACTGCAGCTGGAGAATTAGAGGATTCCCTGTGGGTTCCCAGTTGCCCATCTTTGCAGGGGTAGCTTACAAGCTCGACATTGCTGTTCAGAAAGCCTTTTTTTCTGAAGATGTGCCATTGTTCTGTGAGCTGGTTCAGCACACAGAGTTGTGTGAGTTAATTTGAAAAGGCAAAGAAAATCCTGGAAAGACATTCAGCAGTGTCATGCACCGAAATGCTGCTACACAGTGTGAATCACAGGACACCAATATCTTTGCTGGAATGAATCAAAGTAGCTCTGCCTTGTTATGTTGGAGTCATAGTCAAGCCCTTTCTCATATTTCAATTCCATTTTATATCCCTTGTGGTTGTACACAAATTCCACGGTTGAATAAACAGACTTTGGTGATGATTACTTGGAACCTTAGGGGTTAACAGTGTTCTTAGCCTTTTCCCTAATTGGTGTTTACTCTCTTGATGCCTTTCCATGTGTATGCTATAAAATATTCCCCAGAAAGAGTATTGCCTAGTGCCAGGATGTTATGCCTTGTAGTGGATGAAATTCCTTGACACAAAGTTGTGAAATGCACCAGTTGTAGTGCCAGGATAAAAGTCTGTGAGAAATACACCTGCTACAGAGCACAGACACCAGGCTGGGGAATGGTCTTGTGCGCTCAAAGTGGGCTCTGCTCATACTACAAGGCAAGTATTTTTGGGTGATTTCACAAACGATTTTAGCATTTGATTCTGCACCACTAAAGGGAGATCCTCATGGGGAAGAGTTGGCCTGGAGATATGAGGTAGTGTGGAAGAGAAGGCAAGCACGGAATTTAAACTTTGGCCTTTCTGTGCTATATTATGAATCTGAAGATGTGGACTGTGGAGAGCTCAGAACAATTACCAACATATTTCTACCTGAGATGGCTGAATCAGTCAGTTCCAAATAAAAACTTTCCTGTGTCTTGCAGCACTTTACCCCACTTGCAATAAGGACACAAATAGCAGCTCAGATCCCCACAGCTGTGAGGCTATAAATCCATGCTCCTATTTGTGCAGCTCACGTCTCTTGTTTGTGCTGAGAAGAGATATTGGCTTTCAAGAGGGATCTGCTACCATTCAAAATCACTGGTGAGGAGGTTAGCAACATCTTCAATGCTCTCTGTACCCTCCTTAAAAAACTGGACTCTGAACTGGTGCTGGAAGTGAAAGCCTACTCTTAATTCTCTTAGCATGGAAGGACTGGCTTTGCAGAGAGGCTTGGTTATGGCCAACAGCTCTTGATGATCACCTGTGGCATCCTGTACCAGCACTCATACAGCAAGGAGGTCAAAAGCAGTGCAGAGATCTAGATAGATGGACCACAAAATCAGAGAATATGATCAGTTGGAAGGGACTCTTCTTCTCCAGGCTGAACAGACCCAGTGCCCTTAGCCAGTCCTCAAACAGCTTTCCCTCAAGGACCTTCACCATCTTTGTTACCCTCCTTTGGATACTCCCTAGTAAATTCATCTCTTATCTTGTGGTGACCAAAACTGCACATACACATGGGTTTAAGGCTGTGAACCTATTAGACAAGGAGACTTCCTTCTGGAGGTTGCAATTAAAAATGTCATCGTCTCGTCTGCTTCCCAGCTTTCAGAAAAAGTGGCAATGATCCAGCTGACAAGGTCCTGGAGAATGCACACATAAGGAGACCACTTGGTTCTGTCAGGAGAGGAGTTAGGAAGTGTCATTTGGAAGGTGAACACGCCAGCTGTGAAATAGAGATTTCTGCCCCCATCAAATTAGCCTGTGCTACCTCGTTGCACTGTGAACTTGAATTTAAAATTCAGGAACAGAGGAAGCTTTGTCTGGCTGCTTAATTCTCTTTAAGTGTACAGGTGGAAGATATTTCTGTGCAAATAAAAACAATGATGATAGGCTGAAAAACCACATAAAGAGGAAACTAGCAATTATATATTTATTGATGATTTATTCAACAGTAATTTTATTCTGTGATCTTATCCAAATACAGGCATGTATATAATCTGTCAGTATACTTTTTGTTGCTCTTTATAACTGATGTAACCCATTCACAGACTCTACCTCCTTCCATATTAAACCCCAGCTCTAACTTAAAGTTAAAACCACCTCTTTCTACTTTAAGAGCATACATATAATTTAGAGATATACAGGTTTAACTGAGCTTCACATTAAAAAGTGAGAAGGGAATGCAAAGATTTAAAAAAAATGCATGGTCTCAAATTTAAGAAACAACCCCGCAGAAGATTGACTGAAGATTTTGCAGCCAGGCTATTTTTGACAGAAACCTGGATCCAGTTGAATGATGTCCCTTTAATTTCTCAAACCCCTTCTGCCCCCAGCAATATCTGTTTTCATGGAATTTTGCCTTGCTGAGAAACTGAACGTCTCTCTATTCTCCAGACTTTAAAAATGATGTTCTGTCAGTTAAAATTGTGGCTGGGGGCTTTGCACTGCTGTTTACTCTTTGGCTCTGGGCTCCTTTCGTTATCCTCCACACAGGGGGATTCCTTGGATGCATCCTACCAGGGCAGCAACAGGCACAAGTCCCGATGAAAGAAATAATACCTTTGTTCCTTGCCTGTATCTTCACTCCTTCCTCTCTCTAGATTCCAACTCTTTGCCTTTTATTTCTTAGTCTTGCTCCCTGCTTTCCCATCTCCTCACATTGCACAACAGCAGTTTCCCTGTCATGATGCCTCCTAACAGTAGGGAGATCATCAAGAATGAGACTGTTTTCTTGGCTTCCTGGTAACTCCAAGACAAACAAGCCAAATCATTGTTTAAAAACTGTGTAAATCAAAGGATATTCTGAGTATTTTTTTCCCAAAATTCTGAGAAATTGAGAAAAAAACTCTTGATGGATAAAAGTATTTGTCTTGGCCAGATGGGACACAATTATTCTGGATGCACATGAGGTTTTTCATACTGAATTTCAACACTTATTTTTCAATCAAAGTGAAGGAAATTGTGTAATTGAAAGTGGTTTCAGACACAAAAACTTCTGAACTGTCATTTTGGAAGATGTTTCAATAAGTTTCCCTTTTTCAAATAAATTTTTCCACAAGAAGACTTTATCAGAAAAGAAAATAGTCTTTTAGATGTCTTCATCCCTGCCTCCTTACCTTGAATGATGAAGCAAAGCTTCAAAAAACCCAATTTTATTCTGTTTTTATTGGTATATAGGGACAAGCAGGCTCATTGGGCTCCATTCAAGTGCTTGGTATCATGGTTGATGTGGCAGGGCTGGTGAAAGAACCAGAAAAAGCCATCAGGAAGCAGGAGGAGATGACCACTCCATTTAATTAGTGTAGAGGCTAGTGTGATGTGCTGCTTGCACATGTGACTCTATTTGGCTTCAAACACTGGATTATGTAAGTTCCGTGCACCCAAAATTTGAAACAATGAGGAATTTTGGAATTTGGATCTCAGCATGTGTCCAAGCATCTTTCATTCTAGTGGTACTTTAACCTAAGACTGAATTCCTGCCTCTCTAAAGTAAATTGGAATTGTAATCAAACTCACCTTCAGCTGAACTAATTTGCAGGATTTGGCATCAAAACTGGTAGTTCATGATTTCAGTGAAGCTGAGTATTAAGTTACTATAAATGGCTATTTTAAAAAGACAAATGAAACATAAAACATCTCTGTGGGTTGTCAAACTTGCCTCATAGTACAGACTTCCAGGCTAGACTAGAACTATATTATCTCCAGTAAAATAAAAACAGAGAATTTTTCTAATGGCTTTTCAAAATCGGAGATTGACCAGTTATGTGTCTTCACATTTCATACAGATTTGTCATAATTTTTTTAATATACGAATTTCCTGGCTCTTTTTTGGAATGAATTTTTAATGATTCTTTGGAAGCTTGGCACTTTTGTATTAAGTATCAGTTTGCATTTTGGACATCCTTAAGGTATTACCAAAACTTACAGCTAACCTAAAACATTCAGAAACAATCCTTTAAAGGGATGGCTCCTATTTAAATTATGGCTGCATTGTGATTTTACCAGGATGAAATGAGAGATGCTAAGCTATTCCAAGGTGGACTTCACAATTGCACCTCTTTATATCGGGCTAGTGATTTTCATTAGCTTAATAAAAAGGTATTTTAGCATTGAAAACTTTCCAGAAACTGTTTAATGGATTATCAAAAGCAACTTGGTTATGGCAAAACCAATGGCAAGATTCAATATAAACATCAAATGAACCTGATCTTATATTGGTGGGAATCAAATTCCTGGAGGAGCAGTACCACAAATATGTCAGTCATTGCAGTGATGCCCAAATTCCACATGATGACAATCATATGTTCCATTATGAAGAAAACTTTAACTTTGGTCATGAATACTTCTGCCTGGTCATGCTTAAAGTACATTGAATTACATGCTGACCCACAGGCCTACTAAAAAGAGGAATTCCTTTAAAGAAAAAAGCTATAACAAAGAGTTTCTTAAAATGTGGCAGAGATAGGATTTATATAAATCTACTCCTCTCTAGAGTTTAGTTTCATAAGAAAGAGAAAACACATTTAATGTAGAATGAAAACCTGGAAACCTTAAATGTCCTCCAGGACTGTCAGTCCTGGACATGATTTCTGCAGCTGTATCCAGTTCTGGCCTCACAGTTGCCCCTGTCCAAAACATCCACTGGAATTTGCTGGAGGTCTCTCTTTCCCTGTGCATGAAGGCTGTCAGTTAATATACTTCAATATTCTGCCACTAAATATCTGAGAAGGGCAAACATTTCTATGTACATGGCCCAGAAGAAAACCAAACTGTCTTTTTGCTGATACTCACAGTCTTTCAAATGGTGCTCCAAAGACAGACCCCACTCATTCAGCCCCAAGACAGACATGTATGGTGCTGATATCTCTGATCTACAGACTGCCATTTATGATAAAATTGATTTTCACACACCTCACCAGCAAGGTAAATTTCCCATTGGCTGTAAATCTCAAAGATTTACACATTAACCAATCTCATATTTCTGAGTTTGCCATAAGAGGAATTTTAAAATGTGATGAAAGGCTTTTCACATCTCAGGCTAGATCTTAGGTGCAGGAATACGTTTTTATGTTTTCTGGATCAGCCCCATGGTACAGCAGCTATTTATGGTGTGACTAAATAGTGAGAATAGAAATAGACAAACTGTGACTCTCTTTCAAAAAAAAATTTGGTGTCTGACATATGACCTAAAATTTGCCCAAATAATTTCCTGGCCTCGGGCCATATATGCCATATATGAAGCTGAAGATGTTTAATTGTAATTTGTAGCAGTGAGAGGGAAAACTGGATTTATGATTATTTTAGGAAATTATTTTATTAAATTATTTTATGATTTATTTTAGGAAATAATATTAACTACAGTTAAGGTAGAGCTGCTGCTGTTTCATTACAAACTGCCACTTTTTTCCATGTTAATTTTTGCTTTTCTTTTTGCACCCTATATTCATAGATGGAAATCACATCTGAATCAGTTGTGCAAATATTTGAATGAGTTAAGTTTCTTTCTGTCAATTTAATTTGGGTTTCTTTCATCACCGATCTCCACAATAAGTATGTATTTAGTGCCACTACAAAATATCCCCAAACTGCTTCTGTGAGTTAGCAATTACTGTCTCCTGAATAGGTGTTCAATGTACAAAGAGAGTATAATAATTATATTCTTTCACCTTTTGTTTTCCTGCTTTTCAGAAAAGGTAAGGGAGAAGGGGATATGTACGGAAATAGATGTGCAATTTGTAGGGTATTTGGAGAACCTTATTTTCCTGTCTAGAGTAGGGTGAAGGTCTGATTTTTAACCCAAACTGACTGTTCCTTCAAGATATCTTTACAGTGTTCTGAGCCACTGGATTTCTGAAAGAACCAGCTTCACTGGGATGCTTCACTTGTAAAAACTGAGGTTTTGAAGTTATTGTAAAGGATCTGGCACCTGCGTGTGAGTGTAGTTACCTGGTCTGCCACCAAATTAACAGGGAGTGCTCAAGGGGCTATAGTGATCAGACTGGAGTGATGCCTGTTCTGATACATGAATGCACTCCTGCAGAGGGGATCTGCAGAACCTTTCTCCATTGGCCACCAATGAGAGATCTTTTGGCTGAAAACATCTCTAAATCAGACACACAACTTCCAGGAATGCCTCTTTCTTCATATTTTGCTTCTGATGCACCTTAGCTAAACCAACTCCCCAAAATGTGAGATTTACAGTTCTAAAGAAATTTATCAACATAATTTTATATCAACCACATGTATAATCGTGTCAGAGGCAGAGCTGCATTAGCTGGTGTATGTCATTTAGTCTACTTCTTATTTGGCTTAGAGGATTCTGTTGCACTAGAAGCAGAACTGTTCTGATAAGTGCAGGTAGAGACAGACACTATGCAACATCCTTTGAGCCTATGTCTATACTAAGAAATGTAGATTAACAATTAAGATGTTTAAGCCTTTATGTGCTATAACATCAATGTGCTATCTTCTACACAATATAATTTACTTGAAACAAAAATAAAGCTTTTGCTTTTCTTATCCTCTTCTATAGATTTTCTTCCACATACTTTACTAAATGTTATATCATAATTTCAGTGTTCTTTGAAATATATTTCATCTATGTATTTTCAGCAGATATTCTTTCACTTCTAGTCCCTGGTATTTGATTCTTCATCCAGGTAGAATACTTTTTAATACTGCACTCTTTCCCACCTCAGATGGCCGTGACTGATGGAGATCACACATATCACCCACCTGCCTTGTATTATCAGGCACAGGAATTTGTGCCTCGTTTGTCTCAGAGCAAAGTTTATATCTCACTAGCTGCAGTAGAATTTCTCTGCAGCCTCCATAATCCTTTAATTTTGTCCAGTTCTGCTTTAGTCTCAGTTCTCTTGGTTTCTGTCATGAAAATTTGCCTCACCATAATATTATGAGATAATCCCCATAATCTTTCTCAAAACACTTCTCCCCTCACCTACAGAATACTACTTGCCCTAATGAGTACTATTGTCCCAGTTTTACAGGTGGGAAATTAAGGTTGCATTTAAGATTCCTATTCAAGCTGCTAAAAAAGGCATCAAGGCTGCTCTCCACTGTGGAGAGAACCAGAATTTGGTAGTGCTGCAGCCTGTGCAGTCTAAATAACATTGCTCTGGAACCGAGATGGGTGCCTAAGACTGCTCCTGCTGTATGGTGGTTGTAGAGATGAAGTGTTTGAGTACTGAATACTGAAACCCAAACCCCTTCAGTGCCGGGGCAGTTCCAAATTCTCTGTGGTCACTGGGCCAAGTCTCTGTGGTCTCTTGGAGCCTGAAGTGCTGAGGAAGGGCAGCACAGGCGTGGGGAGTACATGTGTGGGTCTGGCCAAGTGCACACAGAGATGTTGGAGTGTCAGCAGGGCTCGGAGCCTTATCCAGCCCAGCTGGGGTCTGTGCAGCTGGCCCAGCACACCCTGACAGCTCAGGAAATTCTGCCTGGCTTCAGACCAGGAGTGGGTGCTCCTCTGCTGAATACCTGGCCAGCTCTGACCTCAACAGAGTGCTCCATGGGGCAGAAAGCAAGGCCAAAACACATCCTTCTTGCTTTCTGCCTGTGTCAGACCTGGCTGGGCCATCCTTGGGACAGAGACACTGAAAGCCACATGATGGGGAGTTTGTCCCATGTGGTTCATCATGGGTGCTGCTGCAAGCTGCAACCCTGCCCATCTCATCCTAACTTTGCAATCACTTTACTGGATATTTTCCTTGAATCCCTGTTTAGATTGTTGCAGGTTCTTTCAGCTGATTCACCCCAGGACTGTTATCAGGATAAAAAAGAAGTATTCAGGGAAAATGGGAGGAATTTAGAGCAGCCAGTGTAAATGTGATGTAGTCACACAATGAAATACCGTGGGAAGCCTTGAGTGAGAGCAGATCAGTGATGGTATCCGTCAGGAGGAGAGAGCTTAGAAGAATCAAAGCCCAAGCTGTGCACACAGCTTTGTTGGGTTTGAAGATGTGCAGTCCCACCCCAGCTCTGAATGTGTTGTGGGGGTAACCCCCTTGTCTTTAACTGTTTTGTTTCTCAGCCCCAGGTTGTGATAAAGACTTGGTGTAGAAGCTTTAGAAATGGAACTGTTGAAATCTGTAGAGGTGCTGCACTGTTTTGTACACATATGCCTGCACTTTGCCAGCACTTTCTGTATAAATGATTCCCAGATTTCCAATTGTATTTTGTTTATAGACACGTTTTGCTTATCGTAAATTGCATATGGTTTTACCTCTAACTTTGGGTCTGATCCTTTCACAAAGAGCTTGGCCAAGAAAAAGAGTAGGCGACCCACTATTTGTTAGCAGTTCATTTTCTATATAAATCTATATGTCTGTGTATGTATGTGTGTAGATACAGATATATCTCAGTGGGATTCATACTGGGAGGTGCTGAGCTCTCTTAATCTCCTGTGAAGTCAACAGCAGTTGAGGGCACTCAGCACTTCCCAGAGGTGGCCAGAAAACAGCAATTTTGGGCAACCTCTTGTTTGAGATTTTGCTATCTAAAGTACCAAATAAGAGATAAGCCTCTTAAAGCCTTCCTCAAATGCCGGCACCTCGAGATTGTAACTATTTATGTTTTACCACTTTTTCACATGCAAAATGTGTTGCATGTTTTTTTCTTTTTTTGTTGGAGTTTTAAGGATCAGATTGATGAAGGAGAGTTCAGAGCCAGACGTACAGCATAAGAGACAAAGGTTTAGTAATGAGTTCAAAATTTACAAAACACAGAAGCAAATATGGCTTTAATACATGATGTGACCCTTTATAAGGCTTGAAATTACTCTTCAAAAATCATTCTGGCTTGACTTCAGAGCCGAGTGGATTGTGGGATACCACAGATTGACTTTGAGTAGTGGGTTGGTATTGCAGGAATTTTTTAATTTCCTGTAACTCACAACAATTTTCTTCCAGTTAGACCTTATCCTGCTGCAGAGTATTTACTGAACAATTTAGTACAGTGTATAAGCCAGATCAGAGGCACATGCATGCACTCATACGCTTACACACACACACAGAGTAAGGAAAATTAAAGTATTAATAGTCAAATTCGAAATGATCAAAAGAGAAAGCCTCAGTGTGGTGATGTTTACATTTTAATGTGCATATTATATTTAATATCTAACTAGTGATGTAAGGGGGAGGAAAAAACTTTGGGCTGAAACAGATTTTTTCTATTTTTAAGAAAAAAAATTGTTCAAGCTGCATTAATGAACAGAAAATAATTTGGGAAATACTGGTTATTATCGTTTATAACAGCCTGTTAATTATTTCTTCAAACACATTTTCAGAAACTCTCCAAAGGTACTCAATTTGCAGGATTAAAAAATGAAATAAAATTCCTTTAACTGGTGAAGCTGCTTATGTGTTTTTTAACAGTAAAGCAGCACTAAGAGGATCCCTGTAGATCAAGGGTAGAAATATTTCATACCACAGAACTTGATGTGCTAGTTTAATTTCAATTGTCTCCTAAGTATTGCAGGCCAATTAATATCACATATTTGAAAGTTAAAAATACAATGCAGGAGGTGTGTTATAACAAAAAAACCCCCACTATGGATGATGGCAATGCATTTGGGTCACTGGAACTACAGATTCTGATTTATATCTCCTATTGATTTTAAAAAGCTTCTTGGTGTGAACGAGTTTTTGCAGTCCATATATATGTATTGTTAAAAGAAAACATTTACCAAGAAATCTAGCATGGTTTGCAAGTGATTTATATAGGCACACATGCAGACACAATGCTTATGTATGTGAATTTATGGCATGTTTTATCCCTTATCTAAAATCTATTAATGTTCAAGGAAAGCTTTTGCAAAAATTGTAATTAGGTTTGCACTGGGCCTTGAAGAAATGGGAAGAGTGCATAAAATATCTGTATGTTATGATGAAAATAGGATATATATTATCACCATAATACTGGAAAGAGAATGTTTGACTGAAAATGAATAATAAATATAGTACTTTTAAAAAACAGCTTTCTTAAAGTTGGTGGTAGTAACAATGTTACCTGGCCATGCAAATAAAAAATCAAAATGTAAAAAAAGAAAAGACTGATTCCCCCAAGTGAAATAATTTAATGTTTCTTTAACTTCTGTATGTCAAATAGGAAGAGATCATAACCTCTGGCATTTAGAAAGCAGGATGTATGATGGGATTTATTAGTAGATACAGAGTAAATAATGCTTATTAAATTTCAAGGTAACTTTATTTTCTGTTACCTACCAGTGGAAAAGTCTCTTTTGAAATAACACTCATTAGAAATTGAAGGTTATACTGGCAAAACAGACTTGAATCCTTCAAAAATAGCCCCTAGTAAAAGTCATAGAAAGATCTGAAGCCAAGCCTACGACAAAAAAAAAAAAAAAAGAAACTTAATATGCAGGGAAAGTTTTTAATATGTGAGCCAGACACAGAAATATTGCTCCTCTTTGAAATGAGCAAGAATTTGATGAAACACTAAAGGGTTTCCTATGTTTTACTTTATTGGATAGCAACAAGTAACTCAATGAAAGTATATCCTGTAGTAGCTGAATGCTTCTCGCTATCAGCTCAGTGCTTTAGCAAGAACGTTTCCCTACAACACAGAAATATTCCCAAGTGACACGAGTTGTGTGCAAATTGCACCCTCAGTTCTTCACCTAAAGCCCAGCTGGAGTCCTTCTATTGAATTAATGGGGCTTTGGATCAGGCCCCAAAATAATGAAGGGACAAATCCATTGAAGTCTTTATTTATGTCTAGATTGTTTTCCCTCATCAAAGGTTCCCCCGAGGCTCTTCCTCCTGCATTCTCCTGTGCAGAGTTTGTGCCTCCCCTTAAATCAAGCTTCATCCTTGCTCCCTGGAATCTCACAGATGAGACTGGGATTTGCCTCTTTTTTGGTCCTGTGGACCAGCTGCTCATATTCCTCTTATTTCTTGGAGTTGCTCAATCAGAGGATTCTTGCCTGTTGCAAGTGTTGCCATAACCAAAATATCGGAGTATCTAAGAAAAATCACTGAAAGAAAAAAACCTTTATGCTCCAGTAGTTCCAAGCAAAAGGAAAAAAAAAAAGGGGCTGTTTCTGCCTTATCTTGGACATTTATAAGGTCCAAGTAGAGTGAAGTCTTTGGATCTACCTTGACTTCTCTTTCCACTTGGATGGCCTGGTATCTTCACTTGCCACGACAAGCCCTGTTTCTCCATTAGAGTATTAGAAAATTATGCCCCATCTACTTGGCCACAGAAATCCAGGGATTTTTTGCATCCAGGCCAGATTATGGTCTTTGTCTGTGCATGAAATGGGTATTTAACCTGCTCTAGGCTATGATCCCTGTGCCCCCTCACATATTCAAGGTCACTGTCCAATGGATTCCAGCTTTAGGCTGGGGTCCTAATCTCCTAATGTCCTAGCAAATGATCTCACAATCCTCCAGAGTGTAACGTGAACCCATATCTAGGAATCATTTTGCCAAATGCATCTATTAGGAGATAAAAAAGAATCATGAAGCATTTGAGATCTGGAGACAGTGCTTTTTAAGAGGTCAGATTTATGGGGTAAATTCATGTAAAAAATGAGATAAATCCAAGTTTTAAACATTTTTGGAAAACATTTCAGAATTTCTTCTTTCATAAGGAATTTTCTGGTAAATGCTTGGCAAGGTCTTGAATCTCCTTCTAATTCTCAAAAATCCCACTGAGTTTGCATCCATTTCTGGCCACTGCTGCTGCATTTGTTCAAGGAGGAGGAAATATATGAAAGAGATAATCATTAATTCTGCAGGGAAGGGACTATGATACCACAGTGGTGTATAACACGTCTTGGGAATTTCCCAGAAGTAACTTTTGGTTTTCTTAGGATAAATTCTCAGTGGTCTGCTCTTCTTCCACAGGTGAGTTTCCTATGGGCATTCTCATATAAATCTCCTCCTCCTCCATTTACACAGCTCTTGTATGAAATGACATATATGCAACACAGGTTCTAAAAAAATCGTATCTGATAAAATCCTGTGCACTGTGATTTTAGCAATCTTCACATGAGCCACTCAGCATATCTGAAAGACAAATGAGAACAAGGGAAAGGACTGTCAAATAGAGAAAGAACAGAACATCAAGCTTCAAAAGAGGGGCTGGCCTTGAGCATACGGCCCTGCAGAAGGAGTCAGGCAATCTGGATTCAATTCCCAGCCTTTCCACAAATCTTCGGTGAAAGTAGAATAGTTTCATTTTTTTCCCCCGATGCTCTTCGCAAGTTATTCAAAAGCATTTGGGATGTTCCCTGCTTTTCTCGAGCAGGGAAAAGGCAGGAGTATTATCAGCCATGCTAACAAGTCAATTTGACAGGCCATTGCTGGATGAATAAGCTGCTTTTGATGACAAGTGCACCAGCTCACTTATGATTGTGAAGCTCTTGGAGGGTTCACTCACCAGAGCATTTGGTTACAATCACTCCCTTTGAGTTATTTAATCAGTATCTCCTGTCAGGCTGCAGTGCCAGGCCAGGAGACTGAAAGGATGCACAAATAGATGACCAAAAGGGATGACAATTCTTAATTATCAAGTTGTATATTGAGTCCTGAGGAGTCCCCAGACAGCAGAGGGTCAGCTCAGTGATCATGCTGGAGCTGTGCTCCCAGTCTGATATTTCCAGCAAACTCTTCCAGCCAGCGGCAGGTTCACAGTCAGGGAACAATGGGAGCAGAGGCTGCTTCACATTTCTGACATACCAGTGATGCCAATTTATGAATTCTTCTATAAATCTCTGGAGATACAAACCATCTGTAAAGAATAAAAAGACAACAACATTTATGCATTCGGTTACACATAAGAGGAGTGAATATGTTTTGTTTAGACAATTCCCATGAATTCCAGTCTCAAGAATCACTGACAGCGTGTCTTGTTTGTGAGTTTTAAATAATGACAGCAAAGCAGAGTTTCCAGATAGCTATACAAAAACATAGATTAATAAGTGACTGCCTTCCCGTTTGTTTTTGTTACTGTGCCTTTTAAAGGGACAAGTTACACCCTATTTGAATATGCTAGTGGCTGAGAAGAAATAAAAGAGCTTATCTGCTAATTTAATTTTATCTCCTAAATCAAAAGCAGTTATTATAGGAGCATCAATTAAGTCTTAATTATGTGTTTTTGCTTCTTGAAACTCCTTCCTAGAAGAAGTAATAAACAATGAGGTATGCAACGGACTTAGGGTATTTTTCCAGGTCTTTTATCTTCCTTTGACCTTGGAGGTTATGTGTACAAAATATATTGCAGGATTAGGCCTGAGAAAATTAGGATTTATCATTTTTAGTGATACTTAAAAGAATTTGCCATCGTATTGGTATTATTTTTCAGTGCTTTGCCAGGTTTCAGGGACAGAACCTATCTTTTATTCCTCAGAATGACCACCTATCATGTCTAAACAGAAAAAGACAGCCTGTCATCTGATTGACAAGGTAGCAGTGTTACTACATGGTCTTTTCTTAAACTCAGAAAGGCAAAAAAAGGAAGATGAGAAGAAAAAATACATTTATTGCCAGGTTGAAATGAGTCGGGAACATGCTTCTAGAGTAGCCTGGGCTGAAGCAGTTGTTCTGAACTGCTAACTGATATAAATGTACTTTAAAAGAAACTGTTTTATAGGAAAGCTTGGTTCATAGTCAAATTTATCTCTTCTCAGTGCAAGTTCCTTCTAGTCTGGGCTGCAGCTTTGCTACATGTAGAAAAGAGGAAATCATTAACAGACAAATCTGTGGAAGGATCTGGAACACAAGTCTGATGAGGAGTATTTGAGGGAGCTGGTGGAGCTTAGTCTGGAGAAAAGGAGGCTCCTGGGAGGATGTTCATTCTCTACAGCTGCCTGACAGGAGGGTGGAGCCAGGTGGAGGTCAAGCTCCTGGTAACAAGTGACATGGGGAGAGGAACTGGCCTCAGTTGCAGCACGGGAGGTTTAGACTGGATATTGGGAGAGATTTCTTCACTAGAAGAGTGGTCTAGCATTGGAACAGCTGCCCAGGCCAGTGGTGAAGTCACCATCCCTGGAGGGATTTAAGAGACTTGCAGATGTGCCACTTGTGGACATGGTTTAGTGGTGGGCTTGGAACTGCTGGGTTAATAGTTGGAGTCAATGATTTTAGAAGTCTTTTTCAACCTAAATGATTTTATGGTTTTGTAATCTTACTTCTCTGATGGGAAAGAGGAGTTGACTCATTATCACATCTGTGCTACTTCTAATAATGGTTGAACAGCCTAAGTTACTTGACCTTACAATAATTTTCCCTAATTTTTGACCTACATGCAATACCCTTCTGTCCTCATATCAACAACTTGTAATTATAGAGCTACACTGGTGTTAGCACCACTGTGATTTCTGCCAGGTTGTCTTGAAATGCAGACAGACATTTGAATCAAAGTTGTTTCATATTATTTTAATCTATATCTCAGCTGTATATATAGAACCACTATAATTATTATCTGCAAAATCCACTGTCTTGCTGCAAAAAAATTTAGACATATTGCTTTTCCTGTTCTCAATTCAGGAAGATGGGGAATAAACTCAGGGATCAGTGTGTATGATCACACGTAAACCTTGAGGAGTGCATGTAGACTTCAGGTTTTTGTGGAGTGTAGAGCAAATTCCCACTAATCCTTAGAGCTGTGTGGCTTGCAGTGTGGTAGCTTTCTGATCCTTTTGGTCAAGATGCACTTAGGTCTGAGTTACTCTGGAGACTGATGTCATGACTTAGCCAAGGAGAATTAAAAACACTGATGTGAAGATAGGCTGTGAAGGCGAGGATATCCACAGGGGTAGAGGTGTCACACCATGAGAAAAGCAGCAGAATGGAGTCTTTGCTGTAAGGAATGACCTGAAAATCCAAGGCCATTAATGTGAATTTGAGATCAGCTTTCCACAGCTTTACCAAGGAAAGCTATAAAAGGGACAAAGCGCTTCAGGCCACGCAAGAGTGCAGATGTTAATGAAAACAAAAATCAGAAGTTGAAGCATAACCAATTTAATGCCTGTCCGAACTTGTACATGAGATATCCACTTGCAAGGCATGTGGCAAGAGCCTGTGACCTCATTTCCCCTGGCACACAGGGAGAAAGTGTTATTTTCTCATGCCATCACACAGAAACCGGAAGCTTTTCTTTCCAAGTGATAACTTGAACAGATGCAACTTATTTCCCAGTAATGCAGGCAGCAACATGTGTTGCCACTGCAGTTTGAAATGTCCATTAATTTAACAGTAAATCCCTTATCCCTGTAAAAATGAAAACATTCTACATGAAAATATTCTACATGGACTGAGAAGAGCGTATAACTCTGCTTTTCAGATGTTAGAGCCTCCAGTGGACAATTGTTCACCAATTTCAATTTACACAGCTGGCTGTCTCATCCTGAAAAGATGCCTTAGGACTGAGAAAGCATGGAAAGTAAATTACCATCTCATTCCAAACAACATCATTTCCCTCTCCCCCAGGCTAAAATTGAGGTATGTTAATACAACAATGTTAGGAAGTCAGCCCTGCTTCTGTTGGCACAACATTTGACCTATGTAAAGAGGCCAAAATTTTCTGAATCTGTAGAAATGAAGTTTTGCAGATACCAGAATCTTGTTTGTCTTACCTAAAGATGATTATGAGGAAAGGACTGAGGTACAAAAAGTAATGAAAGATTTCATTGTATTAGAATGAAAATTAAAACAGCCCTGTCTTGCAGAGTTAGAACATGCAAGCAAAAAATGAAGTTTCTGCTTTAGGTTAAAAAAATAACCATATTGAGTGTTGTGTTCTCAAGTATTGCCAGTTTTTCTTCTCCATGTAATAGAGCAGTGGAAAATACTAAATTCAAGACAGTCCAAATCTGTTTCTGACATTATCAACAGTGGGAATGGAATAATCTGACTCAGCAAGTTCATTATCGCTAAGTGCACTTGAGCATGCTGAGTTTATAAATTTGATAATGTCTGGTTTATGAGTTTGATTACTGAGTTAAATTATAGCTCACGATAATTAGCCCAATTAATGCTCTCTCTACCACTGTGCTGGAAAAACTAACAAAACTCACAGCCAAATAGTGAGTGTGAGTCACACATGACAGCAAGCAGGAGATGGGAGCTGTGGCACACCCCCTCCCCCCCAGACCAACACTGCTGCTCTTTTCCATCCTTACTTCACTCCTGTCATACTATTTTAACATTTGTGAGTGGTTTACCATTCAGTGTACCATACAGTAGCAAGGAGTCTGGAATTAATACAATCTGAAGAAATATTGTAAAGTAATACGATTTTTCTGTTAAAGTTTGATGCTTAGCAAAACCTCGAAATCCATCTAGAATTATATTTTTCTAAATGCTCAGAATTGTTTTCCTTCTTCCCAAAAGGGGCAGGAGTCAAACAATACCAAAGAGAGTGCTATTCCAAGGCATGTTGGAAGTTCTACAAAAAGTTCAATGCTACTGGGACCTAAAACCCCTCTGCCCTTGGAAATCTCCCCCGCCACAGCATCAGCTATATTAACACAGCCTGAGAGGTCTCACTTCTCAAGCAGACTTTACCAGAAGTGAAAAGACCTTTGTTCTTTTGGAGCAGTGTAACCAGAGTTTAGGCAATGCTAGGTGCAGCTCAATAAGGTCTCCTCAGGTGTGGGAACTGACCCAGCCCTAAAGGTGCTCTCCTTGTCCATCTGTAGGCTGAGATGAAGCTGCCAGAGCAGAAAGATGTACTAAAGTGATTTTTGCACATCTTTTTGCACATTTTTACACATCAGGATGAAGCACAGAGAGGATGATTTGGCTGGACCAGTGCTGATAACACATCTCTCAGGAGGAGTAGTCATCCCTTTGGTACTGCCCTCAGCCCCCACGGTTTATAGTAAGGTCTTACTAAATATGACCTATACAAGATCCTGGGAGCAGGACCTAGGAGTCACTCCCTCTCTGCCCTCCCTCACCACCAAGCTATTGTACAAAAATCTGATGTGAGGAGGCAGCAGACACAGCCACTGTAAATACCAGGAACAGCAAAGCTTTTTTGCAATTCAGCAAGGGCTATAGGGGCTGCAGGGCTGTTCTGGGGGTGCACAGAGCCACACAAAGCATGTGTGAGGGCCGAGTTCAGGTACTTCCAGGCACTGCCAAGAAGTAGGAAGGCACTGGAAAAGTCATATTTTTAATCACAATTTTGGTCTTAGTTGTCCCTGTGGTACCTGGGTCCTGTGTGGACACATAAGCCACGTGGCTGATGCCCATAATTCCTGCAGAACACACGGGTGGATGTCTCTCACTCAGCTGATGCTCATCCTCTTCTTTTCCCAGACTCCCATGAAAGCGTGAAAAGTGCAGTTATTCATGCACAATAAGGCGTGATCGTTATCACGATTTGTTTCTGCAGATGTTGTTAAAACAAGGCAATATCTGTAGCCCCACAAAAGACATGCCTTTCTCATGCAAAGCATAACATTCCCAGCGAGTTGAATGCTGTGTCAGAGCTGGGTAAGCCAGAATATTCCAGACATTTTAAAGCAAGTGCTCACTCCTCCAGTGTGAGACGTATGCTTATCAGCCAGGGAGAATGCTATCAACAAAATAGCTAGAGTGGTTCACCATCATCCTTTCTGCAAATGAGGTATGAATTTAAAGACTGTCATTAGCTATAGAAAGGTTGAATTTATGTTGGTTGTTGTTTATATTTAAACCACCTCCTCCCTAAGGATTTTATCTTTAGCCATCTGCAAAACCTTGCCCACATTCATATTGCTATGTAAATAATGTTATAAGATACATAACTCTGTTAGTGAAGTCAAAGGCTTAGAAAATTCAGCTATTGGGAGATATAGAACAGCTTATCTTCTTGAGATATCTGGCTGTTTGTGGAATTTCTATCTCTTGGTTTTCAAAGACATTTTCTCAAAGCCCCATCCAACCAGGTCTTGAACAAAGAGATCTCTGATTCACCCAGGAGAAGGCTTGTCACAATTGCTTTTGGGGTTTATCTTGTATGTCCAGATCTTGTTTGGAGTGTGGGAGCTTGACTTGCCTTGTAGTTGTCATTTCATTGGTTCTGGATATTTAGATAGAAATCATAAAGGTCATGAGCTTTCTGAAACAGATCTGAGGGCCCACAGGTATCCCTAAGTTGCTAATAAATTAGGTATTACATGCTGAAAAGCAACAACTGGCTGTTTATAGGGAAGCAGGGTACAGTACTGAAATGGAACATCTTACCAAAAACTGTGTAACGTTACTATTTCAATCCATAGGGTTCAGCTTCATATTACTTCTGAGGTGTGGGTGGATGTGTGGAGATGGAAGAATAAATATGAAGTTTTATCTTCTGCTCCACCCAAACACTGTCCCTCTCTGTACAGGCAGCCAAGCAAATGGTTTAGAAAGAAATTAATGGCTAAAGAGTCAAAGATCTGCACACTCTGTATTGCTTACAAGCTGGGTCTGCCAATGTCTGGAAGGGCAACCGTCAACTATATAATTCTAAAGATTGCTGAAAATGTTGATCTAATGATCTAATGATCTAGCTTCCTCTGCTGTAAATTAAAGCACAGGTGTCTTTAAATCGAGTTTTCCAGTCATGCTGGAAATAAGGTATGATATCAAAAGGATAATAAACTGCAAAGGTATTAAGTGACTTTTATCCCTCTGTTAGATGTGATCACCAAATCGGTTAATTTCTTCACCTGATATAGGCAGTACCTTCTAAACTAAAACTACATTTCCTGGGACCTTATTTACAATCCATTTCTGTGAATACAAAAACAACCAATTATTGAAGAAGGGCTTGGAAACTTTTCCTTACAATGGTGCCCATTGTGTTCTGATATATGATCAGTGATTTTGAAATGAGATCTTTGCAAGGATTCCAAGTGTGCATGTACTGCACATAACCATCCTCATTGCTCATAAACTTTTTTCCCTCAGCCTCACAGAACAGAGGATTCTCCTTCTTTCTCTTCTGTCATGGGCTCATGGACACCTAAAACAAAGTATGAAACACATAACAGCATAGACAATTCTGCAGGCTAAGGCAATTCATGGGACATTTCCAGACTCTTTCCTCATTTGACTGAGTCTATTTACCAGCTATTTACCCACGATGAACTTTGGTACCTTTGCAATAACTCCATGTGGTATATCTTATTTAAATTTCCCTGGCCTCTGACTTGTGAGGTCAGATTATTTTTGTATTTAGCCTCAGACCAGCAGTAATTGTGCTGTGCTTTCTGTCGAACCTGAAGAGAGACTCCTGGAGCTGCTCAGAGGATGCCACCAGGACAGTGAGCTCCATAGGCTGCAATCCCAAGAGCCTTGTCCAGCAGTTCCCTTCATGGTCAGTTGGTGCACTCCAAGGTGTCCTACCAAGGACACCGAGGTGGCAGCAACCAAAGAGCTCCCTCTGGAATAAAACAACCATGCTGAAATATGGAAAAGTGATTTTTCTTCCTTGTACTCACAAAATGACAATCATATCAGTTCCATTGATGTGTCAGTTAAGACAGGAATACCTGCCAGGGAAATGTCTGTTTGCTATCTTTTTCGAAGTCAGAATGACTGAGTCCATTTCAGACGTGCATGAACACATCTGGCTAATCCTTTAGCCCCATCTGGGCAAACATCAATATTCCTGCATCACAGGCAGTGACTGGAGGCACAGATAGACCTGAAGGACCTGCCAAGAGCTACAAGAAGTGTCAGGCAGCTTGTTGGAAGACTCTCCACCCCCAGAGTCCAGACAAGGAGCAGTGGAGCCACCAGGCCCCTCACAGTCCATTTCTGAGAGCTCACAAGGGAGATGCCTGTTTCTGTAGCTCCAGGCACAACACCTACCTGCAGCCACACCTTCTCTTGTGCAAATAGATGCACCACACAGCTCAGAGGGAATGCCAGTGAGCCTTGAAAGGAGGTGTTAACACCGAGAAGATTGATTATTTTCCATCCAGAAGAGCTTCTGTTTCCCTGTAATTTAAGTTTCAAACTTCTTGTTTCTGTCTGGACTGGGTTTCAAGAAAAGCTTACATGATACTGAAAAGCAAGCACTATTTAGCTGGCTAATTTACTTTAATAAAATAAAACAGCTGAAGTATCATTTTTTTAGTCTTCCTCTTCTTTATTCTTGCTATTACAGATTAAATTTCTGTAATCAACAATATATATGTAGAGCTATTGTGAGATCATTCATGTTCTGTACTGTATGGCCAGGTAGAGGGCAAAGGTTTAATGCAGTTTTATCACACTATATAGTTTAATAAGGTCAGTGTCTTGGCAGTCAGCCACAACTTCATACAAATTCAGATTAATACAACCTAATTAAACCCTTAGAAAATGTGTTTGTTCAGGCCAACTTCCTTTCCATGAAGAGGGTGATAAAAGCTGCTAACATTGCTCACCCAGGTGAAGCTCCGTGGCACTCAATTTTGCCACTGATACCACACAGGGAAAAGACAGCAGCAGAAAAGCTGAACCACAACATCACAGTGTTTTGGCCCAACCTTTCAAACTCTACCAAGCAGGAAGGCCATGGATCATCACATCTCTCTTCTGAGATTACACACCAACTCTTACATGTGAAAGAGTGAAAGTAGAATTGTAGTCAAGTGCTCAGAAGTGTGGTCAGTCCCTTGTGCATGCCCATGGTGGTACAGCCTGCAATTACATATTCACACAATATTCTTTTATTTCATCAGCCTCTGGGCTTATTCAGGGCACCAGTTTTGCACTACATTTTGCTTGTTGAACATGGGCTCCATACTAATTGACTGCACCCACTGAAATTATCCTCTGAGAAGTGACTGATGAGTGTCCTTGGAGGTGAGTCTGACATTCATGTTTGTTTTGCTCAGTCCAGAAAACATTGATGAAATTATTTGCAGAGTGCCATGTGACAGGAAATACGAACTGAATTGTCAAAGTCCATTTCTTTGAGTTACTAGTCCAAAAGGTCTGAATTTTCAGAAGGCACCCTAATTGCACAATATATTTGGCACCTGAAGCTCCTCTTTTTCCCAGCTCTAAGTTAAGTGTCCTTTGCAGTTTTGAAGGCTGGGCTTGATCCCATATTTGGGTCCATGTGTCTTTCTCAGTCACCTTTGTTTTAATGGCTGTTCTTTCATCCTCAAATAGCTTTTCCAAATCTCTGTCCCTGACTCTGCACCTTGCACTTCTTTCCCCTTTTCTTTGTGGCTCTGAATATTACATCTTGAGTTTTAACGTGCCAGGGCCAAGCACCCAATAGTGAATCATTCATGGGAGCTCTGTGGTCTGGTCTCCTCTCAAGGACAATAAAAAGTGCTGTGCATCCTTCCCCTCACTTTATCTAAATATCGTGCTTTGCTCCAAAATGTATGAGAACATCCCTGCCCTGCCTCTGATCCGAATGGTGATGACTAAAATAAATAGGTTATTAACTAGAAGCAGGCAGATAGCACACACAATTTCAGTCCAAATAATACAAATCCACCAAAGAAAAGAAAAGAAAAGAAAAGAAAAGAAAAGAAAAGAAAAGAAAAGAAAAGAAAAGAAAAGAAAAGAAAAGAAAAGAAAAGAAAAGAAAAGAAAAGAAAAGAAAAGAAAAGAAAAGAAAAGAAAAGAAAAGAGGAAACCTAAAAAAAGAGTTTCTTTCAGTAGAAATTGCCAGGTTGTCTAAGAAGAGGTGGCTCGTCCAAACCACAATGTCGGAATATACTCACGTAGAGTTTTATAGGGATAAATATTGTTAAGTCATTATCAGTGTACAATGAACAAAATTTAATAAAGTCAAATGAACTCATCTATCTATCCTTGCAGATTTCCAAATTTCATACACTAATTTCCATGTTCCTCTTTGACACTGATTTTTTAGGAGGAGAATTAATTCAGAGAAATGGCACTTAATATAAAATTTAATCATAGCTTTTTCAATAAGTGTGTAATTTTTTAAGGAAATAAAATGTGATGTGATCTACATTTTTGATTAAACAGGGAAAATGCTTATAGGCTTTATCCTGATAGAGCCTTGATTCCTTAAGCAACACATTATGAGATGTTAATTAAATGACAGTAACGTGTAACATAGCTCCCGTTTTTAATTTATTCAGGCTTCATATTTTTTCCACGCTGAGGGGATATTCTCACCTTAACAGCAACACAGCTCTGCGAGAGGCAGAGCTGATGAAACCTGGTTTCCTCTAAGATTTGTGACTGTGGGTTGAGCTCAGCCCTGTGGATCATGGAGCATCCTGCTCATGCCTTCCCTGGCGTGGGGCTCTGACAGCACTGGGGATTTACTTAGACAATGCTAAGGGTGTTTTGGCTCTGCTGTTCAGGGAATTGTATCCATTGAGGGTTTCTGCACACCTGGAAATGCCAGACTTTGTTGAATAGGTGCAGATCAGAGACGCACAGAAAGTCTGGGCAGCTCTGGATGTAGGGACTCACTGGGTTTTCAGCACCTTTATCAGGCTGCCACTGTCAGAAAAATGTCAAAACAGAAGGAACACATCTATTTTGATAGGTGCAATTGCAGCACAAGAACCCCCAGCCAGTCTCTGGTGGCACTTGTTCCATTAGTTTTTCTGGTGTTTCCTACAGGAGAGGAGCCCCACCAGAACATTCCTTCACCAAGCACAGCCCTGGTGTTACTGGTCAGCATTCCCTGTGTAGAGGCTGCATCCTCTGGATCCCTCAGCTAGCAGAACACACTTCCCACACCACTTCTCCTCTGCTGGCAGGTGAACTTGAACTGACTAGAGACTTGAAAATTCCCAAGGGATCGTTGAAAAAAGGCAAGAAGGGAACACACAGAGTTCAAGAAATCACTTTTTTGTGCGTGTGTAAGCCAAACAAGCTACACGCATTTTTGTTTTTATAAGTGAGCTAAGGAAACAAGTTTTTCTATCTTATTTATGCCAGTTTTATTTATTTTTGTATGTTCAATTGTGTTTTTAGGTACTCAGGCTGCCTACACCTGAAACCCAGTCATTCCAGCACTGATGATAGAGGGAGCCTTGGAAATTCAGTCTCCAAGCAGTGGCACTTGGATTCAGCAGGTGAATGAACCCCCCTGCTTCACCTCAGGTCAGTGAGACCCTGCTCTTGCAGGCTTTTGGCAGGATGGTGCTCCTGTTGAAATTTATGGGAAATCATCAGGAAGCTGTGGTTGCCCAATCCCTGGAAGTGCTCAAGGCCAGGCTGGGTGGGGTTTTGAGCAACCTGGGCTAGTGAAGGTGTCTCTGGCCAAGGCAGGGTTTGGAATTAGCTGATCTTTAAGGTCCTTTCCAATCCAAACCATTCAGTGATTCTGTGATTCTATGAAAAAAAAAAAAACATCAAGAGCACGCTGCTGAACAGATCAAGTGATATGAACTCAAATATGTTCTCAGAGCCATATTGAGCAGAAATCTAGACAGAAACCAAAAGGAAATCTTTGGGTAGTCTATGATGATTTAAAAGAAATGTTCGCTTCTTGCAAGCAGTGCCATGTATTAGGTTGGTTGTTAATCTAAATTTCAATGTCCTTAATTATGCTAATTTTTTTTCCCTGGCAGATAATTAAAAAGAAGATTTTTAATGAGTTAGATGTCTTAAGATCCTAGAGAGAAAGAAATAATGGGAGAAAGAGGCTGGTAGAATAGCAAAATAAAACCAAACTCAGAAACTCAGATGTATTCAGTCCTACATTCCCCCTACCCTTTAGTAGGCAGATTAATTTCCTTGTGTTGTCCTCTGACTCTGTGCATCCATTTTAATTTATTTGTAGTTTTGACTAGGAGCTATTTGGGGCAGAGGCAACCTTTTCTCCTCTGCCTGCAGAAGAAGGGGGTCCTGGGTGTAGCTTGCACATTAATACTCTACAGGAGAAATAAAGCAGGAGTGTTGTTCCTGCAGACAGAGTCCTGACCCACTTTGGAACTGATCACTCCACAGTACTTTTATCATTACCCGCCAATGTTGTTTTTCCAAAGGCTTGGTCTCTGACCTATTTTCACACTGATTTCTGTGCTAGGGAGGCTTTTATCCTTTAAATTGTTGAATACTTGTTCATGTAAACACAGCACAAATTTTGCTAACCAAACAAGATTCAGTGTTTCTGCTAGGAGGAGACTGTTTTAGTGTTAGAAACTGAGGTGTGGATAACAAACATTAACTTCATTTTAAGTCTGATATACCTTTGTGCATTTTTCTTGCATCTGGGACTGGGATGGAGATACTGAAACGAACAGAAAATGTGTATACAGCCTGTGAAACAGTAAACTGATGTGAGAGAAGAGTGTCCTGTAGAGTCTCTGAGTCAGAATTTTTGCAGAATGCTCAATGACAGATACAGTGGAGGAGAAATTTTAGGTCAGGGCTTTGGCCATACTTTTGCTTCAGCTGATTCTGGAGAGAGCAGCCAGAAATTTCCAGCAAGCCCATCCAAAACCTTGGGATAAGCACATCCAGAGCACCCCGAGAACTGGCCACGTGCCGCCTCAGCCCCGTCCTCGGCAGCCAGATAATCCTCCTTTCAAAAGCCATTACCTCAACAGGTGCTGGTAGCCCCTGCTGTCTTCTTCATTAAGGGGCCAAAGACCATGTGATTATGAAAACTAAACACTCACTTATCCCTAGGTGAAGTTCAACCGGGTGGCAGCGGCAAAGGGCGGCCGGAGGAGGAGGCAGCAGCTTTGTGCTGCTCTCTGGACCCCATCCTGCAGCCCTGTTAACCCAGCACTTTGCACAGCACTAATCCCCCATTCAGCAAAACCCTGCTTAGCTCCAAAGCTTGGCTGAAACGGGGGCCTGAATTCATTCTGGCAGCAGGGAGAGAGAAATTAAAAATAAATCTGTGAAATATAGCGAGAATTTCTGAAGGTGATTTTTAGGCAGTGAACTGCTGCGTGTAAACAAAGGTGTTGCTTACATAGCTAATTGTTATTGAAATAATTGTGTATATACATTCATGGTTATATATGTATACAAATATACACATACACATGTCCCTTACAAAAAACTAAATGAACTGTAAGTTGCTCAGAGCTGTCCTTAGATCCAAGTTTTTTGCAGGTTAGGTTAGCTACAAAAGAGAAAGGACCACTAAATAAATAAATAAACAGCTTTGTTCAGTTGTATCTCCAGCAGGGATATGACTGTTCATTATGAATAGGGGCTGAAGGCTTCACTGCTCTGTAGTTTATAAATACTAATGAGTGACATATTGAGAAAAATTGTACCTACAAAAGCAAAGTCTTCTGCCATGCAAATCAGGCCCCAATTCCCCACAGATAAGGATCTTTTTGATGGAACACATGCAAAATCTACAGCTCTTAATTCTTTCATTAGTATTCCAGGCAGACGATTGCC
The DNA here is from genome assembly GCA_037013685.1 of Acridotheres tristis. NCBI lineage: Eukaryota > Metazoa > Chordata > Aves > Passeriformes > Sturnidae > Acridotheres > Acridotheres tristis. The sequence continues at coordinate 29,915,589 of CM072893.1, forward strand.
AAATAACAGGGAAAACTGTCTGAATTGCTGTGTCTGAAACCTAATATTGATTTGTTTAATAGTGTCAGGAAGTCAAAATTCACAAATCTCCTGTCGATTGTTTATGAGGCAGTTAGCACAGAATTGGATGCCCCTGCTTAATTAATAACTCATTACTGAAATTTGATTATATGCTTGAATGGTTTAAATGGGCTCTAATTCAGTATCTGCAAAGCAGTGTTGCAACAAAGTAAAATGGATCTAAAAGCTTGTTTTTTAACACTATTGCTGTCTGTATTTCATGATCTCCAGTGGTGAAGAATATGTTGACATAGTTGCAAGGGCAGACCTCATAGTAAATTGTTAATTGACACAAAAATGTGTTGTTCTAATGATGTTATGAACTGCACTACAGCTAAATCAGATGGATACTCTAAGAGAAATTACATTGATTTGAAAAAAGGAGCCCTAAAGGTAATTTTTATTTTGCATATGATTAATTTGCCAGTAATGGAGATGGGGAGTAGAAAGATATTTCTACCATGGTCTTTTATTCAAAAGCATCTCAGGGATTCAGGTTTGTATGTCCAGGGGCCATGAGCTCTTCAGTGGCTTAGGTGCTTTTAAAAATTCTGTCCACCATATTTTATGTTTTTTTCTGGCACTTTCTCATCTCCAGTATTAATGGAGGAAAGAAATATTCCAGATGTAATTTTTAAGCTCCATACTTCACTGAATGAATCTTTCCCCATTTTCAGCATCTGACCCCACTAAAATTTCTCCCTTGGAAAGAAAACTTCCTAGTTTTTGAGATACTGGAACAAAACAGATTAAAAAATATAGATTGGTCCACATTTTTGAGGTAGAATGAACTAGAACAAGCTATATCTAAGAGCTGGGTAATCAGAACACTTATTTCTGGCAACGCTGGGAATCCCTAATTTTCCTTAGCTACAAGTAATTATTGTCTTATTGGAATATTGAAAATGGGCTTGTCTTTATCTTTGCTGTTATCTGTTTAAAGAATGTCAGCCCACAGGTGTGTTTTTTGCTGCAACAAGGACTCAGGCAATTGTTTAAACATGTTATTGACTGTTCATCTGGGTTTTGGTCAAAAACCAGGAGCTCCTGCTGAAGATGGTGCTCACTACCTGTAGGATAGTCGTGTGCTCCAGGATGACTGATGAGTGTATCATGAGTAATGAGTAGCAAACAGGAGAAAGTGAAGAGTTCCCAGGCAACCTGTTGTCTGAATATCATGTGCCCAGACTCTTTTAACCAAGTTCAAGGGGCTCATTTAGCCAAAAAGCAGTAAAAGAATTAATAATTAATAAGATTCCAGCAGATATGTTCAACCAGCCCCAATAAGATAAATCAGTGAAATGCTCTGGGAAAAGCTGTTCTCATGAGAATTCTGGGTGTGGTTGGCCTTAATGAAAAGGTTTGCATAATTTGGGCAGTTTTAGAGCAACCTAGACAGGGAACACTGAGCTGGTCAAAGCTGGCCCTGGAGGCAAGAACTTGACCCATGGCAGTAATAAATGGCATCATTTCTCTGAAGTCTGAGAAGCTGAGGATTTCAGATCTGATCCTCAAAGCAACTTAATCCTTCAATCAATAAAATATACTTCTCTAAATATCCCCAAGGAACTGGACCTTGGAACCTGGACCTTGATCCTCATGAAGTGTTGGCACCTACTCAGAATATGCCTTTTGGATACTTCTATAAAGAATAACCTGCTAAATTGCAAATTTATATAACTGGACTGAGTGTCTGTCAGTCTAATGAACAGATATTTTTGATGAGCAAATGCAAATGTCCTGAAATATATATATTTGTATATATAAAACCAGAAATCAAATAGCAATACTAATTGGAATAAAATTGACTGAAGTATATAAGTGCAAAATATTACCCAATATGTAAACTGAATCTAAATGTTTGAGATCTTTGAGGGCAGAAAACAGCAGCAGATGACTGCAGGTTTGTCTAGAACTGCCCCCAGTCTTGTGCAGATGAATAAGCAGTGAGTTACCAGTCCCTGTACTGTGTGGGCAGTGACTGTCTGGCACAGTGGCTGAACTCCCTGGTATAAACTGCATCACATTTTGTGCCAAAACCTCTCTGGAAATGTGAATTGCAGTATATTCTATATTATAAAATGGCAAAGTGTTTATTAAGCTCTCTTTTCCTGCACATCTTGTGTGGGCAGCGGAAGGAATTTCTGATGTCCTTGTTTGGAAAGGATAAAGGTCCTGGTAGATTTAGCAAAAACACTTAAAAAAATCAGAGAATAATAAGAAAATATGAAATTTTACCCCTTTGATGTGGTTTTTCCAGCCTTGGAATTGGGAAATGCTTCAGGGTCAACCTCCTATCCCCTGTCACTGAGTACCATACTCTTCCAGCAAGATACAAATGCTATTTCAGGTTATCTGAAGACTTTGAAAACACTTATGTATTTATCATAAGTACAGCCCATCAAAACTGAATCAAAAGAGGTATCAAAAAAAAATTTCATTATCCATATGTTAGATTTTTTTAAAAGGCTGGTATTTTTCTGCCTTTTGCAAACGGGCTTTAGTGATGTTCCATATAGATTTTTTCCATGGGAGTTTCTGATAACTAGAACATCATTATGGTTGTTTAGCATGTAGATCGTTTAAGCAGTTTAAGATGAAGATTATTTTAAATTTCCACTCTTACATAACTGAGCATATTAGGAGCATTAAACTGCGAAATAGTCAATAATAATAACTAACAATAAATAATACCATCAGGAGTTCATTTTTCAAGCAAAAAAGGAGTTTCTATATGTTTTATGCATGCAGCCATTACCAATGTTGTAGTTCACAGATTGGCTAACTTTTTTTAGTGATTGGTAACTTTTACAATTAATTTGAGTTAAATAATTAAGCCCGGGCAACTAAGAACATTTTTGAGCCATAATTAAAGACCAAAAAAATAGCTTTTAAGCAGTGTTTTAACTTGTGCTGAACAGCAGTCTCAGGAAGAATGAGAGTTTCTTTCTGTTCTGGGCCGATTTGTCAAAGTACTATTAAGAATTTTTAGTTATAAAAAAAAAAACGGAGTGAACCTTTATTTTTCCTCCTCTAATTTATTACGGTTGATTACGCAGCTGGAATGGGAAGGTAGCTGCTGTTTGTAGTTAAATAACTCCTCACAATTTCTTAAAGAAATGATCTTCAAAGCTTTAATGGGTCAGTGGCTCAAGTACAAAGGAAAGATTGATTTTCATACTCCCACTCTTTGTTCCCAAAGTTTAAAACAGACACGTTCTGGTAAATTAGTTTGTCTATGTTATTAATGGAAGAACTTATTAAACTCCCATAAATACACGGTGGTATCTTACTTAAAACACAGAATGCTTTTGCTTTGGAAAAAAAAAAAAGCATATTTAAAAGTAAACAGGGGTGTAATATTTTCATTTGATTTCATAAATGCCTCGAAAGGCAGAAAGCAGGAGAATTGGGGGTTTGCACAATATATTAGGAATGCATAATGATGAATGGCACAAAGAGCGTGGGCTCGCGCCGGTAGAAAATATGTGTTTTGGGTTTAATGAAAAGCATTCCCATGCTGGGTAAGTGGCAATGCTGTGGGGAGAACGACTGCTTCAAGCAAGAAATATTGTCTGGGTGAAATGTTTCTTTCAAGTGAGGCTCACGTGTGCGCTCCTGGCCGAGCCCGGGGAGGTTGCGCTGCCGGCGCAGGAGCCGTGCTGGGGTCAGGGCAGGTCCAGCACTGGCTGGGAGCTGCTGTGGGAGAGATTATTCAGCTCCACGGAGGGAGCAGCACTGCCTCTGCTTGAGGGGGATCAGGGGAGTTCTCCCGAGCCAACACAACCTGCCAGAGCTCCTCCTGCATCAGCTGAAGGCTGGCGCAGGTCCGTGTCCTCTCCTCCACAGGCAGAGACATTTCTGATATATTCTCATGGCCTCTGAGGTCACTGAGTTTCCCCTGATGAGCTGCCTGTCTGTAGAAGGATGTCTGGCCACACTTAATCACCTTTTCTTTCACTCATCCTACAGAGTTTAGTTTTCCCTGTGAACAAAGCCCCCACATCTCATCAGTTCACAGGGAGGGGCAGACCTTCAGAAATGTTCCCAGTTGACCCCATCAGCAGCTATAGGGGTTCCTGTATCTGATGGGCTCTACTTAACTGAAAATTAGCTACTAAGGCTGTTTTCAGTGGAAAAAGCCTGTGAGACTGGAACTCACACCAGGGCTGCCTGCCAATGGAGGGTAAGCTGTCTGTGACAGGCCATTGGGGTAGTACTGGTGGGTTGATAAACGGTCTGTGTGTTCCCCACTCCCACTGGAGGCTTATCCTGCTTTTAGTCCTGCTGATGATTCTCCTTATAAGTTTTAGCCTGAAGGTCAGAGACATAGAGTCAACTGTGGGAAGATCTGGAGGTTTCATTTAGATGGTGATGCTCAGTGGATGGGCAATGCATTTGGACTTTGGGCAAGTGATCTTTCCATGCCCTTGTTTGTTTGGTTTTTTTGCTTTACCAGGGATATTTCACATGGCCCCCAGTACAATTTGAGAGAGAATCATATAACTATGGTTTGATAGAGAGAGGTGCAGGGTCCAGCCATTGTCATCCATACCAGCACCCAGGGAAAAGGACAAGCCTGTGTAGAAACACCCTCCTGTTAGAGCAGGATACAAGGGGAGAAGGTCTAAGGTAACAATTTATTTTCACAATAGACTATTTCCTTCTAATGTAAAAGCTTCACAGAGGTGATTTACACAGCCATTGTGAAGTATCAGATTGGAGCATTTATAGAAAATCTTTTGGGCTCAGATGTATTTTTATTTCCTAAAGACATTTTATTCAACGAATGTGTACTATGCATTGAAATGTAAAGAATAAGGTCAAAACTCTAACAAGAGTAATGAACTGATCAGTGTTTGAATCTTCTATTCCCTGTGCACTCATTCCTCCCTCTCTATGTTTGTGGAAAATTTCCAGTGTTTCGAATTGGTTCTGGTGCAGAAATGAAAGCAAGGCTTCATCTGCTTCTTTAGCAACATAATCTTGGGGTTCTCCAGAACAATTATCCCCCTCAGTCCCAGGGAGATGGCTCTTTCAGAGGCACGACAGTTTCTCACTGTCATCCAAGAGTTCTGTCTTCCAGAAAGGGTTGGGAGGCAGATCCTGCATCGGAACAAGAATGGGGAAATAAATCAGTGTGTGCTCCACATCAGCTCAGGGGAGAGCTGCAAACCGAGGTGTTTGCCTCTAGTCCTGGTCACACAGGACATCGGGGTACTCATGGAACAGATTGTTGTGTTGTTTACTTATTTACAGCCTTTGTAAATCCTCTGTACAGGAAAAGATATTCCCTGTACTGGGAATCAATCACTTCTTTGCTTCCCAGTACATTAAACCTCACTGTGGAAAGTGATTGCCCTTCCTTGCAACCAGTAATTTGGAGATTGCTACAGGTCCTTGATCCTTTTGGAGCAAGGTACTTCCAATTCTAAGCCTCCACTTATTTATTCATGACTGGTTTTATACTAATTTCTTCATCTTTAAACGTTGCAGTCTAGCTCATCCTGCAGTACTTCAGGCACATTTTTTTCCAAAGCTGAGTAAGTAAGAAAACTTTCATCTTCTTTCATAAGACATGCTCCATATACAAGAATCATCTCAGCAATCCTTCTCTGACTCATTCCAGCTTGAATTGCTGTTTCTTAGAAAAGGTGCCCAAACAGCCCCATCTTTGATATTTGACCATTCATTACATAGAATTTTTTATTTAGACAGGAATAAGCCTTGGGTAGGTGAGAGGGTTGTAACAACAGAGGTGAGTAGGATACTGAAAATACTACCTACTTGAATTAATTTTAGCAACAGAGATGAACCAAAAATACAGACAGGAGAGATTGCATACACTAGACTTCTCTTGCTATGGATCACCAATGGAACTTCACATCAGTGGGCTTGAGGCACCTGAAATCTGACTCGGTCTAGGCTCATTTGTACAGTTATTGTATCAAGAGCTATGCTTTTGTAATGAAAAGGAAAGAAAAATAACATGGAAGAAATAACTGGCTTCAAATACCACACAAAAAGAGTTTCTAAAAGATAGCAGCCACCTGCATTAATGGTACTGGAATAAAATATACAAGCTCAGCATTGTACTTTAATATATGTGTCATTAAAAACTTTTTATAGCTGCTTCTTAGGACAGTCAGAATTTTGTGAGCCTAGGGTTAGAGTTTTTCAAACTGTCAGTGAGCTGTGTTTGTTTTTCTCACCTAGTATTTTCAGCATCTATTTGCAGATAGATAATTTGCAGAGGCAGAGTCTGAGGGGTCTCACCCTCTGCAATGGTGCAGTTGCAGTGGGTGACAGTCCCCATCACGGGGGGACAATCTGGACAGGATGCGAGCCCACACAGTGCCTGTCCTTTCAGGTCCCAGGCGTTTGTTTGTGAAATCAGAGTGCATTTCCTGGCTCTGACACTCAGAGCAATGCACTTTGCTATTGCACACATGCAGGACAATGTCTAAGGGAGCTGTGGGTAGACAGAAAAACAGAGGAAAATATCGCTGGAGCACTTTCGCCTTTTTACCAACAGAGGGATTTGAGAGCCTTTCTCCATCTGCAGGCTCTGGCAGTGATGCAGCCAAAGGAAACTAAGGATGTGTGTGTGCCTTAAAAATGGCCCTGTGGATGCTGTGTCGTGTTCAGCCAATGGTTTTACATACAGACCATTTTCCAGGACGGACTCACTGGAACACAGGCTAAGAAATCTCTTCCAAGGCATCAGAGAGATGGACCTACTGTTGCACTGGAGCAATCATCTGCTTAAAGCTCAGAGCTATACACACACACACAGATTTGGGTCAGAAAGTCAAAAATAACATTACACCAGATTGAATTTAAATTGTCTGAGGGTTAGAAGCAAGCAGAATATCGTCGTGGTGCCTGGGTTAATATTTCCTCTTTTGGGAAGCACTGGGGGATTATTAATGTATATAAGTGGTTAGGCAGGCGTTGCTTTTATATCTCATCTGTGAGGAAAAGCTTCCAAAAAGGCACTGGCTTTTAACCACAGGCTCTATGGAGAGATAAGATGCCAGTTATGGATGAAACAGCCCTGCTCTCCTAGCACAGGACATCTCCCCTGTGAATGGATATCCAAGGCTCTTCCACCCACATTTCTAATCTGACCCACTGCAGCACTCACTCCGAATCACTTCATTTGTCCAAATATCTGTTTACTGCCTCCCAAGCATTTTAAAATACACCCAGCTTGCTCCCTTGCTTTCACCATGCTGGAGAAATGTCTTTATTAATGCTGTGGCTGTAAAGCTGTGTGTGTGTGTGTGAACACGCCTGTGCATGTGTGCTGAGCTCTGACAAGATTACAGCCAGAGATGGTCTGACTACAGGCTACATCCTATTTAGGCTTCTGCAAAGATTAGACAGAGAAATCTCCCTTTTGTCTTTGAAGCATGAATGGATGCTGAGCTTTCAGCAGTCTGTAAACTGACATGGCTCCACTGAAAAATAACAGTAACTTTTGAATTAATGATTTACCATTAAAACAAGAGATTAAAAAAAAAAAAGTCACTATCTGCACTCCCCTCTCCCCCTTCACTCAGCTGAACTGTACGTGGATATTGAATCTCTTTTGTTGGCAGAAATCACAGTAATCTCTAAAGGACGTGCTTTTCCTGCCTTTTCAGGCTACCTCACTGAGGAGAATTCCAAAGATTTCTGGAAAAGCTTTTTAGCTTAGGCAGCAGAGCTCCCCTCCTCATACCCCTTCCCCCAGCATCATTATAATTTACAGCATTCATATGACCATGTAAATACCTTGTGATTACATGGAAAATACCTCACAAATACACAATAATTACAAGTTCATGCAGATTACCAAGTAAATACATTTGAAGTAAGAAAAAAATTCAAAGATTAATTATCCCTTAACTCGAGAGTATTTAAATTATTTCCCCCAAAATGTACAAATATATTTGTAGTGACTTCAAGGCTGGTGGAGAAGAGGTTATGATGGTTCTGATCTGAGAGGAAAAAATGAAATTTGACAGGCATGGATTATTTAAAGCATGCAGACGTGAGCCATATAACCATTACACTTTGATGAAAATCATAGAGGAAAGCACAGGAGGGATGGCCTGTACAGAGAAGTAGTGGACAAAGTTAGGATTTCCTGCCATGGACTTGAAATTTAAACAAGTAATCATTTAATGGCAGTGCAGCATTACATTTCTTGTTGCATGCATTAATGTCAGCAACTGGGACAAACATTTTGACAATTCTATTAAAATGCTTCACCATTCTCGATCTAACACCTGTTAGCTCTAATTTTCTTTCCTGAGACGTACATCAGTAGACAGTGCAGATTCCAAATCATTTATCACTTTTAAAGTGCTTCCATATGAGCTTTTTGGGGGGCTTATCTTGGCCTTAGGAAAACCTTTTCTGATGTATTAAAATTCAGTACTTAGAGGGGGAAAAAAAGTGTAGACATCAATGTTTCATAGCATTCATGTCTGGTAATTATTAGCCTAAATTATGGCTCGCACATGACTTGACAAAGTGGACCATGCATTTAAAAAAGCTGCTCACTAGACATGCACTGCTCAATATGTTCCAAGTTATTGAGATGTCAGTCAGTAATCATAAAGCAAACACCCCTCACTGAAAGGACCCTGCTAAGAGGGCTATGAGGCCTGGGGGACTACCTAAAAATGTCAGAAATGTTACAGTCTAAATGAATGACATCAGCAAGAGAACGTGTTTAAAAACATGTGCAATTACCTAATACAATAAAATGGAAATCCTGGAACATGACAGACCCGAGGAGCATTGCTTGGGCAGCAGCATTTAAAAACAAAACAAAATACTCTGCTCTGGAATGAGAAAACCTTCATATATATATATATAAACAGGAAAACCGTGAAAAATGATCACATTGGTGTTTTTACAGCTACACATTGTGGAAAGGGGAAGAAAGACGTTATATTCTTTATCTACTGGCACATAATAGACTTGCTTATCATTATGTATGTTAAATCACTCCCCGTGTTGCTCCTATCATGCAAAACAAGGTGCTCTGTGAATTAATGCGGTGTTGGTAATCTCTCACCTTTTACAACGCTGACCACAAGTTAATCAGCTTGCAGGGAGATGAATGCTATGTACAGTATTTTAGAAGTACTTGCCTTTGCAATGCAATATCCTTTATGAAAGATAAGGCCTAACCTATTCCCACGGAAGTGTGTGGGAATTTTGCTGATGATTCGGGTGGGTAGGAAAATGGGTCCATATATCCATAACGTTGGATTTACACCAAGAGCCTCATGCTGCAACAGTGCAAGGGGATGTGACAGAAGGTGATGCCTTGGGGGAGCAAACACGGGTGCTGCAGTCTGGACTCTCCGAAATGTTTCAAACCACAAATTTTTGTTTTTATTACCTGAACCCCGCGGGCGAGGCAGCCACTCAAAACTTCGGAGCCCTTTGAAAAACTGGGCTCCATCCCTTTGCACACAAACCAAACGCAGAAAACGGAGCCCCCGAGGCAGCTGGCAGCCAGCAGAGCCGTGTACATCTGTGGGCAGCTTAAAAGTGTCCATCAGCTCACAGACACGCACCTTTACTTTCACACGTCTGCTGTTTACTAAATAACATTTCAGCACAGTTTTCATCTTATAAGGAAAGTGTTTGAAACTTGGAATAAGTGCACTTAATTAAAGGAAGGCTGTGAAAATGTGCACTAATCTGATATGACTAATAGCAAAGTGCATGAAATTGCTAATTAGAATTTCATTAAAGGTGCTGCTTTATCAGACTGCGAATATCACAACCTTTAAAATTCTTTCAGGAAAGCTTAATTCCTTTTCAAACAGAAATATTCTTTAAAGACATTTGATTTGTTCTGAAGGAATTTGTAGCTTAGGCTGAAACATAAAATGTTGCCAGTATTCCACGGGAGTAATATTTGAATAAAAATATGTATCAGGTACTTTCTTTCATCAGGCAGATGAATAATTTTTTTTGAAAATATTATTGTTCAAATAATACAATCAGCTAAGAAAAATAAAGTTTAATCTTTAGATTATTTCAAACATAATTTATTTTTTTGCCTATACTGTAATATTTGATATGCTTTTGCTTTAAAGGAGGAAAAAAATTAAAAGCTTGCTTCAAAAGTAACGTATGAACAATAAAATATACGGCTATGAACATAATTTTATAAAAACACATGCGGTTTTGGGTGTCCAGAAAGAGAAAATTAATTGTTTACCCTGATTTTTAAAAATACATCAAAAACTAGTATTCTTTGTGAAATATCTCCTAACATCTTCAACAGAAATAATAATAATAATAATAAAAGAAACCCTGCATTTTTAAGGTATTGTTGGAAAAAACCTCAAACTTCGCACAAATACCTGTATTTCTATAATTTGGTAACATTTAAATTCATTTTACCTCTTTTTTTTTCTCCTTGCTGAGACTTAAAGCTTACTGCTTTTTATTTAATTTTTTTTGCTGCTTGCCTCTCTTGTCCGACAGCAGAGTTCCTCTCCCCCGATTTATTGTTAATTTTGGAAGCACAGTCTGCCATCAGTGATTTTATTTGCACCTGAACAGCTCCTTTTTGCCCTGGCATCTCCTTACTGCAGGTGATGGGGCAGCTCCAGGCTTTGGAAATCTCCTGGATTTTAGGTTCACTTTTTCTGGAAGAGCAGCTTTTCCCCCTGACTCTTAGAAATGTCCTTCCCTGATCCTTCCTCTCCCAGAGCAGGATCTCCGTGGCAGAAAGGGCTTTTCTTCATCAGGTTTACAGTGAATCCATCCTCACAGAGGGTGCTTTTGACAAAATTCTCACTTATTTGCGTGTCACACTGTGATTTTTGGTTCGGCAACCACCAGGTTTGCTTGCATAAGCATAGAAGGCTCGGGACTTAAATAAGTAACAGGAAAATGAAAGATCCTTGAGGCAGCTGAAGTTTGTGTGTATTAAAAAAAATATCCATCAAGGCTCTCCGTTTGTGGGCTGCAATTATTGTTATTAATATTAGCAAAAAAATCCCGTAGTTTTGCTGGAATTAAGTATTCAGAGCACATTTTTAGAAAGTCAAATTAAAAACTAATCAATGCAAATTTACATGACAAAAAGATTCTTGGAAATGGATAAAGAGTGAACAGAAGAATCTTTACTTACGAGATAGTATATTATTACTTTGAGCGTTTTTAAAAATCACATGTCAATTACAGTTTGGTGTGATTTCAGCTCTTGTTATAGGTATTTTCATGCCAGTAGGTATTTTATCAGTTGGACAAAGCAACACATAAAAGTAATTTCAGCTTTCTTCATAAATATGCCAACTTTCTTTATGTACATTTGCTTTCTACAATAAATACATTGATAAAAAATCAGTCTAGACTCAAATAAATGAAAATTATGCTTATTAAATCTAATGTCTGGTGTCAAAAGTGAGGTGTCAATCTTACCTATCTTACTTCTAAGCAAGGCAAACAGAGCTGCTAATTATAATATTTAAGTTTAAATATAGAATTATTGTTCAAATACAGGAAACAATGGTGTGGTTGTTCTTTCTACAGCTATATGATTAAGACTACTTATGTCTCATTTTATGCAAAATAAATGACACATGATTGTGATTTAATTCATGTTAAGTAAATGTCTACAGGGATTTATGACAAAAAAAAAAAGCAATAACAATCCATACCTTGTTACTTGTCAATAACTGCATTCAGAACAGTGGGGAGCAGGGAAAAATAAATAATTGCTCAGAAAAAAACCCAACCCCATACATACACGAAAGGAGTGGCACGCAATAATTTACACCACGTTAATCTAAGGCTGCTGGTTGTAACACAGTGAGTGTTATAAATTAATGTAGCTCTGTGCTATCCTGCTGCACTTTATTGTCCCTTTCCTAATGCCACCAGTCCCAGATTGAAGGAGCCCCAATCCCCATGGCTGGGCCGAGATTAGCACTCTCCATAAACGTGGGGCTGCGTTCAGTAAAGTGTTTGCTGAGCAAAGATAAGGCACTGACATTTACAATTTCCTTCTTCAGAAATTACAGGACGGATATGTTTTGGTGTGCAGAGGAAAACAAGAGCAGGAGGAGCCCCTGGTCCTGCCCCTGTCCTGGCGAGGTGAGGTGTGGGTGGCTTCCAGCTGCTGCAGGTTGGATTTGGGGTCTGGTCTCCAGCACGACCCCAGCTCTGCAATATGGGCAAGGGGTGTCCCAGCACCCTTCTGGGTTGGGTCATATAATATCAGGGAAGTCTTGATGTGTCAAGTTTAAGTCCTGATGCTGCTTGGTGGCAGAGGGGCAGCTGTCACCAGCGTGCCCTGGGGGCCCATGGGACCAGCCCCAAGCACCTGGCTTGGCACACCCCATGGAAATGCAAACCTCTGATATTTTGGGGTGAGACTGAAAGCCATATAACTGCCTGGCTGGATTGCTCAGCCTGTGCTGGTTATGAAGGATGATGTGAGGCTGTTCCCAGCTTTAAAAGGAGAATTTGTGTGAAGGTTGACTTTAGTGGGTTGTAGGTGCAGAAAAGGTGCTGAATCTGGCTCAGGGTAAAGAAGCCTGATTTGTTTGCAGGATTTACAGAGTTTGCTCTGGTCTGACAGAAAGTTGTCTCCTTTTGCTCACAGGTCCTGTGTGCAGAGCCAGGAGTTGAACTTGATGATCCTTGTGGGTCCCTTCCAACTCAGCTTGTCATTCTGTGATTCTGTGATTCTGTGAATGTGCACACTTGTGCTGTGGCCAGTGTACCAACTTCCACAGCTCTGTACGGCTCCCCTCAGCAATGTTGAGGAATTTTGTTCCTTTGCCACTGTTCTTCACTGTTTGTCTTGACAGAAAAACATCAATCACAAAGAAAAGCATCTGGTTTTGCCAGGAAGCACTTTTTTATTACCTACCTCCTGTTCACTAGACTTTGCTGGGACCCAGGAGATCATTATGTGGAAGCCATGATCCTAAAGGGACATACAGATCTTAAAAATTATCTATTTCCACCCTGTGCCATGGACAGGGACAGCTTTCACTAGACCAGGTTGCTCCAAGTCCTGTCCAATCTGGCCTTGGACACCTCCAGGGATGGGGCACCCACAGCTTCTCTGGGCACCCTGTGCCAGGACCTCACCACCCTCACAGGAAATAATTTATTCCTAAATTTTCTAATTTCTTCCTTCTAAACCTGCTCTCCTTCAGTGTAAACCCTTTCCCTTATGTCCTGTCACTCCATACTCTTGCAAAAATCTCTCTCCATCTTTCTTGTAGGCTTCTTTCAGGTACTGGAAGGCCATTCGATCACCCTGGAGATTTCTCTTTTCCAGGCTGAAAAAATCCCAATTTTCTCAGCCTTTCCTCGCAGATGATGTGCTCCAACCCTCTGATCATCTTGATTGCCTCCTGTGGACTCACAGCAGCAGGTCTGTGTCCTTCCTGTGCTGATAATCACCAAAGCTGGACACAGTATTCCGGGTGTCTGGAATTGGGTCTGCCTTGACCTGTTGCCCATTGTCAGCTCACATCCAGCTTCTCATCCACCTTCCAAAAGACTGATGGATTTCATTCCTGTGCTTCACTAAATGACCAGTCAGAAAAGATCAGAGATTTCTTGTTCTTCCCTGTGGTGACAGAAGCATTAAATCTGCTAATTATTTACAATGAGCCAATAACCCGACATTTTTTGTTAGAAGTGATGGCCTGTAGCACAGAACAAGAGAAGCAGTGGGAAAGGAGAAATAAGCAGGAACTGCATAAACTTTGTGAAGCCTTACGGGTTCCTCTCAATGCCTTTGAAAATCTTGCTTTGTTCTTCAATTTCTTATTTTCTTTTTTCATCTTTCCTCTTTATCTTGTCTTAGATTTACTCCTTTGTCTCTTCTTTCTTTGTGTTTCTTTCCTTCTTGCTTTTGTGCTTTCTTCCAGGCCATCTCATTTATTGTCCACCACCTTCAGGACTGATGGTTTCCTCCTGTGCAAATCTGACATGCTTTGTATTTTCCTCTTCCTTAGTCCTTGCCACATGCAAGACTTTGCCATTCTTTTCCTCAAGTAAATTTCTCACTGTAAAAGTGCTTGCTAAAACTCATAAAAATATCAGTGCTGCTTCAGTTCAGTGAACAAGTCACTTCCTCTGTCAACCTTGGTCCTCTCTAGACAATCCTCTTTTCTAAGTTGTGTGTGAAAAGTAAAGCAGTCTAGTGTTTTTGGAAGAAAAACTAAGAGAAGAAAACTTCTTTCCCTCACCTTTTGTTTCATATGGCTTGAAACTCCAGCTCTGCACACAGTTTGCCAGATTCTGCATTGTTTCATCCTCACCTTTGTGGGTAATCCTGCCAGCCTGCCTAATCAACTGGAGATCATACAATAATAGACTTAATACTGCAAAGTGCTGCTTTATAATTCACATAACAAACTCCTAAATAATTCAAATAGCAAACACATCCTGCTCCTCAGTGATGGGAGGTTGTTTAGATCAACACATGCCACATCTTCAGGATCTCCCACACTCCAGGAACCCTACAAAGTTAATTGCTGGTTTCTTGCAGCAGGGAGAATGCCAGGAGCAGGGGGATCTGTTTCAGCCTTTGGGGCATTTGAAAACATCACCCACCCATTTTGTCCTTACTTGTACAGCACCACGTACAGCAGGAAAATGGAAATCTTGTGGTGAGACAGCAACCAGCATTGGCACCACCCCTGCACGGGATTCATTTGTGAATTCAAATAAAGGCTTTAATGCCAATTGTTTTGCTTGTTAGATTTATGTACCATGCCTTACATGTTTATATAGATTGTAAAGGTCTAATATGAACAATCAATCAATTAAATAATTTTGCACTGCCTGTGGAATGCACATGAAAAGGTAATCACACCGTGGTGCCTCCCATCTTTGCAATGGAGGTACTTTGAAGGCTATAAATAGACAAGAAGCCTCAGAGTAAATTAGCAACAATATAATTTCCATTAGACACCTGCCTTGTAGTATGGAGGTGCCCAGGTGCTCTTTGTACTTGTACATATATATTTAAAACCAATGTTTTGATTTCTAAATACCCCAAACACTCTTCTGTTTGTAATGTTCATTTTCTGACTCTTTTTTTAGTTACATACTGATTTCAAATAGTCCTAAGAGAGAAAAAGGAAGATGAATAAGTCTGTAAAATAATTTGAGATGAAGTTGTATCCATGAATTCCTGGTCTGATCCAAGCCTCCTTGAAGTAATTTAAGAGTTTTGAAGACACTTTTGTGGTCTTTGGCTCACATGTGTAGCTCTATTAATTCTGCATATTAAGGACCACCCAGTTTTCAGCTGGTGTCTTTCAGCTTCAGTGGAATAATTCTAGCTAGAGATCTTGTTCGGAGACAAATATATAAGGAAGTGAAATTATTCAACTATATAAATCAGTTAATACTTCTGTTACCCTGAAACTGTGCTAGTAACAGCATCAATTCATCAAAGAGTGTTTAGATAAAAATAATAGTTGTGTTCAACAGAGTTATAAATGATGCAACACTCAGTTACTTTTCAGAAATCAGCTACTGTAAAAAGCAAATATTTAAAATAGAGAAATATCCCTTTTTCCTACTCCAGACACATCATAGATTCACAGTTCCATTTTTGCAGGATTTTATCTCTTCATTAGCCACTACAACAGTGGGCAGTGTTGCATCAATATTACAAACACATTTCCCAGGCATAGCTGATATTCTTTGGAGTCAGTACCACATATGTGAGGTGCCTGAAAAACACTGAATTGCATTTGATAGCTCCCAAATTGACTTGTTTCATTTAACTAAAAAGACCCACGAGAATTTGGGAGTAAGCCTGTTCACCAAAACAGTAAAACTCCTCTTTTGTATGCATGTATGTATATAAATATATACACGTATGTATATGCATTTATATATATACATCTGGCTAAGTATGGATTCTATTCTGCTCTCAAAGATCTCAATATGGAAACTGTGAAAGGCTGACCGAATTTTTCAATTCTCTTCCAAAGATGAGACCAGCACATTCTGCTGCTTCTGGTGTTTTGGAGAACAGGAGTGCCACATCACAGCACGAGACTGGGTGCATATTTCTTACTACTCCAATTTCACAAAAATATGATATTTTTGCTATGTCTGCAAGTGTGTGTGAACCCATGAGACTTCTCTGATTGCTGAAAACAGGAATATAGAAGTGCTACTTGCTGCTGTATCATCAGGCATTGAATAAACAAAAAGGTTCAGGCTTTCCATCCCAAGTCCCTTGACATATCAATCTAACATAAATTTTATTAATTGGAACCTTTTCACACAGGCATTGCAGTTGAAAGGTACTATAATAATGCTCTATTTGGAAATACCACTTAAAAAAAAAAATAAAAATTTATCAAGTACTTTCATGGCCTTGAGTGGATACTTGAGAATTGAGCAGCAGATGCAACATTTACACTGAAGTGCCTCTCACAGGCACTGGACATGT
Source organism: Acridotheres tristis (assembly GCA_037013685.1). NCBI lineage: Eukaryota > Metazoa > Chordata > Aves > Passeriformes > Sturnidae > Acridotheres > Acridotheres tristis. Next base: position 29,932,114 of record CM072893.1, read on the forward strand.
GTGAAATGGGTAAAATGTATAATAAACCCTCTTTACCAGTGAGTCAGTAAGGGGGTTTAAGACCTTGGCTTCCAACATTTTTCTGTTCAAAAGGCAGGTGAAAAGGTAAAATCTTGCACGTTTCCTTCTATAGGTTTTCTTCCGCTGAAAATAGACTTTAAAAAGTAAGATTAAAAAATCCATCAGTCTAGCAACATGCATTCACTGCAATCATGTTTGATGTCTCCTGAAGAATTTGACTGTGCATATCTTGCTGGAGGAAACACGTGTGTTATTTATCAGATAGGCTTGTCTTCTTTCCAGGACTGCCAAGGATAATGTTATGCAACGTTACAGGATGAGATGACAGATTACTGGGTTTCATGCCAGTAAATGATCTCTGATAATGCTGGGAACTAAATATAAAATCAGGAACTGGAGAGATGCAAGAAGTTATGTCTCCTTTGGACTGTTTCATAGTTTACTAGAGAATAGAGAGTTCTGAAACTTGGGCTTTAGGAACCATGGGCTGTGGAATCTAAAATATTAGGCACCCAGCAGAGGTTTTATACAGTAGTTTCCCCTAATCTCAGAAACATCTGTTCATTTTTAGAAGTAAATCTGTATACAGTTTACATTTCAAGGAGGGTCAGATTCCATTCTTCAATTTCCTTTTTGTGTGTGTGCCTGTGTATCATTTATTGTGTTTGCAATCAGTGTGGGGTTTATTCCTGCTTTCTTTTTCTTCCTGGTGTTGCCTATCTCCTTGAAATAAAGCTGGCTCATTTTCCAATCAAGTAATGTGTAAATAACAATGATTCCACAAGTGTCAGCATGTGATATTCTCTCTTTGTGAAAACTGGGAGGACCTCAAGCAATGCAAAAAATAAAATACCTTCTGGAGACGTGGGAAGGGATTTTCCTTGTACTCAGAAGCTGCAGGACTTCCAGAGCACATCAGCCAATTGATTACCCATTCAGTCTACCCTGTTTCCTTTCATAGAACAAATAAGATTTATGAAAATTTAGATATGAGATGAAGTTTTGAAGCTTCATTTGATTTTTCGGCTTCAAAGAAGGAAGGCCTCCAGAACAGAGGCACTGGGTTTTTACCACACAGAATTGATTTTTCTGGAGGCAGCTCTTCCATTCACCAACTTGACTGGAGGCCCTTTTTATAGGAATGCCTTCCCAGTAATTCAAGGGCTGGCAGTGAGCACAAGGGATGTTCCCTCCTAAGTTTCTTTCCATTCTCGTAACGTTGGTGTTGGTGTCCAGATTGCCCAAGGCACAGAGGATTTGTTTTTAAACGAATTTTCAAAGCAGTCAGTCTGGTTGGGTGATAGCCATAGAAGGGTTTTCAGCTTAAGCTGCAGCAAACAATAGGAAATGCTGGACAATCGTGTATTCCTGTGGTAATCAAAATGCATTTTCCTTGTGGTAACATAGGAGCTCAATACAGCAGGGGGAAAAGACCCACCTGTTTATACAGGCTTTTGGGGTTTAGAGCCCTTAATGAGTGATGCTGTAGTATTGTACTGGTGCAGACCCTGTGGGTAGGGCTTGAGAGTATCCCCAGTACATAAGGAGAGGAATAATAATTAGAAAAATATATTGGTGTGAGAAATCATTTCAGTAGTTTTGGCCTTTCAAATTTTTGCTTGATTGGTACATTTGGATGAGTCCATTGGCAGGGAAGCTAATATCTTCATGAAGGATTAAAAGGGCATGGAATTTTGAGCAGAAAAGGCAGAACCCTAAACTAAGCTACTGTGTGCCTCTTCTGTGGGGAGCTGACCTTTGCTGTCAAGCAAACAGATTGCTGAATTATGGTTCTTACCGGTGTTTGTGGTTTTATTCCTCTTTACAAATTATTGGCTGGAGCTTCTGAATCCCTGTGGTCAGATCCAAGTGGATCATACCCTTTGGGGCTGATGCAGGTGCAGCTGATTTTGGTCATCACTGCTGGGTTTGGCCCTGCAAGCCAGCACACAAATACTCTGAAAGTGTGTCAGGACTGGCTTTGCAGCTCCTTTGACCACAAAGGACCCAAGCACACCCTCCCCTGACTCAGGCACTGCATTCCAGCTGTGGATCCACATGCTCCTTGCAGCACAGCACTGACAAATCTGTCAGATGCTGTATGTGATAGCAGGGAGATGTAGGTGTAACCCTCTAACTCCTGGCATTTTAAACCACTCTGTCTTTCTTGTTCTTCCAGCAGCCTCCGTGTTGAACAATATCAGGCAAAGGACACAGGTTGTAAATCTTTGCCTGCAGGAACTTTAGAGATGTAGGAACAAATGCTAAGAATGCTCAGGCTTTCGGAAAAGGCCCGAGGTCCTTCAGGATTTCAACGTTTCTCCCCAGAAGTTTTTGGAGACAAGACAGAAATATTTGGCAGTATTGAATGAATCAGATAATGCAAGGCAATCCAGAAGGATGAGTGTTGATTTATTTACCTGTTTCTCCCTGAAGAGAAGGAGGGGACACACACTGGAAATGTTTTCCTTGATCAAAGGCCATGGTGAATGACTGCAGTAAAATGTATCAACTTTCATGCTCCATTTAGCTACTGCAATGGCTAATGAGAAATGTAGAAGTTTGGTAGTTCTTTGACAGCTCTGGGAGCTTGGAATTAGGTTCATGAGAAGCCATTGCAATGCTAATCAGAAATTGTTAACTTATAAAAACTTTATCTGAAGAGATTTTTCCCCTGTTGTTTGGACTGTTGCCTATTTTAGAGCAGATAACTGATTCCATCATGCAAGAAGATGTTCCTAGCAGAGGTCTTCAGTGATAAATCTTATATATCATGTTGGAAAAAAGAAATGGTACTCTATATGACTAAAATGAAGATATTTTCTCTCTTATCCCCACTCCTCCCATAGTGATAGATAAACTCTCTCTAGATACAGATGAGCTTCTCTGTTAACTAAGATCGGGGGCCTGAAAAGTAAAATGCAGACTTGTTTCTGAATATGTAAAATTACCTTCCTTGTTTGGATTCAAAGTATTCATATTGGTTAAAACATTAAAAAAATCCTCTAAAGTAAAAGAGGTCCTTTTCTAATGCTGAAATTTTCCTTGGGCAAAGTTAATTGGGAGAAATTTCCTCATGAAAGAATCTAAATGAAATATTTTTACTTATGGCTATAAGTAATGACCCCTTCTGACCCCTTCTATTGTCAGAGGAAAAAACCCCAAAAACCCCTCAATGATTTTCTAGATGCAAACTGGAAGACAATATAACTTTTTTTTAAAAGTCTCTTAATTCCAAAATTCTGCAGCATCCCTCATGTTCTGGTAGACTGGATAAGGAGAGATCTGGATTAAAACTGGTTTTACAAAAGCAAACTCAGATTAAGAAGGTTGATGAGTGAAATGTAAAACCACCTCAGTTTGCTCAAAACTTTTATCTGTTTCTCTCTTCAACTCTAAACTTTTGTGGATGAGATAAAATGGGAACTGAATCCAAACAAGCCGGTTTTGCAAAAGCTCCTCAGCTCTTCTCTAAAAATAAGATTAAAGAAATCCTCTAGACTGCAGGAGATGACTTTATCTTGTTACATTGCAAACCTCATTCCTTTACTTTAAATCTTCTTCTCTCTTACTAAAGATAACTAATAGGGATGCTGAGAACCATTGTATTCTGTTGACATCTTTAACCATAAAGCAAGCTATCAATATCTGGCTTTCAAGGGGTCTCTCTGCTACCGTTCTCAAGTACAAAAGTTTATAGTCATATCATTATGAGAAAGACATATTTCTACACGTGCTAATGGAATTTAGTTTTGTGAATCTTATTGAGGAACCCGGGACACCAAGGACATTATTGTGCTGTGATTTGTGCTGGTGTAACACCCCTGACTTCAGCAGAATTACATGTGATTTCCTCTCTACTATCCTGCAGCAGACTGGGGTGGGTCCAGACACACTGGAAACAAAAATTCTGTGTCTTTTTAAGACAGTTTATGCTAATGAAATATGATAGCTAAAATCACATCCCATTACAATAGAAAATTATGACATGGTGACTTTCCTGGAGCTGCGTTCAATTCTTTGTGAGGTGAACTTACTGTGACAGGTTTAGACATTTGTCTGGACAAGCCCTGCATAATGTTTATAAGAATTCTTGTTTCTAAAATAGCACTGATGGCAACAGTCTGCACAGAGCTATCAATATGCACCATTCTTGGCAAAGATGTATCTGGCAGAGAGGGAAGAAGCAAATTCTTTTTTTCATTTGCCACAGTGAGAAGTTAATGGAATGGGTCTAGATCTGTAAATACTTGAGATGAGATGCTGGCTCAATATCCTTTGCACAACACACTGAAAATGCTGACCAACACAATAACTTAATTAGGATCAACTGAACTCATCTAAGGCTCTGAGTAGTTTCCCTGATGGTGTTTTTCTTTGCTTTTATTTAGCATGGTGTGATGAGCCCGTTTCACTATCTGACACCCTTTGGGCCGAGTGCATCCCTGCTGTAACAAGATCTCTCATATTTAGAGAATTACTTTGGGATGAATGTGGTCTCTTGTGTTTGCACTAAGTATAATACAGACACTAAACTGTGGATTATTATTTCCTAGTGGGAGATCTGTGTCTTGTGATGAGATTAAGGAGGATGCAGCTGTGAACAGGACCAGTTTGGCTAAGTTGCTCCAAAAAATTTAACTGCAGTAACTTTGGTTTGTGAAAAACTGGCTATGTGCTATGTTCAGGAATAAGCTCCCACATAAAATCCTTGCAAAGCATGTGCAAAGCTCCTTTGTGGTAAAACAGAGCTGTTTTGACTAGCCATATATGTTTCCTGTGTAAATCCGCCACATCCTGGTCTATAGCTCACTTGCATATCAAGTTTTCATGTGAGTCAGATTCCCAAGGCATCTTTGCAGAATAATAAAGTCATACATGACCATGTAAATGATACCCCAGAAAAAGCCCCTCAGTCTTCTTTTCAAAGTCATTTCCAAGCCCAGATTTACACATTCCAGTTTCCAAAGCTGCTCAGATAATTGCCAAAACAAGAGTGCTCCACTATGCTCATCTCTAATTAGTAAAATCTGACTTTTGTCTTCCTGTGACAATAGCTTTGCATGTCTCTGAGAAAACAGGAGATTTATAGGATACTGGTGATACTTATTTTGAGATGGCATTTTGTTCATCATTTCAATACAGCCAAATTAAAAGCAGTATTTCTGTTCATTTAAATCATAATTTGTGCTTTCCTTTTATCATTGCAATCCCTGAGAATGTGGAAGATACAAAATCAGTATAACACATTAGCAATAGATAATACAGTCTAAATAAACATAATAAGCTTTCCTATATGTCTCTAGACCAAACCTTATCTAAAAATACCCTAATGAAGCTGAACCATCCAATTACTTGTTTCTTGGAGGAACCCCTTATTAATGACATTGCAGTGAGGGAAAAACATTAATTATTGGACACAGTGGGATCTTTTACATTCTGTCTAGTCTGAACAGCACCAATTAATACAACAATAATTATCAGCTAGCATGGCAGGCTGGCTGAGCACAGCTCCTATCTGCTGATTGGGTGGGGAATGTGGGACAGCTCTCAGGCTGTGCAGATTTCTCAGACTTTCTCAGACCCCTTTTATTTTTTTGCACTGCTATGTGAGAACTGAATCCTAGAGATATTAAAGCAGGTGGATTACCCTGTTGAGGTGGGGGCTGTTCTTATGAGAGGCACAGGTGCCACTGTGTGAGAAATGCCATTCCCTCCTTCATCTCCCACCCACCTGCTGTCTGACTTTCTGTCACTCGAGGTTTAACATGATCACTCTTTGATAAGGTGAGTGTGATGGCACAGGCTTTTAAAGCTGTCTGTTTGCTTGCTCCCTTGTCCTCTCCCCAGCTATCTCAAAATGACAGTTTACAAATGCAGGAGCAAATGTTGACATGATTTATTGCCACCACTGTTGCTGCAGTCTTGAAAGCAGATTGTGTATTCTCCATCAAATTCAACCTGAGGCAAACAGCAAGTATGGGAAACTTCAGCTTGAAAGGTTAAAGTCTGCAAAAGTTAGAAGTGACTAGAGGGGGAACAATGGAAAGTGTTAGACAACCTGAATAACAGGCGTTACTACTCCACTGCCTATAATAATAATAATTCACCTTTTATCCATTGAAGATAAAAGGACACAATGTGGGAAAATTAAGCTGTATAGACATCTTGGGGATATCTCATCTGAGATCACACACACCACTTCTTTCTTGTGGTTATCATGATTTTATCAGAGCCACTTTGAAGTCTATATAGCCTTATATCTCAGTTATCTACATTTCATCCTGTATGTATTTATTGCAGATGGGCCTAAGCTACTAAATTCAGATCCAAATCCAGATTCTGATTTTGAATTCCCTAAGGTCTGTAGCTAGCTTGAAGCTAGGGTTTTGGTTTGGAATCATCTCTATTTATGGGTAAGAAAAAGGGGTTTAATGTATGCTCTCCCAGGCTGCATAGCTCTATATATGTGCACACAGAGTCACTCTACCTCACATGTACATCTAGGAAAAACAGAGTATGGCTATGTAATTAAAAGCTGCCTACACTGGTATTCATACCTTAAAGAAGGATGGATTTATAAGTGAGCCTTAGCCTTGACATTTTGTGATTTCTGAGTGCTTTTCTTTATAACCCTAACAAGCTTTTATCCATGTTCTAACATCTGGAGCTCCAGCACAGACAAACCCGCTCAGCCCTCCCTGGCATACAGGTAAAAACTACAGCCAGTACAGGTTATTTTACAAGTCTTTGTGCACCGGGGTCTGTTTTTCTGTGTTACCTGTAGCCTTGACTCCAGCAGCAAACAAACGATGACACAGATGTAAATAGGGCTATAGAAAACCAGGCTGCCACTTCATTTAAAACTCAAGAGGAATTCCCAGGGGGAACGAGTGTCCCGTTCACAGGGAGGGGACACCAATCAGCTACACCAGGAACAAACTTCCCTTGTTCTGAGACAAGAGAGTGTAGGATAAGCAAGCCCTCTGTGACTAAAGGGAACCAGAAATGCTTCTACCTTTTGCATAATACTGATGTGCTAATTAGGGCACTGATATCCTCAGAGGGCAAGCTCAAATCTGATGATACGTACAAAACACACACTCTCCCCTCTCTCTCTCTCTCACTCTCACACACAGGCAAAACATAATCAGATGGACAGAGGCAGCAGAAATCAAGAAAAACAACTGCAGAAATAGTGTAAAAATGCACGTCCAAGAGATCAGGTGGCTGGTTGTGTGGAGTCAGTCTGCCATCACAACATTGTCATTTGCTCTCAGCGTGCTGAATAGGGACAGGCCAGGCTTGCTCTGTCCTTTTGTTCTTTATCCCGTCATTTGATTAAATGATGACATATTAATCAGAGTCCAACACAGAGACAGACTTTACAGCAGTATGAGTGTATTATCTAGCAGTCTTTCCGTGTTGTTTTGTGATTTGAAGCGTTTTGTACAAGGATCTCTTTCTCCCACTCTCCTCTATCACCTGGGCTTCCTAAACATAATGAGGTGATAAAATGCTCTCCACAAGGGATAATCCATTTTCCCAATATAACTTAATTCCTTAAAGCTTCACATCTGGAAGGGACTTCCAGAAACTACGTCTCAGCACCAGGGAGTTGGCATTTCCAGCTCTGAAATACCATTTCTTGAAAATAAAGGCCTTTTGTCTGACTAAAGACACATTGTGTCTGGAGATGTTGAGGGAAAAGGCATTTCCACAGCAAATGTTTATTTCTGATTCTAAATATTCTGCTAAAATTGATGAGTTCTAATAAACTGTTTGTGAAACTGGATAGATGTCATTATACGCTCGACCTCTATAGGTATTTCTTCCTTACCTAAAACCTGGAGCTTCTAATTTAACCTTGTAAATATGATGTAACACTTCTGTCTGCAATAAATTGTTAGCAGGGACAGTTTTTAAATGACACTTAAGTCCTATTGCAACACGTTTCATCATCCAGAAAACACAGGAATGCTGCAGAGAGACAGTCTGTTTATCAGGAAAAGTTAAAAAAAAAAAATAAATTGCCAGTAGCATCGCCCCACGGATGCACTGAGACTGCAAAACTTTTTCAGCCATGCACCATCACCTGCCAGGTTATGGAGAAGCAACTGAGGGGTCAGCTCTTGAAATCCCATGATTTATCAGTACCCAGGGCGCCCTGTGATTTGCAGAAGCCACTCACTGCTCTCAGAGTAGGACATGCTCCAGATCCTGGGGTCTGCCATGCAGACTCATCACGGTGTGTACCAGCACAGGACCACTAATTTAAACCAGTGCGGAATTCCAGGATTTACAAAAAATAATCAGACAATCTATCTGCACACTTCCGTTTTACCTGACAAAATGCTCCTCTATCTTATTAGTCCATGCCTTGCTTTAATCCAAGGACATGGTGCTCCAGGGGGGAGAGGAAGGGATGGGAGGGGAGGAAGGATCACAGGCAAAGCAGAACAAAGGTGGATGAAAGGAGGGAATGGTGTCATGCCTTATTTGCTGGTCACAGCGTAACAGAGGATGAAAAGAACCAGCAGAAGTTATCCCTCAGCATCTGCACGCTGCAGAAACCCCAAGCAGAGTGTGTCAGGGGTGCTGTTTAGTGGCATCACTCCCATGGGACAATACAACCCTGCAGGATTTCTTAGCACATGTTCTGCCAGCACCATTAACCTGCCATGCCAAGATAGCAAAGATAACCCACGTTCACATATTTTCCTTTGGTCCACAGTCAGAAATTAGATTCTTTGAGGGTCCGGAAGCGCTGTTCTGATAAGCATCCACATTTTTTTAGTTTTCTTCCTTTGATCTCCCAAGCAATCCAACCTGTTCCCAAAGATCCCCCTTCAGACCTCTAGCTCCCACACAACAGTTATTTCCAGCAATCCATTAAGAAAGAGAGAAAAAAAAATGTATTCCTACAGGGGTTAAATCAAGAGCAAAATCTAGAAAATAAAAAACAAACCGAAAAATTATTTTAAACTGTAGAGAAGAAAGTTTTCATCAAATATTTTTTTAAAAAATGAAAAATTGACTGATGAAAACATTTTAATGAAATTTTAAAAAAAAATTATTCATTGTATAACATCGGTGCTTTTATAGGCAATTTTGTAATTTGCAAACTTTTCATTTACCTCAGATAACTACTAACCTGTCCCATGGCTGACAGTGTACCTTCATTTCTGGAAGCAGAGATAACTTGAAGAGAAATCAACTCAGAGCAAAACCTCAGGAATCTAAGTCACGGGCTGAACTGAAGAAATTGGCCTTGCCCAGTTCACCAAAACTATTTTTTTAAGACACAAAACATGAAAGAGTTTTTATTCCCATAAAGAGACATATTTTCATTAAAGCTGAAACGTACTGAAAGGGCCATCAAATAGAAAGTTAATTTAATGGGTGACAAAACCTGACTCCAAATTTCTTGAATTTTGGTTGTCTAATTTGAGCCACAGTATAAACAACAGCACCAATTAGTTCGTTTTCTTTTAAGAAGTCTCAAGCTGTACCTAAAAGACTGTTGTTCTGTCTAGTTAAACACTCATGCATTAAAATGCTAATAATTAAACTGTTACGACTGACTAATGAACTCTGCCAACTATAAATGATGGTCTTGTTAGATTCACTGCACAGCAAGGCTTCCTTTGTACTGAAAAAGTTAAAGGTTAAAGAGCTCTTGAAAACAGCAAGCAGCATCTAGAAGCAATTACATTTTTTTCCTGGAAACTAATAGTTGTACAATAATGTTTCAATTCGCACTCTGAAAAAAAAAATAATTACTATGAGCTCCATTCATCAGAGCAAATCTGCAGCTTTCTACACCATGGCAGGTTGTTAATTTGGCTTCTGCATCCAGCCTACTCAGCCTATAATCTAGTGTTTTGCAGAGCCTTTTATTGATCCTGCTCATGGAAACTAAAAGGGCAAAGACTCGAGCTTGGCTTGTGATACCTGTTGAGTAGCACTCACTCACATCAGAAAAACACCATGAGATTGAATTTCAAAAGGCTTATGTGGCAGATTTCCTTGGATACAGTGTTTATTTTCTGCTTGTCCCTGTGCATTGACTTCCAGACAATACAGTCTATGGGAAATGCAGGAAACAGAGCTGGAGCTGGAACTGGATTCCTGCTTGATGACATCTGTGGCTACAGCTATGCTTCTTGACAAATACCACCTGGGTGAGGAGATTTGGGATTCCAGTGTGGCCACTCAATGAAATTATGGGTTTCAGAATCAAGACTTTCCTATAAACCTCACATTCCTGGAAAAGAAATAGAATTTCCTCTGTCAAAAATCACTTGGTCTTGGATTAATCATTAAAAATAGCTTATATGAATCCTAGATGAAATATTATTAGATATCAATGAAGAAACTAAGATATAAATGGCCATGTGAAGAAGTGCCTCTTTCCATCAATTCAGTTATGTGCTGAAAGCAGCTCAAGCTTTCCCTTGGCTCTGCTTGAATTGCTGCACTTGAATTATTGAGAGATCTGTGCAGTAGAGAAACACTCAACCGACTCAATTGCTATCAAAATAACTTTTACAATTATTTTCCAGACTATTGCTTTGAGAACTTGTAAGGTGAACATACTGGTGGTGGGGAAAATGTTGCAAAAAGATTTTGTGAAATCTCCCAAATATGGCAAACTGCATTCAACCTAGTAGAAAATCTTTTCAGCAGTAGACTTATCATACCTCCTGGTGGGTATGCTTCTTTTTAATGCATATTTGCTTTTAAATACTGCTGTGGAGTCATCAATATAGAAATATATCTATATAAACATTAGAAAATATATATAAACATAAATAGATAATTATATATATAAAAACATGTTGTCTGAGACTCAGGGAAGGGCCAGCATGGGAGGTCATGAAAAGTGCAGTTAATTATGTCACTCTGCTTCCTCTGTTGTAGGACCCATCACAACATTTTTGCTTAGAGTGTTTATATGATAGAGGAATGAAATTATGTTCCTAGCACTAATTTCATGTCCAGAAAAACTATAAAGAAATATTTTGCTTTTAATTTTGTCCCTGTTAAGAATAAATCAATATGAATCTGTAACATCTGAACAACATGGATTTACAATATCAGTGGCATAGAGGAAATAGGAACTGCGAGCACAAGGGATAACTGCATTCCTTGGATGATATTGAAAAGATGTTATCCAAGAGAGTCACCATTCCCATCAGTGAAAACAAACCACTTATTTTTCTCTATGAGAAGAGCTTCTGCTGAGGCAAAGAACGTAGTAAACTCACAGTCCTGAGGAAGAATTTGTGTGCAGCATTGAGCCAAGAACTGTGGGAGATGAATACTCAACTTTACACAGCCAATACACAAAGATATATCATTATTCTCAATTTTATACAAAGGCTTATAGCATTGATGTAACACAGGTGAGTGAGAGATGATAGTCAGCAGGCTCTCAGTGTGAATTTTCTTCTTGGACCTTGTGAATTTGGCTATTTTTGTAGGAAATATTGAAAGGCATGGCAGACAGATTCTGCTTTTTCTCTCAAAAGATGGTCACAATGCCACCCTTCTGACACTTACAGACACCCTCATTTGTATGATCCTCTTAAACTTCTGGTGAGGTACTGGGAAACTGGGTGAGACAGCTGCAAACACATGGGGTGTCTGAAAGGTCTGAACAACTCTTTCTAACCTCTTATTTTCATCTCTACAGATTTCCCAACTCCATGGTCAGTGTTGTGTACAGTACAGTACACAAATTGTAAATAAAATGTCTTTCTTCAACACATTTGTAGCTGACAGAGATAGAAAGCACTCACAACCTACTTGGTCAGCACCCTATCATCAGATATCAGAAAAATGTTGCAAAGTCCAGGCAACAGAGTAATTTGGATTTTTACTATTATATAATAGTAGAGTCAGGGCTCTGAAAGGCAGCTCAGCCAATAATATATTTTGGGCTCTTCCCTGATCTATACTGCTGGCATCCTGAAATGAACATCAGAGTGGTGTAGACCTTGGCGTGGATATTAATCAAAATAGATCTTTGAAATGCTAGACACACCGAATAAAGGAGAAATACATGCTACCAAAGCACAAACTCACCAGAAAGCCATTGGTTTTCAAAACTGATTTCATCAATACTGAGCTTAGTTTTGCTTAGAGAGGAAATGGGGAAAATAGTAGAACGAAACTTTGACCATAATATAGGATAAGAAGTAGTAAAGATGCAGAAAGTACCAGCAGAGAAAATTATTAGTCAAACACAGCTGTCCAAGACCTGGTGTGTTGGCTTGATGAAGAAAACACTTCTAGATGCAGATAGCTACAGTATAAAATAGATTTCCTTACTTTCTATTTCTCAGCTTCCAAAGAGTTCTTGCCTCTCTCTAACATGACAGCAGATACATCAGCTAGGATGTAGTTCACAAAAACAACAACAGTTAAAAGAGTCAACTTTTATAGAAAAAAAGAGCATTGTAAGTACTAGGGAAAAGTTTTGTGAATTCAGGCTAGCTATTCAAACATTCAGACCACCCCTAAAATAGCAGCTACAGTTCACAGGGGCCAGAGCTACACAAATTCCAGCTCTCCCTATGTGGTAAGTCTAATACTTTCTTTTCTTATGCTTTAAGGACTTCAAATAGGGTTTGTGCATTTGACTCCTTTTATCTCTTTCATAGAGTTCTCTCTGCTTTTAAATCCCTAAGTATCTCTGTCCTCCCCCTGCCATTCCTTAACAGATCCAGGACAGCACAAATAATGCCTCTTGGCTTTGAACACATCATGGCAAATTTCACTGACAGAGGGAAGATGTACGAGCAGTTATCTGGGATAGTTTTACACCAATCCATCTATTGTCCGCTATGTTCACAATCTTGGGCTGGGATGAATTTCAGGCAAAGTGCATCCCTCGCAGACCACTTAAAAACAGAATAGGTTCTGTCTGAGGTCCCAGTCCTATCTGATGCTAAGCACCTTACTGCATCAGGACATCACTGAGAAATATTCCACTTAGATTTCTCCAGGGTTTCATAGGGCTTTGTCCCCGGACAATGGAAAGATGACAGGCAACCGTTTTGGGCCCTAAAATCCTCCAGAGTTCTAGGAAAAAAATGACCCCATCTGTATAAAAAGATACCAAGTCAATAGGCAGAAATGATGAAGGAAATATTTAAAAGGAAGAGGAAAAAAACTTCATAAATGATCACCCCACAGGTTTCTCTCTTGCTTCTGATACCATGTAGGTTTTTTGGGAAGGCAGCACTTGAGGGGATTCACCTGAATAAAGCTGCACAATTTCATCCTGCATGTACAGACTGTGGCTTTTGTAAGTTATCCATGACAGAGACTTGTATTTCTTCTTCTGTGTGGTGCCTGTTATTCTTTAGAGCATAGTATAAAAGAAGAACTAATCATTACAATATCAGCATGGAAATCCATTTATTTACATTTTCTAGGTATTCTGTTTAATCAGTGCAGTAAGACATAGACTATTTGGTGTCTCCAGAGTACTATGCTCACATACTTTGCCATAAATTTTAGCCTTTGGTGAGAAAGACAATGGTTACAGAAAAGCAGTCACTGCTTTGCTATTGTATTATAATTCCAAATGCAGGAATTCTGTGTTTCGGCTAAGACATATTTGCATAATATTAAAGCTTGAATTATTAAAAATGTGAAATGCCTGCAGTTTATATTGTGAAACATTTGAAAAGTAAAGCAGATTTTTACAAACTTTTCTGTAGCACTGTATTTTGAAACATGCTGTTCATTAAGGAAGAAAACACAGCTTGTGTAATGAGGGATTGCTATAAGTAGATTTAGTATATTCTAGCATTTAAATATTATTGTTGATCATAAAAGATTAAATGCCCTTTGGTTTCAATCCTCTTATTAAAAGCAGCAAATTTATTTTTCTTGAGTGTGGCAAGTAAGTTTGAACTAAAATGTAAATGCTTAACAGGCTCTGCATATGTGCATGCAGGCGTGTGATGAAGAGATGGGGCATTTTCCCCAAAGCTTCAATTTCACCTTGCTAATTTGTTATCATTGTTCATTAACTATGTGGTTGACCTAAGATGAGCCTGAAGGATTACAGAATATTTGTCTAACTATTTAACAGAAGCTTATAAAATAATAGCATTTGTTAAACACCTCAGGTTTCCCTCCCAGCACAGCTGTAATCTGAAGACATTAAAGGGCTGGATGGGTTGGACACAAACACGGTGGTGCTTGGTTGGGTCAGATGTGTCAGTGCAGCTTGGTTTGAATAGGTAACCCAGTCCACAGTGTAACTACATTAAAGGGACTTTCTGAGAAACCACTGTCAGCTCTCTGATTTCATGCTGATTTGCTTCTGGATGGGAGCTGCTGTTTCTCATTGGGTGGTTGAGTAGCTGGGATAATCAAATTCATGTCACCTGCAAGCAAGGGTGGAATGAAAAGCATGACTAAACGGGGAGGAAAACCAGGCTAGTGTTTCACTGTCACCTATGTCCTTAAAATACTGCTTACGTTTGCCATTATGTTTGCTGTCTGTGGAGTTTCTCATGGGAATACTGACAACTCAAAGCTCACTAAAGCAAAGCCTGCAAAAGCTTTGCAGAGAGCAGAGCCCTCAGGTGATGTTACCTTGCTTGAACACCATCAGTTTGGAGAACTCTTCAACAAGGGGGCCTGGGTGTCACCCTTCCTCCTGCTCAGCAGCCCAAACCCCAGGGATTTTTGGTGTGTGGACCTGTTTGGACAGAGCTGTGCAGCCCCGACTGGCTATAAAGTGTTTCTGCTGGAGCTTCCAGAGGACTTTGCACTATCTGCTGCTGTCACGCAGAGATAACCTAATTTCTACTACTTGATAAAAAAGACTCTCATATCTCAAAAGAAAAGAGAGCTTCAAAAAATTCAACACTTGAAGCTTGTTAGAGTAAGAACACACCATATGGAAATTATCTACATTGCTTCTGTCAGGATGTACCAGATGGGGCTTAGGGTAACAGGCTTGTCTGCTCAGGCTCCTCTGCTCTCACTTCCCTCATTAGATGAGCCTCAACACAAACTGCTTTTTACCTGCCATGCTGCAAAATACTTTTGTACCAGCCCAAAAACCCAAGGAGAGAATTCAGAGCCAGAGTCCAAGTTTCCTTCTATGGCAGATCTGATCTCTTATTAAAGATTTCAACCTGACTAGAAGCCCACATGTATTAACCTTGCTCCTTGAGGACACACCACAGAACTCACTGGTAGGGTCTCCCAGGTAGAAAGACTTTTTTGAGAGTGTGGTAAATGTTGGGAACAAATTCCAACTTAGAGTTTTAATATAAGCTTTAAATAATGCTGCCAGGGACCTTACACATGTTAGGACTGAACTCAGAATTTACCCAACCCAACATAAGAAGACAGCACAAGACTGTGTCTGCACAGAAACAGACTTTTAGACCTTCTTGAAAATAAGTCTTTGGTAGTTGAGTGCTCCTTGATAGTTAAAGAGGTACTTCCTTTCTAAACCCCTTTATGAGTTTCCAGAAAAATTACTCCTTTAGGTTGATACTTTTGTAGCTTTTGGAAAGTTTGGTAAAAATCCATATGGTTGGTTTAGAGCATGCTTAAGGAATCGTTTCAGATGTTAAACTTGTGCTAGGGTAACTGAAAACAGTTCAAACTTGGCATGTAATCTCCAGTGAGAAATGTGGGTTTGGATAAGTTGGAAAAAAAATTGGTTCAGAAAGAAAGGAGTTATAAACAAGTGGAAATCGTATGCTTCAGTAATCCAGATGTATGCCAGGCAAGCACAGACGTCTGGATATCCACATGCTGGAATAAATGCATCTGTATTTATTTAAATGTGTGATGTAATGTGCATGTGCAAACATCTCAGTAAATGGTAGGCATGTTAATTTTTCCCATCTCACAAAATAAATATAGACAATACATGAGATAGACATGCATGTCTGGCTGACCAGCAGAATAACCCAGAGCTCTTGGACACCAATGAAAAGACTGTTCCTGAATGTAATGGAATATGGGTCAGAGTCCAATGCCCTACAATCCCGCTCATATATTAAAAAATAGAAAGGATAAATACACATGTAAAATGTTAAAAACCTCATCAGTCCTTAAAAGTTTCCATTACACTATCTCAGATAATGCTTAGTGCCAACTGTGATGAATTAAAGTTTCCACAGCCAGCAAAAGCTGTTCAAAACCTAAAATGTAATATACGATTTTCTTGATTCAAAATTTCAAAATACAACCTTTTAAACAGAGGTTCAATCATCAAATCCACAGGATAAGTAGCTCTGGGTTTTCTTGCTGAAAATCCAAATTACTTGGGTGCCAAACCTTCATATGCCTAAAACTGGTGTCGCTCCCCCGACTTCAGTGGAGCTATGCTGATTTACACCAGCTGCATGGCTGGCCCATAAATATTTTCAGTTGATCTGGATTATTTTATATATTATAAGAATTTTCTTTATGGATTACATGGCAAAACATTTGTTCTCAGCTTCCATAATGTCAGGCTCTGTGAATTTATTTTAATATGAGACCATTTGTCTGGTTCTGTTATTGCACATCTAAATACATTTGTGCTCACAACACAATTTTACTGCACATCCTCCCATTTATGCACTCCCATGTAGATCTTAGCAGAAGAATTGCCATCACTCCATCTATCCATAGGAAGTCAGATATTGCTGTGGAAGAGTGAAGCTGCAGTAGCTGTGGGAAACAAAGCACTGAATTTCAAGCTGTTGGCCATGCAAAAATTTCCACCATAACACTTTGGTTAGTGTAATTCTCTGCATGTAGTTTTGTTAGTGGGGCTTTAAAGTTAATCATCCATGTTGTTATCCATCAGGGATGGACACTTCACTTAGCACTTGGACACAAAGGTAAATACTTTCCAAGGATGCTGAGTAGTGGGATAATGAGATTTTATTAAATCTGCGATCTTCCCCTCTTGTATTGCCACTTACTGCAGGTGCCGTTTTCTCCAAGGTTTGTTTGCAATAGCTCAGGGTTTGGATTTGTTATGGGGTCAGTGAACACACTCAGGCCTTTCCTTGCTAAGCCCCAGGATGTGCAGCAAGGTGTGCAGCCAGCTCCACCGAGCCTGTTGGGGCAGGACAGACAACAGACAGCAAGGCTTGGCTGGAGATCCAGGCAGGGAAATATCCTCTCAATATCCCAGGAAAATGTGATCCATCAATCCCTTTTAGGGTGCAGGTAAATAAAATGTATTTAGAGTGCATTTAAAGGGAATGTATAAAGAATTGGTTCCTGACACCAGTACAGAATCATGGCAGAATTTCTCAATAGTTTGCTTAAAAACTGTTCTACCACTTTGTCCTGCTTTTTCTCTGATTAAGGGTAGCCCATAACATTCTGGTCTGTAGCATGTTTGGTTTGTGTTGGTCATTTATTAATCCTCAACAAAATATTTCTCAGTTAAATGTTAAAGCAAAGCACAATCAGAGGAAATGGAGCAAACTTGCCCCCGAAGGAGGGTATTGGTCCTGCTCTCAAAACCCATTCAACCATCTGATAAAGTCCTCCTGAATCCAAATCCAAGTAGTTACAGCCTGAGATTGAGGTATATGGTCTGGTAAATTGGCAGAGCCTGAGAGCAGTTACCAGCACCTGCCCAGATGGTACCTATCTTTGCTTTTATAAGCCCCACTTTCATTTACAGTTTTCTAGAAGAGAAAGTTCAAAGCAGCAACAACTATTTAATATGTGTAGACTTTCTTCTATATGCCAGGGAAATTAATACTAAGGAAATTTCCTCAGTTGTCTTAGACTGCAAGTGCCATTTAAAAACCCAGCCCATCAGCCCTGTTTCCTTAATCCCTGCAGGCTCTGTGGCATGGATTACAAGAAATATACCGTGAGGCAAAACCCAGCATTGTTCCCGGTTTCCAGTGGGGAAACTGAGGCCTGGGGAGGCTGAACAGTGTGGCTGGAGATACACAAGGTTTAGTTGTGCTTTTCTGCCAGGATGGGCAGGTCCCCAGGGGCAGCTCCTGGACTTTCCTGTCACACACTGCAATATCTGCTGGAGCACGAACAGAGGTCAGAGCTCCCTGCCTGCCTCTCCACTCAGGGGTTCAAATAAAGGCAAAGAAGCTGGCAAGGGTTAAAGGCTATGAAACTCTACATTAAACAGTCCTGCAGTGCCAGCAAGGGTTAAAACAAGTGACACCGGAGACACAACGGGACTCTCCTTCTGTGCTACATGTGTAGATGGGTATTAAGGACATGCATCTCTCCTCATCTAAAATCATGAATTTTTATGAAGTAAGCCCTGCATTCCCATAATTCAGTAGGGTGCACTTTGCAGACCCTAAAGTGCTGTCACTACAGAAGGTTTCATTGCTTGCACCTGCTAAAACATTTGAGGTATTTGAGAGGCAGTGAAACACATTTGCTTTTCATTTTATCTGACTTTGAAAATCTTTGAAGTGTTTAATAGTAGTCCAGAAAAGATTTCTGCCTCTTAATCATTTACTTGTAGGGCACATTCTCCACTGGTAGCCTGTCAGGCAGAAAACGAGTTTAGCCCAGTTTTATTAAGTGCCACATGCCGAGTCAGTGTTCATTAAAGGTGTTTTAAGGTTTGAATTATGTAATTTATGAGAAAAAGAAATACAAAATTCCATTGTTTTATTAATATGCAGCACAGGATATACTGCTAATAACATACTTTTTAAACAGAAGTTTTATTAAAAAAAATGCTTTTATAGGGGGCTACAGATAGGCTTTTAAAAATCTCTTTTTCCCTGTTCAATAAAATTCAAACATTTTAATTCAATCAGCATAGATTTGAAAAAAGGAACTATTCTTAACCTCTCATTTCGGTCACTTTCTTTTAGACACATTGCAGACAAAGGGGGAAAAATAAAAGAAAAATTAGAATCTTTTTTAAGAGAAGTGACAGTATATGGTACTAAAAGAAAGCCATAGCTAAAGCCTGCAGTCAGATGTTAATTCACCCCTCAAACAAAGCAAAGCCAGAAAAGAGCAGAAATTATAAAGGAAAAAAGAAAATAAAAACTCCACATTTTAACCCCGGGAGTCACTACTTTCAAAAATTGTTTTAAATTGCCCCCATAGAGTCAAAGCTTGCGGGATATTTTTAATCAGATGAGGAGTTAACCCAATCTTTTGGTAGCCCACTAAAGTGCTTTTATGGTCTACATGGTTTTAATACTGTAAATAGGTTTTCTTAAGCACATGTGAAAAGCAGAACTTATGAAATATAAGGAGTATGCTTTTCTTCTCAACCAGTCTGGCTCCAGTTACCTGAATCCAGTCTTGGAAGCCCAAGGTAGGAATGGTCCTGTAGCTGGTGCTGGCAGAGAATATCTCTGTCCCTGGGACAGAATCACATCAGCCAAGGGCTCTCCTTTCCCAATCTCTGTGGCAAAAGTCCCACCAGTGTCCTGTAATGTCACCTGAAAATGAAGTTGTGTGTGGCCTGGGGAACCAAGACCTGAGTTTAATATGGGCTTTTATTGCCATAGAAAAGTCATAGTTATCCTGACTTTTACCAAACTGGAATTGATTACCCCTTCAAGGCAGGGGAGGTTTCAGTGGGTTGCACTGGTAGCTTTGTTTTGTTTGCTTCTGATCAACTTATTTCATTATTTTGTTATTTACTGGTGCTCTGAAAAGTTCTGGGAACAGAAGAGCCTTGGTGCTCTGTCCATGAGCCTGAGCTGCTGGATGGCTCAGGTTGTGCAGAATGGAAAGAGCTGGTGCCCAAACTCAGCGCTTAAGGAAAAAATAATCATCACAGATGCCATGCAAGTCACCAAATTTGGAGCCCCATGTGACTAATCCTACTCATATTTTGGTGATAGGATAATCATGTGGAGTCTTATCACAGTTTATGGAGAGGGATGTATTAGTATCAGAATTTGAGATTTGGCTTTTCCAGCAAATGAACTCTGCATGTACCTCACCCCCCACTGGTGTAAAGGAGTAAAGGGACACTGAGAGTCAATAGTTGCCAAAAAGCTGCAAAATATGAAGTTGTTGACATTGACTAATTCATAAGAAGTGGTATAGAGAATACACGTGGTACCAAAGCATTTTCGATAGAGTTGGTAATTATACTTGATCACAAACATTAATTTTCAAATGTAAGTTAAGAAGTGGGAAAAACTTGTAACTATATTAAGAATTTGTTCATTTGATCCAGAGTAACATTTTAATGAATTCTCTGGAAGTATGAGCAAAGAACTTTTAAAAACCCTTTGCCCTGCAGAAAACACACCTTTAAAAACCTATTTGCTTTGAATGAAACATGATTTTTACAGTGAAGTCCTCATTTTATGGCAGACACATGCTTGTAAAAGCTGCCATTGTTTGTGTGGAAGGTGTGAGGAAAAAAATACAAGAGGAAAAATTGGCAGATTCTTTACCTTATAGGATCTGCTTTAAAGACAGCTCCTCCAGTCCTGGCTCTGCTGAGGAGCCACTGGCACACACAGCCTCGCTGATGCAGCACTTGGGAAACTGGTGAACCTGAGCAGGGCATCAACTTTTGCTCCAGATCTTAATTATGGCAGTCAGGGATGTCCTCCTTAATCGCTGAGGCAGCTCCTTTTTGGGAAGAAAAGAAGCATGGTGGTCATTGTGCTGCCACCTCTTACTGCAACCCACCAGGGATGTGGAGTGGGAGGAAGTACCAATGAGAAGTACCAGTGCTGCTTCTTCTTTTGAGATTCACAGAGCAGTCTTGCACACTGTGGCCATGTCCACAGCAGCTTGGAAAGCCTCCTTCCCTCGGGCACACACACAAGGAGCAGAATATTTATGTGCCAGGCTCCTCACCTCATCCCCAGAGGATGGGAGCACTCCTTACCTCTCTGAAGTCAGTAGGGAGAGGGTGTTTTTAATTCCAGTGGAGGAACTGCCTGCTTCGGTTTTATTGCAGAATCATGCTAGTAATACATCCAGATTACTGCAGCTCACAGTAAGGAAGTCAATTTATAATGACTTTGCCATTGTCCTGTTGCTAATGTGCCACATTTGATTCTCCTCAGCTGGCTTTGAAAGGTCTCTTTGAGGAAGGAGGAGATAGCACCCTTGCTTATGAAAAAGGCAAATTATACCCAGGGGCAACATTGCTGCACAACAGGAAAAGGCCAGCCTCCTCCCAGGAGACATGGCCCCAAATTAAATGCAAGTAATTTCCTGACTAACCTGTGATTTCTATCTGGTTGTGGCTTCTGGCATACAGCTAAGTCTCCATTCTGCTGTTCTGTTCAGCAGGTCTCACATGTGCTTTCACTTTCATTTCCAAACGTTAATACAGAACAGCCCATTCACAACCTGCTGCTCAGGATGCTGGCTCTGGGCAGTGCAGCCATCAGGAGCAGGAAGGACACTCTCTGTTCAGGTGTCACCCCCAGAGGGGTCCCTCAGCCTCAGCAGCAGTGTGCTGGCAGAGAAGGTGGGAATGGGAGAGCATCACCCTCCTGAGAATGGCTCCTGCAGGTCCCACATGGCCACCCAAGAGGGTTTGGAGTCTGGCTGCTCCTTTCCCCATCACAGCCTAAAAGTGATGGAGCAGCCACAGGCATTGGGTTGGAAGAACCTCTGCCCATAACTTTCTACTCTACAGTGGGCAGATCTCTGTGGAGAAGAGCACCAGAATTAGGTCGAAGTGATTTCTGTACAGCAGCAGCAAAGGATTCACAGCAGGTTGGAAGGGTGGAAACACTTTAGTTGTCCTGTGGCTGGATGGGGATGGGGAGCAAACATTTTGGGAAGAGAATGAGTTCTAGAGGATTCCATGGAGTGTCTGAGGCAAGGAGAGAGCCTTAAAGAATAACATAAATTACATTCAGTCTTTTTGTGGTTTCTTCTAGAGGGAAGGGAAGGAAGGAAGGAAGGAAGGAAGGAAGGAAGGAAGGAAGGAAGGAAGGAAGGAAGGAAGGAAGGAAGGAAGGAAGGAAGGAAGGAAGGAAGGAAGGAAGGAAGGAAGGAAGGAAGGGAGGGAGGGAGGGAGGGAGGGAGGGAGGGAGGAAGGAAGGAAGGAAGGAAGGAAGGAAGGAAGGAAGGAAGGAAGGAAGGAAGGAAGGAAGGAAGGAAGGAAGGAAGGAAGGAAGGAAGGAAGGAAGGAAGGAAGGAAGGAAGGAAGGAAGGAAGGAAGGAAGGAAGGAAAGAAGGGAGGGAGGGAGGGAGGGAGGGAGGGAGGGAGGGAGGGAGGGAGGAAGGAAGGAAGGAAGGAAGGAAGGAAGGAAGGAAGGAAGGAAGGAAGGAAGGAAGGAAGGAAGGAAGGAAGGAAGGAAGGAAGGAAGGAAGGAAGGAAGGAAGGAAGGAAGGAAGGAAGGAAGGAAGGAAGGAAGGAAGGAAGGAAGGAAGGAAGGAAGGAAGGAAGGAAGGAAGGAAGGAAGGAAGGAAGGAAGGAAGGAAGGAAGGAAGGAAGGAAGGAAGGAAGGAAGGAAGGAAGGAAGGACAAAACAGCCTACAAGCTCCATTGGGTAAGCAAGGATAGATTTACTTCACTAAAACTACTCGACCATGATTTATTCCAAATATCTGTCTTCCTCTTGTAATTTTACAGCATTTGGGGGCAATTTCTATGGACACTGTAGCACTTTTGCATTGGGAACTATCCATTCAGTAGATCATCTGGATATGGCCACAGACATCACTGAAATGATGCGTGCAGAATTAGGGTGAATCAAATGGCTGTGCCTATTTTAAGTTATCAATAATGTAGCTAAAAAGTCAATGGTAATAAACACGAGAACATACTAAAATTATCTCTAGAAACTATCTAAAGTTGAAACTAATATGCGTGTGCTTGTAGTAAAACAAGATAGAACTCTTTTAGTGCTCCCTGATATACATTGGTTTTTCTTCATTAATTTAGACTCCAAGGAACTTTACACTCAAAAAGCACTAAAATTGCTCTAGTGTTTTATTCACATCAAGCTGGACAAATAACACCAATCTTTTCAGGCTCAGGGTAGATTAACTTTTAATGCTGGTTTTAGATTTTCATTTGAGAGTACTGTTTTGTCACTCTAGATTTATTTAAGCTAAATAGCTAATCTTTAGTGTGTCTTCTGCAGAATTTCTAGTGGTATGAGTAAATTCATACTCGTCACCACATGAAGAAAAGGCTGTAGTATAAAGAGACTGTTCCAGTTTTATTAAGTTGATATAATTGAGCTAATAAAACCTGTGTGTGTAAATGATAAGGGAATGCTGATGCTGTTAGTTGAGAAACTGGCACAGAAACAGCACTGAATGAAATACATCTGGGATTAATAACCCAATTCATATAGTAAATAACAGGTTGCACAAATTTAATCAGTTGGAGAATTATTACATGCGTAAGTAGATACTCTGTGGGGGGCAAAACTTACACTTGATGCAAAGGCCTGAAAAGGTCAGTCTGCTCTGCATTCTGCTGTGAAAATTCCTATCTGCTTCAAGTCAAGGTGGTTTTCAAGTTGAAGGATTCCTTTTAATTTCTGAAGTGACTGTTCTATACTAAAAAATAGAGATTTTAATTTGGATTTTGACTTGCTGTCATTCAAAGATGTTTTTTTCTAAGCATCTCTATCTTAGGCCCAAGTGAACCCCAAAATCCAAGCAGAAACAGAGATAATGTGAATTTCATCCTTGTTTGTGATTAAAACATATGATAAACCATCAGCTTAGGAAATGTTTCCTCATAAGATTGAAAACGGATACCACCTCGGTAAATAAGTTCAGAAATACTTTAATGCCCCCAGGCAGTGCTTTTTGTTTGTAAGAAAAACAAACAATAAATCAGGTTTTTGTAGTAAATTTTTGCAGAGCGTTTTCTCATTAATTTCTGTGGGGAACATGCCTCAGGTGTTTCAGTGATTGCTAATGCTTTTGCTACAAAAAGTTTTAGCATGTTACAAGACATCTGTAGCTTGATATATAAATATATTTTTAAAAAACTAAAAAAACGTTATTTTCTTAGATTTTTTTTTTTATAATTGGACTTAACTTTGGCTCGGGTGAACTTTTGTTTTTTGGCTAAATGTCCGGGTTTACAAGAGAAACACTGGATGCTTCATTTTCCCTCCGCGTTGCTGCGGAGGAAATGCCGCAGCATTGTATTTACAAGATACCCCGAACTGTCAGTTTCCTTGAAACACAATGTATTTAATACAAAGCCATTAAGCCTTGTAAAACTGTCAAAAATGTAAATGGCACTTGTAATAAAACCTTGTCGCGTGACCGGCCCTGGCTAATCAGGGTTGATGATATCGCTGCAGCTGATCACGGCTGGCGCTATGTACATTTCGACAGCTTTATGGCCTGCGTGGATTTGTGTTATTAAAATTGTACAGTTTTGTAAGGAATCTGGGGTTTAATAAAGCAGCAGAGAAACTACAAAAGGGACAATATATCCCGCTAAAAAAAGCGAGTCAGGCCTTAAAAAAAAAATTGAAAAAAAAAAATTAAAATAAAAAATAAGCGGAGCGCGCGAGCCCTCGTGTGTGTGTGTGTGTGTGTGTGTGTGTGTGTGTGTGTGTGCCTGGGAATTGGGAAACCTGGAGAGGCTCTCCCTTGCCTGACTCGTGCAGGGTACAGGCTGCTCGTATAAACCACTTTTATGTATTTATAGCTCGGCAAATACCTTGCATCTGCGAGACCATAAAACAAATTACAATGTATCCAATTGCTTCAAGGTGGCGAATTGTGCTTAAACTTAATGACTTGTACAGATTATAGGAGAAAGAGCATTACCTGTTTAATGTCTTTTTTAATAAGTAATTCCCAAACAAGTATAGTAAATGGGAGGTTGGGAGTTTGGTTTGATTTCTTTTTTTTTCCCTTTTCTTTTTTTCTTTTTCCTCCCCTGAGATGTGAACAGAGCATTGTGAATACAAGGTAATGCACCCTTTTATTTATTTTGCAATCCTTGGAACTGCTCCCCAGAGCACAAACATGTCAGAAACAGCAGAGACGAGGATACATATTCTCCCAAAAATCTATAAATTCAACCTAATGGGGCAGATATCAGAAAAA
Organism: Acridotheres tristis; assembly: GCA_037013685.1. Taxonomy (NCBI): domain Eukaryota; kingdom Metazoa; phylum Chordata; class Aves; order Passeriformes; family Sturnidae; genus Acridotheres; species Acridotheres tristis. The sequence goes on from CM072893.1 coordinate 29,957,152, forward strand.
TGTGTTGGATTGAAGGCACATAAATCACCCCAGGTTTCCTGGCATGAGCTGGCACTGCGTGCCTTATATTTCAGCCAAATTATTCCATTTGTTTCTGAAGATATTTTAATCCCTGGTGACCTCAAACTTCCCGTGAACCAGGGGCTGAACAAAAGGCCGCCCACTGTCTTTGCAGTAAATCTGTTGTCTCCCTTCTCGGCCCGCAACCTGGGATCATAGATCACCCCTGCCCCGCAGCTTGCTTCAATTTACTCAATTAACTCGAGTAAAGCACTTGTAAGTTCGCAGATGTTGCTTTATTATCAAGGCCTAAAACGTACACGGGGGTTCAGGAGCCCGAGGTTACGGGGAGGTTGTGGGGAGGGGGAGGGAGGCACAGCCCCATAGCCATCCCCTCCGAGCCCTGCTGGGCTGCCCACTGCTGTCCTGGGGGCTCCCCGATGTCATCTGGCCAGGAGAGAGGATAGGAGAAGTAGGTATTCCACCTCGAGATAACGTCGTGATTAACAGATGTTTAATTGGGCCATCCATCAAATGAAGAACCTGCCTCCAAGTCGGCGAGGCTGAGTAAATTATTTCCAACCCTGCAGGTGTTGGACTGGCAGCTCTATTACTCTTCTGAAAACGGGCTTTAGAAGATTTTTATATGAAAAGATAATTTATTTCTACGGGGACTTTTTGCAAGGGCATGCAGTGGTAGGACAAGGGGGAATGGTTTTAAGTTGGAGGAGGGTAAATTTAAATTGGATATTAGGAGGAAATTCTTTGCTGTGAGGGTGGTGAGGCCCTGGAGCAGATTGCCAAGAGAAGCTGTGGATGTCCCATCCCTGGAAGTGTTCAAGGCCAGGCTGGATGGGGTCTTATCAGCCTGGTCCAAGTGTAAAGATGTCTCTGCCCATGGCTGGGGGTTGGAACTGGATGACCTTTAAGGTCTCTTCCAACCTAAAACTTTTTGTAATTCTATGATCATGTCTTTATTTATCTAACATGCTTTCAGGTCTGGGCCCTGTCCTCCTTCATTTTGCATGACTTCTAAAAACAGGCCTTTTACCTTGGACACATCTTCCACAGGACTTTGCTAAAGTTACTGGGGATTCTCTTGAATATTCTCCAGACCATCTGTAGCCTGTGTTACACCTGAGGAGCAGACAGGGATTGGTGAGTGGGGCAAAATGCTCACTATGAAAGAATAACAGGAGCACTAATGCCAGCAGCAGCAGGGTTTACCATGCTGGTAGTCTCATTCCATGATCACAAAGACAACACTGATAAATTGGTAACATTGCATACCCGTGCCTTTTGTAATTTGTGTGTCACCTACATGTTTCTCACATTAGACCAGATCTCTGGAACAGTGAGAACAGAAAAAAAAACCCCCAAACCTTTTGTCCCTAACAGTATTCATCTTATGCTGATAGTTTTGCAGCTTCTTTGCTTTGCAGGCATCTTTATCAGGCTGTGTTGGGCTTAAAGGGTTTTTGCACATGAAGCAATTTCTACTGGTGACAGTAATTGAGCAGACTGGAATGAGTTAAGGGAGGTACGACTGTTGATTTCTCCTGCATCATCTAAACTCAAACTTGGGTTTGATAGCAAGCCAAATTTTTAGTCCTCAGTTCTCAGTATCTGTACTGCTTTAAATGGAGAAGCCAAACTACATCTCAGGGGAATTCACATGGCTGGCAAATGTGGATGCAAATAGCTTCATATTTTTGTGTAATATTTGTGTGCAAAAGTCTCTCAAACTCTTCTCAGCTTTTAACTTTCTTAAGAGAGTCTTTAATTACTCTTTGAATATGCCATTCTATTTCTTTTTTTACTCTCAGCATTTTTTCAAAATAGTGGTCTGTTTTGTTTCTGTACATAATGGAAGTTAATAAAATATGTGCCAGAAGCCAAAAATATGATGAGCTACAAGGCATACTCCAGACTGTTAAGAAAAAGAAGAAAGAGTTGGCCTGTAATTCCACAGTTTATCAGTATTTTTCCTTAGAATAGATATTACTTCTGGTATGTTTTCCCCAAAATATCTGGCCTGAATCTCAATAATTTGCCCCCTTTTTCAATCTTTAGCTCACCAATTTGTGCTCATTTTAAATCTCTCCTCTGTGCCAAACACTGCCTATTGTTAGTCTAAAGTTTAAACCTGAACTAGAAGTTCACCACGTCTTTTTCTTCCACAGTGGACTTAGGTTTGATCACATCTGTTGAATGAAGAGAGCTGGGGAAGGAATCGCAGCAACACGGCACAGATCCATAAATTCATTCAGTTTTATTGCTGCAGTAGAAAGGAGCAGGTCCATGAAAGCATCAGCTTGCTGTTCCTGCATCTCCAGGTGGCCACTGGCCTCCAGGCTCATTCCCACCTGCTTTAGACCCTTGCATTAAGCACCTTATTAAGAAACTGGTTGCCTGCTTCCTGTAGACAGTGCACAGAGACAGAAATCTTACCTGAGCTGCCTCCCTGTCTCCACTCTGTAGGGGGATCTTGGTGATAGAACTCTTGAAGTTCTGGGATCTGGTTTATGAATATTGGCTGTTGTAAGATACAAATTCCTCCGTCAGCCAACCTATTTTACTGAGTGTCCCAGAAGCAGCTGGAACTTGGAGTCTGTGTTGCACTGGGTAAAACTTATGCAGTATTAGGAAGGGATTGCTGAGCTAACACTAACACTTTTGTTTCTTCCCTTCTCTTCTGTCTGTGCGAGCTTCCACATCCCTGCACTAAATTTTTTGGTGATCTCATTGCTGATCTCATGAAACCAAGTACCCTGGCTGGACTATCAGCAAGGCTGGGGCATCACAAGGTGCAGGATGATTTAGGGGTTTGCAGGCTGTAACTCCAGGGGAGTTAGATGCTGGTACTACCATGTAGCAGCTGGCATGGAAGAAGCCATCTTCACTCAGCTGTTGATAATCTGCTATCAAAACCTGTCACCTGAAAGCTCATTTGGGTGTAACTACTCCAACTCCAGCCTCTCTAATGTTGGAGCTGTTTTTGACAATTTGCAATCAGGAGGCAGCCTTTGAATTAAAGAGGAGATGGGTCAGCTCTCAGCCTGTAAAACACAGAACCATCATCTCAAACCTGGTGAGGTCGTGGGGAAGCAATATCCTGTACTGGCACAGCTGCTCTTGGAAAACCAGAAGCATGTACGAGGTGTTCTGCCTTCTTGCAGGTTCCTATCTTGACTTTCATCATGATTTTCACAGTTCAGCAGTGCTGGGTGGAAAGAGCTCATGGCTGTATCTTGCCACCACTTATTTCTTTCCAAATCCCAATTTGGAAACAGTTCTGAAATCACTTCCTGCAGGTGATGAGGTACACCTTGTTACCCTACTGTTTCTCTGGGACTTTGCACTTGTGCACTAAATAAAGATCTCTTGTTACCCTGAATTTGCCAGTTACTTTATAGAATTACAAGGCACCAGTGTACTGAAAGGCATTTATTTCAACTGCCAGTGTGGGTCATGCATTCTCAGGCCTTTTACAGAAGAATAGGTAAAGTGTGATGCTGTGAGCTTGTGTGCTGAAATGTCTGTGGGCTCATTCCAGCTGTGTGTACTGGGCAATCCCAATTCTCTCTCCCCACCTCTCTGGTTCGTGTTCTCAGACCTGCTGGAACACACTCTCTCTGCATAGCACTGGGAATATTTTCAGCTGATTAGACCCTTCAGCATTGTTGCATTCTGCTTCTCACCAGCATGTCTTCTTCACTTTGTCCCATATGTTTGGGCTCACCTCTCTTTCCCCCCACAAATCATTCATCCATGAACTACTGGCATCTCTGCCCTCATATTTTTGTATCCACCTCAGCAGGAAATCAATGCACCTTGAAGAGTATTGCAAGCAGGTCAAACTTTATATTCCTAGTGAGCACTGTTGCTTCAGACTCAGCTGAAGTTCAGCCTCTCACTTTCCTCCTCCTAAATACAATTTTATTTGATACCTCAAAATCAAATTCCAGGAAATTCCATATGGTCTTGTTGTGAATCATGAGCCTACTGTGTGTCTTCTCTGAGTACTGACTTGGCTTTGCACAAATTTACATAGAATATGCTCAGAATAAAAACTTGCATTGACTTCCCTGGAAGAAAGTGAGGTTATTTTTAGTTTGTTGTCAGTATGAAGAAACAAAAATATTTTGTAAAAATAAAAGAGGATGTTTGGGAGATTCTTGTGGATTGAAATGCAAATTATAAACACAGTTTTGTTCCAACAGAATCGGAAGTTTGATTCCAATGTGCATCTTTTAAATAGATTAATTTATTTTTAAAATTAAATTTTGGAAGAATGTCAACCAGAGGCAGTTTTAACCTGAGGAGTGGGGGATGCACATTTTCAAACTCAGATCCCACCATCCTATTTGAATCCAGTGTTGAGGAAAAATGACAGAAACTCATGAAACATTCAATCTTCCTTTTTTAATAAAAAAACCCAAAAAACTGTGAAAGTGACTTATGCAAAATAATAAAAGCAATGTGAAGGTCACCTCCACTCCAGAGAAGTTGGAATGTGCTTGAATAGTCAGTGATTGTAATGAGTGAGTATCCTTTCTTCTATTTTCAACATCAATAGCACAATGACCATCAGAGACACAGACTAGGACAGTGCTAATGAAAGACATTTGGGGTGCCTGGGTTTCTTTGCCTTTCAGAGTCATGAGATTCTGTCAGTTGCACTGAAGGCTGTTTTGTTGGCAGTAGTTGGATCGCCTCCTTTTTTTTTTACATGAGCAAATTTGAATAATATGCAGCAAATTGAATGACAGGTACAATTTTGAAGGCTAAAACCTAAAACCTTTAAGCAGTGATTTAAAAGCTAATTATTATGGATACAGCCATTCAACATTCATTTCTTAATATTGTTCCCTCAAGAAATAGTGATTTAGTCAACCAATTATTTTATCTCTTTTAGGGATACTTTCTTAATTGCAAAACAATCTAAAAATATAATCAGCATGCTAAATACATGTGGTATCTTGTTTAGAATGCCATGTTGGAGGAAGAATGCAATTAAACTGTCAAAACGTAATTGTTTCTCATATTTAATTTAAAGAGGTTGATTCACATTTGCTTTTCATGTTTAGGAGTTAAAAAACAAAGCAAGCTACTAGTACAGCTACTAGTTTTTAATAAATACAACTTAAGCTCAGAGCACTGACAAAAGCTGCCTCTGTCATGAGCTGTTGCTATCAACAGATATGAAAATATTCCCACTTTTCCACTCCTCAGGTAACTGCATTCTCCTGTTTATGCAGATGAACACAGATATTTTCACCACGATGTCAAACCAACCACCTTTTACTTCCAGGTCAAAATAAGTGGGTTTTTCTCCTTTCCTCCTAAATTCCATGCTAGTTCTGTGATCCTGTACGTCTTTTTTTTTGGTAGCAAACGACTTTTTAAAAGTTGTATAACATCCAGTTAAGGAAAATCTTTGAGTGAAATTAATCCAAATCTGCTGGGCCCTAGTCAAGTTGCCGGGAGCTTTTCAATCCCACTTATCTCCTGAACAAAGATAGAAGCCCTGTGGAATCAGTGGCACTGGGAATTAACTTCAGATCTTAGATGGGGTGGAAATCTTCCCGTGAACACCATGCTGGATTTGAGTTTGTGGTAGTAAAGAGGGTATCACAAATTACTCCAACCTACTCACCCAAAAACTTTACACTTGGGTGCTGCTGCCTTAAGTGGTATATTTTCAAGTGAACTGGCATGAAACACACATACAAATGCAAGAAATAAACATTTCCAGAAGTTCATGTCTGCTTTTCCTTGGATATGTTACCTAACAGTTTATTTGGAAAATTATGCTGTCTTTAAAATACTATCATTTAAGAGCTCTTTAAGTGAAAATATAGATTAAATTAATTTAACTGGATTATTAATTTAATTATATTGTTTCTTGTGTGTTATTTATATCCCATATATACTATTACATATACAGACTGAGTGGATTTTTCTTTGATTTTAGATTATATGTTTTGCCAATTCTGTAACTGCTACAATAAATAGAGCTGGTAGATTGTTATCCCATCTATGGTGGCAGCCTTAAGAGAGTGCTGACAACTGAGCTTAGCATGTGGGTTTCCCACCTATTTGCTGCCAACAGAGTAGATTTGCACTTTTATTTATTTATATATTTATATAAAAAGGCAGGATCTAGCAGAAAAATGGTTAAAGGTCTGTCTGCCTCTATCCCCTAACATCTTCTCCTTATAATATTCTCTTTATTTCATGCAAGGGTCCAGCTGCATGTGAGCTGCTAACTGGAGAGAATTCCCAACTAGTAACTTAACCAGTGTCTAAGACTCATGCAAGCAAAATCTTAGAGGTTTACAGTTATGCCAAAGCTGAGTGGGCATGGATTTGCACAAAACTGCGGGAGCCACTTCCTTTATTATAGAAAGAAATCCCTGTTGAATGTTTTGTACCATAGCCTCACCCAAAAGTCCAAGCCCAAGTAAGACATACAAACGTCTGCCTGTGCAGCTGATGGAAATGGTGCTTCATAATGAAAAGTGTAGGGTGACTTTATAGCCCAGGCCCTACCTAGAAATGCAGTGTTGGGCCTGGAACACATCTCACTGCAATTTGCATGGGACTTGATTCTCAGGTAGCACCTAGAAAAGGGAGCAGCAAGAAAAGTGTCATCAAGCCCACATTGTTTAATTTAAAACTTACCTGAGCATTTGGCCTTAGGCCTCTGAAGCCAACTCCTATCCAATTTTATTCTTGCTTGCTCCTGTATCATTCTGCCCAACTATAAAAAGGAAAATAGATTGTAGGAACCCAGGAGTCTTCACCTCTGCTTCCTGCGTGGCTTTGCCTCTTCCATGGCAGCATGGAGAGGTGGAGGGCATCCAGTCTCTTGGGGAAACTGTGGGTCTGGAATAATCAAGATGCCAAAAGGTTGTGCTTTGAGGCACTTCCAGCTCCTTCTCTGCCACCTTTACCAGCTGGCAAGCTCCAGGATAAAGAAAAGCAATGTAGCTGCCAGTTTCCCTCTCTGTGTTATCACAGGACCATGAAGATTGAGAGGAAGAGGCTTTCAAGATCACTTGGACCATCTGTCAAAACCCAGCACCACCATCATCAGCCCTGAACCACATCTCCAAGTACCACAGATGGCTCTTGAACTTTTCCAGAGACAGTAATTCCGCCACCACCCTGGACAACCGAGTGTTTAATATTCTTTCAGAGAAATTTTTTTTTTATGTTGAATCTGAACCTTCCCTGGGGCAACTTCAGGCCATTTTCTCTCATTCTTTCACTTGAGACATGGCAGAAGAGACCAAGCCTCCCCTTACTTCATCCTCCTGTCAGGGAGCTGCAGAGAGGAATGAGCATCCTGTTCTCCAGACTAAACTCCCCCAGCTCCCTCAGCTGCTCCTCTCAGGACGTATTTACCAGACCCTTCACCAACTTCATTGCCTGTTTTCAACAAATTTCTGACCTGAAACCAGGACAAGCCTGGGCTCTGGATATCAGCTACAACCCAGTCAAGGAAAAGCCTTCTATGCACAGCTGGAATTTTGAGAGGGAGCTGCACTTTCACACTTTGATCCTTCAAATCTTCAAGTCCTGCCTCACTCTTAGTGGCTCCAGCAGAAATGGAAGCACATTAAAATTCCCCCATGGTCTAGACACTTCTGCAATCACCCTCACCTGAAAAAAAGAAAAAAAAAACCCTGATTTGCCTGTGCCAAGCCAGGCTTTAGCTCGACTCTGGGAATTTCATACAGGATTTGTGTCCTGTAAGAAGAGGCATTAGGGTTGCCAGTTTGAAATATGACAAAACCCAGGTGCCTCAGTGAAGTGGCCACTGCCCACGCTCAGCTCCATCCACACATGTGTGGTGCTGGGGGTAACAACTGCCAAGCCTACAGTAAAAGAGGCCAGGCAGGAAGGCAGCCACATGGCTACTCTAAATGATATTAATAAGACTTTATAAAAAGTTAAAAGCACGACGTAGCTTTTCAAAGTGTTTCTTAGAGATCTCTACATATGTATAGGTGTTTCATGTCTATGAGATAGGGGCTTGGGGTAAATTTAATACAGTATTCTTTTCAGCCTAAGAATTTTTTATTATTTTTTATTCCCCCTGAAAGCTGTTGATATAAACTGGGACTCATTAAAAACACCTTGTGTTTTGTTTGCAGAGATTCTGAATTTATGTCATTTCCTGGATCATTAGGAAATAATGTAGCATCAGCAAATGTTTTGGAGGAGCCCTATCTTGCAAGGAACAGAATATTCCTGCTGCAGTGGATGGCAGTAAAAGGGTGCTTAGCACCTTTCAGGAGATGCTGAGCAACTCTGCCCAGCCAAAGTCCAGAGATAGCATTCCCAAAGGACAGATACAAGGATATTAAAAAAGACTTTGATCAAAGAAATATTGCTTCTTTCCTCCTTTCACTAAGCAGATGTGCAACGTGTCTTGGGAAAGAAATAGAAAAATTCCTGAGTGATTTATTTGATGAACCCAGTTTTAACCCAGGTTATTGCATGCCTGATATGGTGATGCTGGTTATTAGTTTCCAGTTGAAAATGACCAGATAGAGAACATATTCACTTCATCAATATAATACATTTATTGGTTGTCAAGAGAGTCACATCACACAGATATGTAAATCTGTCACTTTGTCTTAAAAGTCTATTTCTCTATTACAATGTTTCTTGATGTATGTTTTAAGGCAGTAAGGCCTTTTAAATATTAAAAAAAAACAAGACAAGGGGGAAGATTTGTCTACTCAATCACAGGATTTAAGACATTAAAAGCAGATGCATCATTTATAAAAGTAGGATTTTATCAAATGCCATACCAAATGAAAGAATCATATCTACCATATGTAGATATGTGAATTAAAGAAACCTTATTTCCCAGGAAAATTAACAAACTCTTTTGCTAGCCTTAAGGTGGATTAGTCCATGATTCTGGTTACTAGTTGACCACAAATCTCAATTTGCTGCATCAAAAGTAAGGCAGACTAGATTCTTTGTTTAAAATACTTTTAAAAAAAATTATTAGTCTGTTTATAACTCCATGGCAATAGTGCTAGTTTTGAAAAAAATACATAACCAAAGGAACTCAAAGAAATTTAATTGTAATTAAATTCTGTTCTTCGCCATTAAAAACTGCAAGAACTATCAATAACAATAAATATTTTAATTAGCAAGAAATTTGCTAAATCAGTATTTCTCCATACAAAATGTGCAAAACTGACTTTTTCAAAATGTGATGACATTCCACATTTCAGAACAAAAAATAGCGACTACGGCTTAATATACTATGGTACAAATCCTTCACAAGGGTCCAGTCCTGCAGTGGGGGTGTGTGTTTGTTTACAACTGCCCCTGATATGGGCAGAGTAAGAACCCTGAAATACTGAACCAGGGAATAATTTTCTTCTGTTAAGCACTTTTTTGGTGATGGGACAGAGCAATAGGGTACATGACCCAATTGAGTCAACATAAGGCCAACAGTGGTTACAGTGGGATTTGTATCAGGCTCTAAAAAAGCTTGACAATGTAAGCTGAAAATGGTGACAAATGAGAAGAAATACTATTTATTTTGACTGTACAATAGTAAATTAATTAGTGTGTGTGTGTTAGGTATCATAGTACAAATGCAGAGGAACTGCATGAGAACCTCCATTTGCCAGAAAACAATTCTGTCTCTGAATGGATCCCATGCTCTGGGCCTCATCCAGCAGACCCTCCATATGTAAAACTGCCACTGAACTTAAAAAACTCTGTTTGCAGTGCCCCTGGAATCAGTGCTATGTCATCTTGGTTAAAACACATGGTAATTTACCAGCTGGCTCTCCTGGCTGAAAAGGATATTGGTAGCACAGAGGAGAGCATGTACCCCCCATGGACAGCTTTATCCAGGATCTCTCCATCCTGCAGAGATTTCCAGGCTTTGCATGGTTTAGCTGCAGGATCCTGGATGTAGCAGCACTCACACAACCCCTCCCTTTCCCAGCAGAGGGAACACACCCTGGGAATTTATTTGGGTTTTGTGGTAACCCCACTGGTGACCCAAGGCTGTGCAGCTCCCTTCAGGGCTGCCTCAAAGGATGGGGCTCAGCTGTGGTGAGGGAGTTCACAGGTGGTCAGTAGCTAACAAAGACTTGTGGTTGTGGCTCAAGATAAAAAATATCCTTCCTGATATGCAATGTATAGATTGCCTGCCCATGTCCCATCCCCTGCTGCACCTGCCTCTCCCTTTCCACCTCACCCAGCACCACTGCTGGCCCTTTACCTGCTGCCTTGGTCCTCTGCCCTTGCCCTGCTCCTGCCCCTCAAGCATCCTGGCTTTCCCCTGGCTCCTGTCCATGCACAAACTCCTGCCTGCATGCACGGAGCATAGGAGTAGTAGTAGCTTTTATTACTCTCAGTTCTTTATTAATGCCACATGTGCTGTTGTAAGGTTAAGTTATTAAGTGATATCCAATAATTGTTTCTGCTCTAAAGTGGACATTTCATTTAACTATACTCATGTGGATCTGTTTCAGTACCATTTATCATGACCACATTTAAGGAAAGATTTCAATAGGCCATTTCTCTCTTTCCTTTCTTTAACGTAACTAGACCTAAAAGGTCCCAGTCAAAAATTAAATGCAATTACTTTTAGACCAGCATAAGAGAATGTGGGGCTTTCATGCACTTTGGAAGTTAAAATACAGATTTTACTGGGCTATCATCCCTGCTGCAGAGTTAATTTTACAGTATGTGTGCACTTGCTGGAAATGCTTACATGAAGGCATACAATGACCTGTTTAGTTTGCAGAAGAAAATGATGTCATTTGCAAGCAAGCTTTCAGCTGTGATATTTTATAATTGTTTAGATGAAAACCTGATAATCCTCTACTCCTTCACATAAACTGCAATCCATCTTTAAAACTGCGATAATTCATAAAACCTGCAGCTTAATAAACTAACAAACCCCAGGCCTATGTTATTTTAAGGGAAGTCAATCTTTGATCAGTCAAGCTGAAATGGGTCTGATAAGTGGAGGCCTTACTCACAGGGAGCAGCACTCCAGTTTGTTATTGCTATTTGCTCATCATCCTCAAGTGCAAAATAAGCAGAAGTCTTTCCGAGCTTCTTATCTCTTTTCACTTTCTTCTCTAGATCTCTGTCGCTTTAATCCAGCATGTCTGCTGCTGGTTAACAAGGAAATCCTGTGTCAATTATCGCCAACAACTTCCTGCTGTGAAGCTGTGGGGAATCAAAGCTTTTGAGAGCCTTTTTCACACCAGAGAGTAGAGCAGGGCCTAATTAAATGGCCCTCATATCCTGCAGCCTACTGGTGGCCAAATGATAGAGAGCTAATGAATGATAACCTAATTTTTTTTATTTTTTTCCAAGAATTGTTTTGATTCTTCCGGTCAGTTGTGCTTATTGAGTGGCAGCTCATTGTTCATGCTTAGGGCTGAGGAGGGTGTCAAAAGGTAGAGCTGGGGAGAGATACCAATCTGCTGGGTTTATTGTGTGCAGATCTTCGATTATATAAATATATATATTGCATATCGGGAAGGATATTTGTTAAAATTGCTTTGCTGAAATGTGTTGCCCTCTTTCCTTGATATGAATTGCTTTGGTGACTCTTATACACATGTGGGCTGCAAAATTGTCCTATAAATCCCCCTCATAAATGCTATCGCTAGAATATTATTTTTACAGAATCACAGAATAAGGTATCTGCCATCGCTCGCACACAGCTGCCCCAGTTCCTTCTCCTCTCTTTTTAATTTTTTTTTTCCTTTCTAAAATATTTCTATGAAGAACTTGATCTCCTGCCCAAACAAAACTGCAGCTTTTGTATGGCTGCTGCTTAAGATTAACTAACCTCATGCTAAAGTTGCACATAAAAGAAATACAAACTCGTGCATCTCGGCTGGGTTTGGGTTTAGACAAGCCCTGTGTGCCTCTGCCTGACAGGAATGGTGATCTCTGAGTGCCCCATGCTGAGCACAACTTGCTGCAGTGCCGTGGTGACCAGCAACAAAAGAACCTCATATAAAAGGAATAAATAAAATACCTGAGCAGTTAGCAAGGTGCTCGTATTGAGCCCAATTGTTCATTTCTGAGCGTCCCATCCTGGTGCATGTGCACGAGGTGACAGACTTAGAGGTACCATGGGAGAGCTAACTTTGAATTTCCTGACTTTTATGGTTTTACATTACAAGTTTAATGTTCCATTAGCATCGTTTTTTTGTAGTTAATTTCCTTAGGGAGCTTGGAAGAGTTCAGGTTGGGGATGGTTTTATTTTGTTTTTCTAAATAAAAGCAGGGGGTTGGAGAAAGATGGTCAAATCTGCTCAGCTATGTTGAAATAGGATTTAATAGACCTTTTTTTTTTTTTCCTAGAGAGAAACAAATACAAAAGGCCAACCAGAATTATGCACGCCTGCTTTCAAATTCTGAAAAGCTCAGGGTCTGTCCTACCCCATTCCATATCCACAGTTCCGGGTGAAACTGGCTGACATAAGATCCTGTGTTAAGATTTTTTTTTAAGTGGTTTGGGTTTTTTGTTGCTTTCTGGGCCAGGTGAGTAAGAACATACCATGGGTTTAAAGAGTGCTCTCCTTTGGACTATGAGCATTATGAGTCAGGCCCTTCATTTGTTAACTTTTTTTCAGCAAAAATTTCAGGATTTTTAAATTTTTATGTGCTTGAGGCTTTTAATGTTCAAAATTCCAGCTTTGCTGGATGCAGAGGAAGTTACATTTGAGTCAAACTGAGATGTCTCCCATAATCACATGACTCCATGGGCTGTGGATTTAGGAAAAACACTTGTGATTAAAATTGTCAAGAGCCAAGCAAGAGGTTTCACAAACTACCTCCATTCTCCTTTACATTCATTGACACAATGAGCATTTACTACCTCAAGGAGTGCAAATTTTATTTGCTAGTTTTGGAGCTAATTAAATAGTTTCATAGTTTGGTTCAGGATATTGCCCACTGCAGTGCATTGACAGGTGATTTTTTGCTATACAGCTGATGAAATTAATTCTTATGCATATTTGTATATTTTTTCCATGGATATAGTTTGTCCTTTCAAATAGGATTGAAAAACCCCACACACATTAATTACAGTTTTTGCCAGGTCTGAAAGCACAGTTATATGAATTTTCACTCACATATTCCCCCCACCCCACTGAAATAAAGCCTTGAAATACCAATTTCCCTTAGCCATTAATAGTGCTGGTGGATATTTTTAAACTGATGACATACAGAGATGAGGTTAAAAAGAAATTGATTTTAAACAGTCATTCTGTGCTTTCACCAAAAGTGCCAAAAATGTTTTAGGATTTACAAATGATGGCCCAGATTATAATTCCGCCTTCAACAGTATAAATTTAATACACTGCATAAACCAGATTTTTATCAGTATTTTTCAAAATTTCAAAAGTATTTTTTAATAACAAAATCAAATAAATACGCCTTCAAATCCCATGGGGAAGTTTACCTGACAATGTAAAGAGCTAAACAGCTCCAAGGATTTGATAATAATTCACTACAAGAATATTTCAGCTAGTTGTATTTGTTTTTTCTTCCCAGGCCTAACCTATTTCTTTTATTAAAAATGATAAAGATTTGATTGTGCCTTCATTTTAAACAGCACTGCACCAGGTCTGATACAAATTTATTAACTTTTTTTTCTCTCCTGGTCTGCTTCTCAGATGGAAGCAGAGAGTATTTGCTTCTATTCACACCATACACCAAACTATGAATATTATTTCAGTTATGATTTCCTATGTGTCTGTACTAAGGAAAGAGTGGAAATAAAGGACAAAACCAATAAAGATTCAAAACCAAAAGCATATGTATGGGAGAGTAATACACAAAACAAAACAGGGGCTGTTAAACAGATGACTCTGCTGAATTGTAAAATATTCCACATTTTGGCAACTTTGAAATGCTACACTTTCTATATTTCATCTATTAATCATTTGTAGGGACGTTTTTTGGTTAGCCAAAAGACAAAGTATTCCCTAATTGCCTTAATGGTTTTGTGCATGTAACTCCAGCCATAACTACGTCAACAAATATGATGGAAAAACAAGGAAGTGGCAATAAATTAAAAATTATCAGCGACCAATAAGCATCACAAAAAAATGACAGATTCTTAGGCAAGTAGCAATAAACTAGACTATAAAAAATCAGGAAACAGACTGGCTGAGTGTCTAGAAAATGTTAGGAATTAAATAAAAGGACAATATTGATGGAAACTTTTCAGACAAATATTAATTGCTTCACCACTGAAATGAAATAATGGAAAGCTAAAAAAATCCAAACAATTCTGTAAGAGACAAATCCCAGCAGATAATGAGCAGACAAAATTTGCAACACCAAATGAAATGTTGTTCCCTCTTAGGCTCCACATTGCCACCTTCCTTTGAGAAGGCTCAAAAACTGATAGAACCAATTATTCCAATTCCAGTTATTCCAATTTAAAAAAATATTAAGAAAGTACCTGCATATTAAATAACACAGCTGTAAAGTAAACATAAAAGTCAGCACAAGAACAGTAAAAATACCTTTGCTCATGGCAATATGCTATTCATTTATTTGCCTGCAGAGTATCACTCATGAGTCCTTTAAGTACTGTCACAACAAATCATTGGAAACTGATGAATACACAATCCAGGATCCCAAACAACAAACTATTACAAACTATCTATGTGTGAAAAGACTGCTGGAAATTCCTCTAAGCCTCTGTAAATAGCTTTGAGTGAGACTGGTGCAGGGCCAGATGCCCACCAGAGGCAAATCCCAATTTTTAACTTCATTATGGCCGTACATCTCCTACCCTTAAAGGCTTTTCCTTTCTGAAAATGTGAAGCCTTAGTTTTTCTCTCTCCAATCAGGAAACAAAGACAATGTTACCTCTTGGTCCAGCCAGAGTAAATGCAAGGTAATAATACCATAAATATGATGTGAAGTTTTAAAAACTGGATATAATTTAGTAGTTGTTCTTTGATAGCTCTTATGGAAGCAGAGGATCAAAATGAAAAGGCAATCCAAATTGGCCTGGGCAACATGATCTCACCACAAAGTTTACATTTAAACTTTATGTTCCTTTACAGAGGTTTATATTTTATACAGAGTATCTCCAAGAGCTCCACAATAGCAGCAGAAGAGCCAATACAGTTATATGTGTATTACAAACACATGGCACTTGCTTGGCTTTCTCCAGCTGGAGACACATCCTGAGGTGTATGGAGGGGAAAAAAAAGAGAGAAATATTTTTGAAATCTTAGAAGGATGCATTTTTACTTTTTTTTTTTTCTTTTCAGAATATGTTCCCTTTTTCCCCCTTGACTTCCCAAACTACCTCATCTGTAAAATGGCCATATAAATTTATTTATTTTGTATGTAATCATTAATCAACCCATCAAGTGGAAGGGATATTCAGATTAAGAACAAACAAACAAAAGCTGCTTTCAAGTATTCTCTTAACTATATTTGGAATGCTGATGCTTAGTGAATTGAGGTGCCAGGATCGTGGAAATCAAAACAGATTTGCTCAAGTTGCTACAGAGCAATGGGGAGAAGGGACGTCTGTGTGCCAAGGGTGTGGCTGACCCTGTGAAACAGAGATTCATGGTGCTGATCATTAAAACTGCTCCAGGAAAATGGACAGGCCCAGGTGAGGGGTTGGTGTCAAGGTGAGGATGTGGCTGAGTAGTGATGACCTTGCTCCCACAGTGGGGCTCAATGCACTGAGCTCAGCAGAACTCAACTATTTGAGTAATTTAAGCAAAGCATGGCCCTTTGAAAGCACTTTCCATCCACGCAAATGAGATTTGCTACATTTGGAGATTTTACGGCAGGGTGACTACAAAAAGTCCTAAAAAATTTTGAGGAGCTGTTTTTTCTTATGATTTGCAGGATATTTGCTTATTAGAATTTGGATTGTTCCCCCCCTAAAGATCAGAATAGGCCACAGCTTTCCATAAGAGGTTAACTTTTTTTAAAAGGTGGAAATGGTAGGAGCACAATCAAGCACCTCTACTTCTTTTCCTTCTTATTTTTAACTGAAAAACAGAAATATAAACATGACAGTATTTTTAAGGGAAATCTCAGGATTCTGAAAATATGCAGAGCATTTGAATTTACAACGAAGCAGTGTCTCAGACTGATTCCCTTCATGATTTTCTCCTCTTCTCCTCTCTTTTTTTCCCTTCTTGTCTGAAACAAACTGATTATCAAGGCTTGCTCAGACAGCCTAATGCTTTACAGCGTGAGAGACTAAACTCAGTAGACATTCTGCTTAGTTAACTGTGAACATCACATCTTCCCTTCCAGGAATAGTGGTTCCAAATGTCAATAGCTGTTTTAGCCATGTTTGATAGGTAAAGTAATGTCTGAGATGGTGCTTCTCAGACCCCAGCTATAAATGAGGATTACTAACAAATTTTATGCATTTTGTTATAAACTGAGACCAACTGTGAAGTGACACTGACATGTACCAGCAAAAAACCGACAAAAATCAAATACTTTTCTATGCCAATTGTGCACAAAGAGTTGGATCTAAGCATTATTATAGCAGAGCCTTTCATGTTGCTATAGCCATGGTTGTGTTTGCATTTCCATAATAAAACCTATTTTCAGGGGGTTTATAACTCGGCTGTAAGAAATTTACTCTGTGCTCCAACTTGGCATAACAAGGTATCAGCTGGAGAGCTGCAGTCCTCAAGCTTTTACATTCCCTGTCTGCTGCAGGAAGAAAGGATTTGTTTCTTTACTTGTAGATGTTTGCTGAAATTCCTTCTGAAACTCAATGCTTGGAGGACATGTCAGTCCAAAATGTGGTGGACCAAAGCCTAGTTCCAAGTGTCTGCCAGCAGAAGTCCTGCTGTAGAGGAACTAGGGGAAATGCACATGGATCTGGTTACCAGGAGAGGTTTGTGTGAGGATATTTTCTAAAAAACACCCCCAAACCCACTGTTTGGTGTCCATTCCTTCATAGACTGGGTGAGACGTTGCTTGTCACAGCACAAAAATGCACATTTTGCAGGATTGTGTGTTTGAGGGGGGAAAAAAAGTGGGAGAAGTCAAGCAGGAAAAACTGAAAAAAGAAATGAGTTTTTCAGAGAGTGGGGGAGCAGCCTGGCTTCTCACCAAATGGTTTCAGACCGTAGGTCCAGTCCTGCTGCAGTGTTCTTCTCTCTGAGCACGGGGAGCTACAGCTGCTGTGCAAGTGGGTGGTGGGAGAGAGCAAGAAGGAATTTTTTTTCAGCTCCTTTTCAGACAGCTGGAGCGTGAGAAGTTGGAAAATGGATGCATTAAAGTAGAGCCTGTGCTTAGCTGAAGCCACTGCGGAGGTTGGTACAGCAGGTAATGGGCTCTGAGGGACCCTCTGCACAGCAGCTGCACTGAGTTTCCCACTGGAGCTCTTCCAAAAAGCATGGCTTTTTTTTTTCTTGGAGGACTGTAGGTAAGACTAGGAGTCAGGAAGTAATAAAATCTCATTATTGCTATTTATTGTTAGTAAACATTTCTGCAATGGTAATGTGTGGAGGTGCCAGCCAGGTACTGCATCTCTCTCTTTGTCTCAGCGGGGCTCCTCTGTGATTGAACACCAGGAACATGCAGCCTTTGGATGCCTGGACTTCCCTTTGACTTAGCCTGGCCTGGGCTTTTGTAAGATCTCACCATCAGGAGGATGGGATCTCATCCTCAGTCCTGCAGGAGGATCTGGCACAGACACCCTCATTGTGTGACTGCACTCCCCGGTACCTGTAACACAAAATCACTGATTTAAGGAGGGAGTAGGGGGAGGGGGTGGGAGAGCAAACAAATCTTTACAAGCTGCAAAGTTACTATATCTACAAGGCACAGACAGAGCCAGAACCATGGGGAACACAGGATGGAAACAATCTGCAGAGCAGATTTGCCTGGAGCTATGCTGCCTTTGAAAGGAGCGATACCGCTGGCAGCGCAGGCAGGGGACAGGCAGGGATGCAGGGATACACCTGTGTGCCAGGTACCACCTCTGCTTCCCAACCACCCTCCGTGCTCCCTGCTCTTACCAGGGTGAGATTCCTACCACAGGGACTAAGGCTAAGGTAATCCTGGTCCTCTTTAGACCTGACACTCCATAAAGAGCTTTTGGAGGAGTGACAGCATTTGTTTGTGGCACAAAGGTTGGGTATCTCCCTCTCTTTACCTATCAGCGGTCAGGTGATTTTTCTATTCCTTCCCATTCCTCAACACATCTGGGTGGGAAGGGATATCAGGGGCTGGTGGGGAAATGTTCCTCCCAGGCAGGAGGAGAAAGATGTCCTGCCTCTCCTGGTTTTCCAGCCAGGCCCTGAGATGCTGGAGGATGCAGGGGACACAGGTGGGTGCAGGGACCAGAAGGACTAAATGAAAACTGGGTGACCAGAGGGTGGCAGCTGTCAAGGTGATGTCCCTCCCTCTCCCCACAATCCCTACATCACTTTAAATACACTTTAAAACACAATCACTGCATCCATTGCATTGCCTTGGGGCTGTGCTGTGCTCCTCACTTGCACAGGGCAAAGCAATGCTGCCCTCTCAGGGAAAGGACTAATTCCAGGCTAAATATCCTGAAATACTCTCAAAAATTGTTGAAAATTGTTGTACTTGTCTCTAAATGTATGCTTCTTAGTTTATTTTTAAGCCACAGACACATTTGTTGTTTATGTGTTTTGTAAAAGTGATTTGAAAATCTACCACATAAGATAAATTTCCCTAACAAGATGTGATAGGGAATTCATGTCAGGCTCAATAGGCTATCAAAGGAAATGCTGCATTTGGATCTTTTGTGCCATATATATATGAAATGTGCAAAGTGATTATAAATCCTACAGTAACAAAGTTGTCCATTTATGAGACGAATGCTGCTAAAAAAAGCCTTCTGATATTCTGATTGTGTTAAGAAAAATTTAATCCCTGCTGGGCCAAATTCAACCCTGGAATAACTTAATTTTATCAGGGAGAATGCATTTATTCTGTGTATTTAAATATTTTCTATACTGTAACTAATCCTATGATAAATTTACATCCTGAGATGATTTCCTAAACTATCTTAAAAAAAATAACCAAACAATTAATTTGGTCCCAACTTGTATTTTAGCATTTGTCTTAAATTTAATATTTAACTTACATTTTTCGGATTTTAACTAAAATTTAGATATTAATCAAGATGAGATTTCACATAAATCAATTTTAAGAGTAAAAAATTAACACACCTGTTCCCAGAAAGCAAAGTAACCATGATAAATTGCACTTATTGCAATGAGTTTGAAGCACATCCATTCTACCTTTAGGACTCTTTAATACATCTTTTGGGTTGGATTGTTTTTAATTGATGCATATTTCTTTTGACAGTGATGATTTCTTAAGATATGAATGATGCTGCCCTAGGAATTTTGGAAGGCTCCTCTTGGGCTTTGTTTGCAGTGGGAAATACTGAGAAAAAGGAATTAACAAGCAGGAGTTACCTCACAGTTCACTGAATATGACTTTATTCTTAATGAGCAAGGGTTTTTAAAAGTGCTGTGAGATACCAAAATTATTTTTAAACATGTCATGTCCATGCCTACGTGAAGGGCTGAACCACATCCAGCTCTACAAGGATTGAAACATGACTTTCAGACAGAAGATGTTCCCTGGTAGACTTACACTTCTTCTCTACCAGTCTGGGCTAAATTCTGCTTAAATAACCAGGAAAACCCAAAAACTTATCATTGTATCCCAGAAACCTGGGGGTTTTGAGCTTTCTGTGCTTTCTGGCACTGACCTCCTGGAGAACATGGCTTTTGACCTGAAGCCTTGGAGAAGGCTTCCAAATTTGAGTGATGAAGTTAAAATAATGAGTGTGTAGTTAAATAGAAGTGTGTGCTTTCATATGGTGAAGGGTTTGGAATTTGAAGGTCTTACAGTAATAAGTATGGGACAAGGTGGAGAATTTGGGGTGGTGTTTCCTTTCTCTGTTCTTCTTCCTTCTTCATGGTTTCAGTGGTTGGACAGTTAGTGTCACACTGAGGGCCATGGGAATTTGATTATTGGGTTAAAAGGATAAATAATATAGACATTATTTCTCTATTGGACTGTTTAGCTTTAAGAGACCTTGTAGCAGCTGGATCTCTCTCCATTTTGCTCGCTTCCAGCTGGTGGCTAGAAGTGTTGCTGAACTTGTTGTACTTTTAATAAGATTTGATAAACAACCAAGCCTGAACACAAGAAAATCAGTTTCCTTCATGTGTTTTTTAATCCTGTCTCTGAGTAAAAACAGAAGAGACTCCAGACAAACCACTAATCAAGTGGTGCAAAACACCACACCGTTACAAACCATCTCCTTTTTCATCTTCCCATTCCTACAGACAATTCTCCTCTATGATCTCAGTGACCCAAGCCCTATTTATAGGCTGGTGGGTGCAGTAGAAGAGATAACATGATGGGCAGAATTTCCTTCCACGTTCTCCTTTTCCTACCCCACAAGCAGCGTGGGTGAGGCTAGGTCCCATCTTCCTCCTGCCTTTGCTCATCCATGGATGTCTCTCTCCTGAGAAGATGGGTTTCACAGTATGCATAACCTTTGCCAAACTGTCATAGCAACAACCATAAAATGGCTACATCTGCGTTTCAATGGATTTGCTAGGACTTATGGGATGGGGGGTTTTTTCCCCCATGTGAAAATGTATTTCCCAGGAATAAGAAATGAGAACCTGCAAGGAAAGGCAATGTGAGTTAACACTTACCAGCTGGAAGAGGGAGAGAGTGAGAGCAAAGAGCAGCAAGTTAATTCAAAAGCTGTAGCAGCTTGTTTTTGTGAAATTCAAAGGATCAGTCCCAAAAAGGCAGGCTAGGGGAAAAAGAAATCTGTTAGAGGGACAACTTCTTCCAGAGAGAGTTAATAGAGACCAGACAAAGAGGAAGGCACTCCCTGACCTCAGACACTTTGCTGCAGAATGAAAAGGCAGTACCAGCTGTATGAAGGAAGATAGTATCTGACCAGGCTGAAATAGCTCTGTAATATTTTACTTCTGCAATAGTTCAGGAACAATTCCAGAACTCTGACTGATTATCAGTCTAGTTCATAACAGTCTTAAATTATAAGTGAAATGCATGGAACACTACCATGAAAAATGCTATTACTCATGTTTAGAGGTAATGTATGCTTTAATATGATGTGGTAGCCGGTGTGTCAGGAAAGGGGTTCTGGCCACATCCCACCTCATACACGCATTCTGCAGGAACACAGGGATCTCTCCAGCATGTGTCCTCCTCCTTCTCCTGCATCCCTAACATCCCTCAGGGAGACCAAGTTCACCCCAAGAGCTGGGCAAATGCCTTGGGGGGCTCCCCTCAGCAGAGAGGAGAAGCAGTAACAGCTGGTACCAGTTACAGCTGGTACTAATTAATACACCTAAAAGATGCCCAAAAGGATAACAGAGTCCTCCCCAGCAGATGCACCATGAGCGGAGATTACTCTGCCAGAAATGGTCTTAATCCATCATCAATAATACTTTGATTTATTCAGTTTTCCATTTGATCCTAAATCTCTGGGGGGGTGTGTGCATTTCTCAAAAGTTCTGAGAGGCAAAGGTAGCAATAAAAAGTACATCCAAGCTCCAAAATGAAAATGAAAACGGGAACCTCAGAGACAGAGAATCCTGTCTGCTCTCCCTGGGTAGGGACATCCACAGCCTGTTGGAGGTGTAGCTGCTTCTTCCATGCTGATCCCACCTTGGGAAAGGCCACCTTGGATCAGGAGTGTGACAGTGGGGGCTGGTCCCAGCCCCAAACCCCATCTCCCCACGGTGCCCATTGCAGACAGTGGGCTGCAGCTCCAGACAGCATGTCCCAAGCCACCCAGCCTCTGTGAGAATCCCCTCCCTGCTTTACCCCATTGTCCAGGAAAGCCCTAAATTCACAGGCAATTCAGCCTCCAAAATATCCCCCAAACATCATTGTAGCTCTATGTGAGCTGCTCATGAATGCCAGTGAGTGTCAGCACAGTTCAGCAGTGCTTGTCCAACAGAAATTCGTGATATCAAACATAATTATTTGCTCCTGCTGGTATTCTGAAAGTTAGGGGCGTAAAGCTTGGAAAAGTTTTCAGTTGTAAAATGTCATCTCAAAAGTACAAGGCAATGTCAGCCTTCTTTTTTAACTTGCCATGAGCATTCAGAGAAAACAAAGGATATGAGTGAAGACAAAAATACCTTTCCAGTAATTAATTTGGAAGAAAAACCCATCAAGTCAGAGGTTTATTGTTGCTAAGGTTTTGAAAGTTTGTGGGTAAATAGGTCATCAGGCATCATTAAAATCTGGAATTCAAACTAACCTCTTTTGAAAGGCATACCTTGATTTGAAGCACAGTAATGTATTTCCTTAGTACGCATAATTTGGCAAGTCTGTGAAAATGAGCCAGATGTTGCTCTTCAGATATTTTGTATAATCACAGATTATCATGAATTGTCCCATTATCAGCAAAAAGATCTTTTTCTTACATGTTGAATTGCATATCCTGAGTTTCCTCCTCTGGTTACACAAATACTATAAGGATTTGACAGAATGGGGTAAATTTTCTCTTCCTCAGCAGGGCCAAAAGCAGTTTAACAGACCAAATATCCTGATATTCCGATCAGTGTGCTGATGCTTTTGCTGTGGCAAAGATTGAAAAGTCCCATGTGAAATCGTTATAGCCAGTGTCCATTCAGCTTCTTATTTAAACCTGTGTAGAGGTATGTAAGCAGGGGTTTGGAACAGCAGAGACTGCAAGGCAGACTTAGAGGACAGTCCAAGCACTGGTTCTGCTGCTTGAGAGCAAGTGAAATAAAGAGCCAACAGAGTCATCATTTGAAACTTCAGGCACATCTACCCACACAACATCTGTATTCACTCCCTGCTATTTCCTTTTTATGGTAGACCTGTGAGTTTTGTGCACTGGAACCCCTTTACAGGTACTGAAACCTGGTTTGGGGGTAAAAACATTGCTCATGCCAGGAGGGAGCAGCACAAGACCTTTTGACCCATCAAAAGTGTTCTTCAATTATTGAATTTTCGAAACAAGTTGCTGTATATGAATCCCATTGAGCAGCAGCAGGGATGAGGAATCTCCCAAAGGATTGCTGTTTATCCCATGCCCACACTCCCACCTGTATTTCCTCTTGATTAACAAGGGCTGCACCTCTGCAGCATTGCTTGGATTCATCTCTCTTTAGAAACTGGTGTCCTTAACTGAGCAATTAACTCATCCCAGGATCCTTCACAGTCAGTGGAGGCATAGGCAGCTCTCAGAATCACTCTCTGCTGGGCTGATCACAGTCACCTCCCATACGTGCTTGTAGCTGACTGCTGGAGGAATCAGTGCAGTCAAACATCTCACACAGAACTCAAACTCTGAGCCTGGGCACAGGGAGGGGGAGTCAGCACTGGCTGTGTCTCCAGTCCCCCTCATTGCTCTCTGCCCTGGCTGTGGGCTGGGGGCCTGCACACATGTGTGCAGGAAATGCAGGGTATATTTGTTTTCACATGTCCTCTGGGAGATGGCAGCCCATACTCTGTGGTTTACACTTCTGCAGAGGGGACAACAGCTCCAGTGCAGAGCTGCTGCTCAGGAGTGTGAAGATAAAGAGCTGGACACTGCACAGTTCAATAGGAATCAAGCAAATGCCACTTTATTGTTGGCCTCTAAACCTAACATACAATTTCTTTCCCCCTGCACGTGGTCACACAACTTATCCTTGGTAGAAGTCTTCTTGCATGAGGAAAACATGAGAACCTTTTTACTTTCATTGGCTTCAGAGTTCCTTGGCCCTCACCTATTGCTTTTAGATCTTCTTGTCTCACCCCTTGTTTTCTTGTTAGGCCACAGTTGTTCTTGCTCTTATCTCTTTTTCAATGGTAAAGCTACAGGCCTAGCTCAGGCTCATAAAAGCATTCATCCCTTTCCTGGCTTGTCCGTTTTTCTCTAAAAACATTCCCACACAAGAGTAGCTCTTGCAAAGCTTCAGAGAGGGTTTGTGTTCACTGGAGGGCAGCTTTGGGTGAAGTTTCCAAAAGGTGAAATTCCCCAAGGCTCTTGTCTGTTCTCCTTTTAATGCACAGAGACCACAGACAAACCCACCAAGAGGGGATGGCTTCAACAGGGAGATCACGGTATAAAATTCTGTAGTTTTTCTTCACAGAAGTTTTATACAGAAGTCACTAGGGCATGTCTGAGAAATGTTTGCACCAGCACTTAAAAACCTCTGGTTATTTAAGGACTTATTCTCCATCATCTTGGATCTTGGTATGAATTTTGTTCTCAGCAAGATTCCCTTTAAGCTGCTCTGTTTGACGACAGATGTACATTTCTATAAATAAAAACCTTACAACTTTAAATAACTGAACCACTGATTTTGGATGTGTGTTTCATAATATGCACACAAACATTCCCATGTGAGTAAAACAGTTAGAGCAAAGAATTAATCATATAACCAGTTAAGTTTACCATGGCCTTGTTTGCCTTATTTAACTTATTCACCCTAATTGTGCTGTTCCTTAAACATACACAATGGAAGATTGAAATGAGAAGTGAAAGAAAAATCTCTTCTAACAGCTAAAAAAAAAAAAAAAAAAAAAGAGAAATTTGCCCATTTAAATGGCTAATCCTTCTCTACAGTATCTGGTACTTGGAGGGTAGACATGGCTGAGCTATTTCTTTTCATACTTGACCCTTTTTGTCATTGTATTTGTTTTCATTGTTTGAAGATGTAGGAAGAAAAAGATGCTTAGAAAAGTTCTGGAAATATGTTCATGGTAAAATTGAAAAGAGAAATGAAACAAAGCCTTACAGGTTAGTGGAGGGCACCATCAACCTCCTGGCATTTTGGACTGTAATAAGTAGCTGTCTGCCCAGTTTCTTCTGTTTTAATAATAATTTGTTAGTGTTAATAAAGATGAAGTGACACCCTCTCCAAAAGCCCAAATACAGCCAATCAACAAGTAAATATCCCCTCACTTGGCCATCAATTGACACTGGATATGAAGTTCATGTTATTAATGACTTTGTGGGATAGAAAGAAACACAACCCTGAATATGAGCTTCCCAATGCCGAGGTTCATGGCAAACACACATCACAGTACTCAGTGCAAAGGAAAAAAGCAAGGAGGTTGTTCCTAAATGCACAGCCAGCTAAAGGGGTGATGTGGGTGATCAAATCTGCTGTTCAGCAGAAATAACCCCGGTGACACGGGGATAAAATGCAGGAGAATGTCAGGGAGTGTCAATGCAGTCCTGAAGGCTGCAGCTGAAATTCTGACTGCAAACAGGACAGGTATCAGCAAACGGGTGTTCAATGGCTCCTCAAGAGCAGTGCTGAGACTGGGCTCCAAAATCCCAAGGCTCGAGGATATTTTGGAAAATGAGGGTCAGATTTCCCTAGCAGACCTTGGCCAGAAGGTCTCGGTGTATTCTCCTCAGACCTACCTGCACATGTCTGCATTTCTCTCCTTGATGTCAACGGGAGCTCCCTGCATGTGGGGAAGAGCTGAATATTACTGTCAAGATCTGCCACGCAGATCTGAGGGAAGAATTTTTGTCCTTAAGTGTTGAAAATGTAATGATCTATTTGATAGTGAGAAAAAAAGACAGAAACAGTATGACGATTTTTAAAAGAAAACACACACACACAATCCAAGCAGCCTTTGAAGTCAACGGCTTTGAAATAAAAAGCAGCCACTTTACCAGCCTCGTGAAACATATTTTGTTAACATTCTAGGTGTTGTATTTAAAACTGAGTTGGCCAAATTTGGCCATCAGAGGCTTGCGTATAACTGGAAGGAGAGATGTTATCTGTGAGTCTGAGGATATTATCAGTTGTTTTAAATGAATTTAATGTAAGATAGCACGCTAGGAGATCTCACAAGGCCGTTTCCAAAGGAAAAGATTCTGGGACTCACTGGAAAGTAACTTTATTCTCTCTGTTCTGCTATCAGAACAGCCACTGAGGGCCTTGTTTTACAGGACATATTTGATCCTTTTGAATGAATTAATGTTGGGATTCCCAAAGGGATTTAAGATTGATGAAGGACCAAGCACAACTGTCCTTTGATGGGATTTGGGAGCCTAACTGATTCAGTCTCCTTTAAAAGACTCAGCTACCATACAGTTTGTTGCTGGTTATTTTGAGTACTGCAGGTAAGGGGCACTAATGATGTTGGCCTGAAAGGAGAAAATTGCATCTGAGGAAAAAGGCATGTCCTGGTACATTTGCTAATCCCAGAGTGGTATAGAGAGCACCTCATTTCAACTAATGTATTGAAATGTGGAGATTAGTCTCCCTATGCGGTAGATAAATTGCATTAACATGATTAAAAACCCCAACTAAACTGAGGCTCCTTTTATAGTTAATAGGGGGTCAGACTTCATTAGTCCTTCAGTGAAAGCAGACCTGCTCATTCGAGGAGGTGGAAATTTGCCATCCTCTGAAATGGCAGATATCTGTGTGGACAAATTGAATCTATCACTCTCACCCTTATGGATGATATTTTAAAATTTTTTTCCCCCCCCCAAAATGGAGGGTTTGGGAAGAATGCTGTGGAAATGAAGGACTCTTGTTGAAAATATGCCTGCTTTGATGCTTTTGCTAATTATATCCCTTGTGAGAGAAGTCTGGCTCACAGCAAGCAAGGAAAAGATAAATAATCCACAAAACCCTTATGAGCTTATCATCTGGACTATTTGTTAGGAAAAGAGATACCTCCATATACACATGTGCATGCCTTCCATTCACATAAATGGAGAATCTCTGGATACAGGGAGAGAATTAATTCCTTTCTTAGCAAATATTTTTCTTTGATGGAACTATAACAAAACAGCTGCTGGCAGTTTTGGAGTAACACCTTTGCTTGTTGCTACCATGCCTCTGAGGAATTCTTTGCAGGATGGACTTCATACTTTACAGCATTTTTAAACAAGTACACACTAATTCTCTCTCTCTTTTTTTTTTTCCTCTGCTCCAAAATTCACACATTTTTTAAACTCATACAAGAAAAATTAAGCCTATCAATTCTTGCAACATTTAGTTTACATTGAAAATGATTAATGTCACTCCATGGAGAGGACTTGCTAGAATGCTAATTCTTTCTTTGGTTTTAAACCAAAGCAAGATTTATGAGTGCACAGATTCACTTCCAAGATGAAACAGAGAAACATCTGCAAGATGAGAATTTACTTGCATTATTAGTGCTATTCTTTCTGCACTGATGAGCAGTACAGATAATCCCATTCATTATAGACGTCCGTAACTTTGCTTGAAACATTTTAACTCCTAAAGGACTCCAGCACAGATAACAGCCACAACTTTCAGTCAAAAGGAGAACAGAAAACAGAAAATACACTTCCTGAGAGCACTTGGCACAGTTCATAGGGCATTGCTGTCAGGGATCTCTCCTGATCTCACACTATTTAGGGGTGAAATTGAAGGCTTCCTCCTGGAAGTAGGCAAGATTTAAACTGGTCAAAGGGAATTGGGGATTTTGTAAGCAAAGTATCAGATCATTTTTTATAGAGTTGGATATTAAAACTGCCGTTTAAAGAAGCATAAGAATGAATATTATTCTTGGAAGCATTACATAGCCTCAGAATGGTGCAGACTTGTGACCTAAATGTCACCAAGTGCTGCCTGTGAATGGAAACCTGCGTGGCAGTGCCATTATAACACATCATCAGAAATAAATATTTTTCCATGCCTTGTGGCAAGAGGCTGGTTTTGTGCTGTGCAATTATTAGTGGTCAGATCTGCATGAAATGTTTTGGGAGCTTTTAAAGCTGCTGTGCATTCCAGAGCTGTGCTCACTGCAGAGGACTTCTCCTCTCCACCTGCCTGTGCAGCACAGAGAGAAGCAGAGCAGAGCTCAAATTAAGGTGATGATACTTTTCTAGGAAATGTCTTGGGATTTTCCAAGAGGCTAAATGAACTCCCGCAGAAATTTGGGTGTCTGCCTCACTGAGGCTTGTCTGAAAATCCCAGGCTAATATGTTAAGAAATATTCTGACTTCAAAAGAGGAGGATATGCAACCATAACCACTCAGGGGTTCTGATGCTGATAATACAGTACTTAGAGGAGGCTGCTCATGCTATCCAGTATGATAATACCAGAATTCACAAGAAAGAGCTGTGAGCCTCTAGCACTTACCAGCTGTAATACTGAACAGATTACACAGAAAAATCAGGCAAAAAAAAGTAATATGCTTTCACCTCACAGCAAGAAACGTTGAAGTTCAGGAAGAGGAAATGTGTATTAAGAGAGCAGGTTAAAAATCTACATTATCCCAGACTTTCATGAAATCAAAATGATAGGCACGATGCTAAGTTATTATAATGTATTTATTACCAGAATTGCTTTCATATTTAACTGATTTGGCCCATCTTGAGACCTGTTTTAAAATGCACCACCTTGTCCACCTTTCCATTTTCATATGAAAAACAGGAAAGCAAAAACTAATTTACTCAGGGAGACACATCGACTGTTTGCCCGTTTATCTCTTACAGACCACCCCTCAGTCCAATGTTGACAGTACATGATATTCCATTAATCTGCCTAATGAAAATTTAACCAGTGTTATAAACAAATAATTGGCTATTATCCTCTCAAAGATCCCGAATAAATTACTTCTGCTTATTTTTTTTCCTTCTTCTCTCTCTGTGCCTCTTCCCCCACTCCTGCCCCCACACAAAAGCCAGCTCTTTCCTACTGATGTTGTGGGAAAAGAAAAAAAATCACTGTAGCTGTCACTGTGCTGCTGCAGGCTGGGAAACCTGAGCTAGGCTTAAGGGATGTTCACACAGTGGCCCTGCACTTGCCTGGCTTTAGCTGTGGGTTTTTGAAGAGGAGCTGGGCTGGTGTTAGAGCTGCATCCCCATCCCCACTTCTCTGATCAACCCACCTGCATTTACACCCCATCTTCTCCAGCTCCCTGAAGCTGCACAAGAGGCACAGCCACCTTTCCCTCATCACCCTGGCTGTCCTTTCTCCCTCTTGTGTGTGGGGGCAAGGTAGGATTTTTTTCCCTTTAACAGCTAAAGGGTGAAAAACCTCTCTCCATTCAGAGCAATGAAAGTTGCAATGCACAGGGATGCCTGGTCCTGTGTCCAGCTCCAGCTGCTGGGGGATGGGATGAGCTCTGCTGCTCCTCTGCCTCCCCTCCCCAGGCTTTACCCATGAAATCAGGAAAAGTCTTAGATAAGCCATATATCTGACTCTTTTTTTTTTTTTTCTTTCAGCCAGGAAGACATGAATTATATACAATTTTTGGAACTGTTTGTAAAAAAGTGTTCACCAGATATATCTTTGCAATTTGCACAGTATTTCTTAACAGGCAAGGAAATGGTCATTTCTGACTGATGCACTATGACAGCTAAACCAGAGAAGAGTGAGTAGTGATTTTTTAAGACAGATTCTAAGCTCTTTTAGGATATTCTTCATTTCTAAAACACACCTCATCATTCACAGGCACTTTAATATAGTGCTGAACAAATAATTAATTTTATTTTCCACCTGATAGACATACAGGGGGAAAAAAAGGTCTAAATAAAAACTTACAAAATATTTGGTGAACCTAAATAATTAATTTCAGGGTTGAGGGTTTTTCTTATTTTTTTTTTTAAATTTAAATAGAATGAAATTTCCTGGAAGAGCAGAAATACCAATCATAGATCGAGCAAGTAGGAAGATGAAGAGCAGTTATCTCTTGTACTGAAGCAGCTCCTGATGCCTTCAGAACGTTGCTGAGAACTTCAGCAGAGGCTCTGCACAAGATCAATATATGGAATACCTCAGCCTCTCTCCAGAAATTACTGACAGCAGGGCAAGACAAGCAGCAGCTGTCCTCCAAATCAAGATGCTGATCTTTATTGACCTACTTTGGTCTAAAGCCCAAAATATTATATTTTGGGTTTGCTTTGGTGTACATCCAGATCACAAATTATGAAGGTCTGTGCGTGGTCCAATGCTCCTGTAGTTGGAAGCAGCAGCCTGCAGCAGAGCACTGGAGAGTGAAGGTGCATTAACACTTCCAGCCATCCCAACCTGGTCCTTGAACCACTGTCTCTGCTCCACAGGAAGCAACGAAACAAAACTTCCAAATTTATTTGCCCATTGAAAAATTAAATACCCCTGAGTATGGTGTGCTTGTGGAACAGTTTCTTCTTTACGCCTTGCAGAAATTCCTTTGAGGAAGGTCTTTGTTTGTTGGTTTGTTATTTTTGAAATTTAAAGTCTGAAAAAAAGGAGTTTCCAGCTATCTCTAGGACCAATGGCATCTGCCTGGGAAAGGTCTTGCACCAGCAGCTCCCTGGAGCGACAGGGACAAAAGGAAGAGCAAACCTGGACACACTCACCTCAAGATATTGGTGCTCCTTCTCTTTGTTGGAGTGGGAGTAGATCAGACCCTGTGGAAGTGATTTCACCATCCCAGGGTGAGCAATGTGAGGCTTCAGGTCCCAGGTGTTTGGGAGTGTGGGCTGTGAGATTTTCCTGCATTCCAGGAAGAAGTTTTCCAGAGGGGAGGGTTAACAATCCATTGGTTTGGTTCATGAGCCCTCATCCCCTCAGAGGAAGAGGAGCCACGGGGGATGTCCAGAGTGGCCTTGCTCTGCCCTCCTCAAACAGGGATGGAGAAAGCCTGGAAAAAGCCAGGGAAGCCATGCAGTCCAGCAGAGAGCTGTGCTCTCCACCTTTGAGAAGACAAGCAAGAGCACAGCCAGCGCTGCATTTATCTGCAAGTGCTCAAACTAAGAGCAGAAGTAGGATTTTTGCTGTAATGACAAATTAATTCTCGCTTTCATACTTTTATTAAAATAAGCATCTTCCATCTTTTAACTAGACCTGACATATGCTTACATAGATACAACACACCCTGTAACCTAATCTGCCAGCAATCTTGAAGCAATTAACTCCTTCTAATCTTTAGCTAACAAAGCCCACCATGCAAAAGGTCCCTGGAGAACAACACTCCAAAGGCTGCTGTAAGCTCCCTCTGACTAGTTTTGTATTATTTGGTGTGTAGGAGCTCATTGGAGTGCTCAGAGAGCAGGGATTCATTTGAAACAACAAAGATAAATCATCACAGATCATAAGATCTTCATTAACTCCTTATTTCTCCACTAATTAACACAAAAGGAATGACTTGAATGGTTGACAGGCAGCGAATGACCCACAGCTCAGTGGTTAATAGGATGCAAATGATGCCTAATGAGGGTCTCTAGCTGCAGTCTGGGCATCTGGCCTACTATTTTTGTTGGGGATTTAGGGTGGGTTTGAGATGAAAATAATTTAACCAATAACATAGTTTGCTGAGTTCATACTAAACTCTATGAATTTATAAATCCAGCACTCAGAATTAGCTTAAACTACTCATCAACAGGTTTGGATCCATACAAAGCACTGCACAGACAAGAAGTCTTCCTTTCCATGATATAACAAAAACAATTAAATATTTCATGGGCTTTTTTTGCTTTTTTTGTTTTTTTTTTTTCCCCTGTGCAATAAAAATAGTTAATTTACAAATTCCTAATGACCTCTCAGTTTATAAGGGAGACAGATTCCCCAGAAAAATGTAATAGTGGCCTTTAAAAGTCTTCGTTCAAATCTGTGTCCCATGTCTAATCAAAAACAAATTTGGGTTGCTCCATAATGTTTTATACAGAAACTATTTCCAGCTGAGTCTTTATGATTAATTAACGGGCTTTCAGTGAAGACACACCACCACTAAAACTTCTGAAAGTCCCTCCCTCACTCACAGAAAGTTTTGGAGCAGCTTCAGGTTGAGCTTTTGATTCAACCACTTCTGTGGGGTCCTTTGTCCTCTGCTTCTTCTGTGCACACAAAAAAAGCAAGGGCTGGTGTAAGAGTGGAGTATGGTGAATTTCTCTGCGTGTCCATGCTCTGCTGTGGCTGCAGGGTGGCCCAAATTCCCCTATTTCTCAGCATTCTGCAGATCAGCCTATGGTGGTACAGCCACTCAGCTAATCCCTTTTATTACTGGCTGCATGAGCCAG
Source organism: Acridotheres tristis (assembly GCA_037013685.1). NCBI lineage: Eukaryota > Metazoa > Chordata > Aves > Passeriformes > Sturnidae > Acridotheres > Acridotheres tristis. The sequence goes on from CM072893.1 coordinate 29,989,194, forward strand.
GCTGATGGAATAGTTTTAAACAGGTGACACAGCAGAGTTTTGCCAGCACAGGTCACGTCGAGCAGGGGGCAGAGAGCACTGGCACTGCTCTTTTCCAGGGTGCAGGGTCACCCAGCTGCCAAGGGCACTTCTGCTGCAGCCTGGAGGATGCTCCTGCTTGGGGAAAGAGGCTCAGACATTCAGAGCAGGGCTCACCCATGGGCTGGGATAGGCTGGTAGCAGTCTCTCTCGGCTCTGGGCCAAAATCTTGTGCTACCAGCTCCCATCATTTAGTGTCTAACACTCTTCCTGGTGCCTCCCACTCTGCAGAATGAGGTGTTACCCCTGTGGTGCTGCAGCACGAGAAAACGGCGACAGCAAAGCACCCGCAGCTCTCAAAATTCTCGTATCGCTTCAGTTTTCCTTCGTTATCCCTTTTCTTTTTGTGTTAAACCCAAGAGAACAGGTTTGCTATTTAGCGGTTGGTTTTAATTAATATGTTTAAATACTGCCTTTCATGCTTCAAACCAGCCACTGAACAGGACAGTGAAATGAAATAGATCTGAAGGCCTTGAAGTGAGAAGCGAAATCTATTTTCATTTTATAGGTGGATTAATATGGAAGCAACCAAATGTAGTTCTTTATTTTAACATGTAAAATTGGAATGTGATCCTTTTCTCTCAAAAGATCCCACAAACTCTGAATGGCAGTGGGGTAGACAGTGTTTCACACACACAAATTCTGTTTTGAGTGCCCAAATTCTGTATTGATTTTCCAGCCACATCTACTGTACTTTATCTGAAAAATCTTGGTGTGTTTATATTCTTACATAATCATTTATACCAAACGTAAAGTTACAGTCCTGTGAGAAAATCAAATATTTGATGCCATCTTCAGTTCTGTTCTTTAAAATAATAGAAATAATAGTTCCTTTTTTTTTTTTAATGTAGAAAAAACCCCAACTTTAGACCAGAATACACATTTCCTTTACCATAAACACAAGTTAAAAAAAAAAAAAATCCATCTCCAAACGCTGCCTGATCAGCAGGCTGGCTCTGCAAAACCCTTACGTTTCCCATTATTGTCAGTGTGCATCCAGGAAGCGTCAGTCTAAGAGCATTCAGCCATATATCATTCCCACTCCATCTTTTTATTGGATGCCTTCCATCCTGAGACGAGAAGCAGAGCACACAAGGCGTGCTTGGGTGACGTGCAGGAGGCAAAGCAAAAGCTGCTGTAACACCACCTTTGCTGGACAGGGGCTGCTCATCCCGAGGCACTTAAAGGATTAATGAAATGAAATTGTTTTTGGACTTGCTGCACTCTCTCTTATCTTTTAAATCCATAATGTCCCACGGAAGGCAAAATGTAGTAATTTTAGTCAGCAGCCTCTCATTAATTTTCTACCTTTGGGGGAAGGCACATTTATAAAAAGAGGGGCTGTGTGGAGGCTAAGCTCAGCACATTGCTTTTCACTTAAAGAGCTCAGCATGGCACAGCAGAGACAGAAGCAGAACACGCTTCAAACGAGAGCATTCTTTCAGAGGAGGCACATCTCAGCTGTGTCTGCAGCTATACACGTCTTTATATAAATAATTTTATACATGTGTGTTTATACACACATATATACAAACCTATGGAGTCATCAGTTTTTGAAGATAATCTTTCAGGTTAAGTATTTTCCCACATTAAACTGATAATTATCCCCTCCTTTTCTTCCTCTGTCCCCAGACACCAAACAAGCTGGATTTTTGCTTCATGTATTATTTATGGAAAGGAATTAATATGCAGATTCACAAAAACTTAAAAACTCATAATTATTCATAAAGGGCTTTAAGGTTATTTAGTACATATTTATGAAACTTTATGTTTGCTAGGAACTGTGTTTGAAAGTGCTATGGAAGGGTGTTGACTGAGGTTAATTACTAGCATGGAGAGTAATCTGAAAATGATCAAACTCTTTGAATGAAAATATTTGTCAGTATTTCTGATCTATATTTAAGTGAAGTAATGGACATCAATAGCCTTGCAAATATATTCGGAAAAGGCTCTGCAAGAAAGAAGATATGCATATCTAATGCAAACAACCAATGAGGAAAATGTCTAGTTAGCCACCTTTGATCGCTTGGCAAATGTAATAAATGATAGAGATTTATCCTGTTTGTTGTCCATCTGTGCTGAGTTATGCTCTTATACATCCACACTCTAGTCTAGAAATTATTAGGAGCAATTTAAGGATGCCAGAACCCTCCAGCCTTTTCTGGACTAAGACTCAGAAATGAGGTGCAAGCTATTCATGATAGCCAAGATTTCTCTAGAAGTTACTTAGGATAAGTACAGGCTGTATGTAAATAATACATTATATTGGTTTTATATTTACATAAATCTTTCTATCTTATGCATAATTAACCTCCTTTCTAATCCATTGTGCTCAAAGGTTGGAAACCTATAAAATGTGCTACGGGTTACGTGATGTCAAACAAGCAGCAGTGGCAGCAATTCTGGAAGGTAGGAAGCACCCAAAATATTATTACAGCTATAACGCTGCTAAGAGTTATAAAGAAGATTGATTTTATGACCTTGGTGAGTTCATTGAAACCACTGGAGGTGCAGAGGTGTGGTGCATGTGAGTGGGACTATGGGGGCTCATGAGGCTGGGGCAGTTTCCTATGAGAAAAAAGGGTCCTGGAAAGGCTGTGGTGGCTCTGGAGTGACTCTGAAGAATGGCACACCGGTGTGGACAGCAGTAGGATGTGTTGGTGGTATCACACATTGGAGCTTCCTTAAGCCATGCTTTTCTTCAGACATGTATCCACTGAGGAGCTTATCAACCAGAACCTAGTGCATGTGAATAAATACAGTACATATTGTTATTTATTTGATCATTCCATGTGAAAGCTGAAAAAAACCCCACTAGAACTATCTAGATATTTTGGGAGATGCTCTAGAGATGTGCCAGGTACTTCTCACATCAATCTTTTGGACTTTGGAGACACAGGGTTCACTTGCAGTTCACTGAACACTGCTCTGCCTTTTTGGCATTCTTGGATTCCTCCACCAGAGCTCGAGGGATGCACAGGGACCCCCGTGTCCCTCTGCAGCTCTGCAGCTTCTCAGTGACTTCATCTCTGGGGCTGTTCCTGTATCTCTGTTCTGCCGTGGGCTAACACACAGTTCCATCCATAAAATCACTAAGCCAGGGTGCATCAGGCTCTTCCTCTTCTGCTGTGACCCTACTTTGCATCTAGGGAGGGGAAGGAGACAGCAAAGTCCTCTGCCACAGAAGAGGGCAGATCATCAGGCAGAAAGTCTCTTTCTTACACTCTTCATGGAAGAGCAGTCCTTGCCAAAGATATTTTGAAATAAATGGAACAATAATATAGCCATAATGGTTGCCCTAAGTGCAATGACTATAGCCTGGATAGATTTGTAATCTCTTTTAATAAATACATTAAATTATTTGAAATAATGTTCTATTTGCCAACAGCTTATTCCATAAATATATATGGAATATAAAATAGGAGAGATTCCCTGACATAATTAAAATTGTACAGCCAAGTAAGAGGCAGGGAAAAGTGTTATCTTTTCAGCTGCAAAATATTTTACAGGAATATTTCTCACAGACAAACCTTCTATTTACCTTTAGGGATGGTATAATTGCATACTGAAGAGAGTGCAGCTCTGAGGCAGTGATTTCTGGTGCCTCCATCAGTCAAATAAACTACACCTCCCTTGCTACCAGTGGCAAGCATTCTCCCTCCTCCAGACACCTGCACAGAGAGAACCCCAAAAGCTACACTGAGATCTCATTCACCTTGCAACAAACACACACCTTTGCCATCCCTAAGGGGCTGGCTGGATATTCATCCTCCTCTGTGGCAAGGGATAAAATGCCACAAAAACAGCATTCAGTGGGGCTCAAGGTGCTCATCAGGGGTTCTGGGGGGCTTTTTGCTCACATTCATCATCTCCAGAAATTCCAATGCTATCTAAGAAGAGATATTTGGCTCCTGACAAAAGGACCTGAAGGTTACAGCAGTGGGCTTTTATCTTCTGTGCAGACTGATTATTAGACAGGGTTTTATATGTGCTGCTCAAATGGCTCATAGACATTACTTCAAAGGATTAAGCTTGCATTACAAAAACTATCAATAACATGGTAAATTATTGATTATGACTGTTCTTAACATCTAATGTGTTATGTTTGGAGCATTGGTGATTTCTATGCAGGATAACAAACCAAGAACAATCAATGACATTTTAGGGTCTCATACTGGGTATTGCATCATCCCACCTAGAAAAACCTATTAATAACACTAACTTTTCACTGCTTCAGAAAATTCATTTGGAAGAACCATAAGCTATTATGTCTGACATTAATTTATCTCTCAGCTAATTTTAAATTATCTCTCCGTTATTTACCAAAAAAATAAATAACTGAATGCAACAGAAGTTTCCAGACTCAGGTGAATTAAGGAGTCCTTCTGACCCATTTACTCAGCTGCATTTTAAGTACATTTATTGAAGCACAGAGTAATAGATGAGTTATATATGTCCAGCTCACAGGTAATTCCCAGGTATGCCATGGAATTGGGTAGGAAAAATTCATTTCAGCAATGACTCCCTGGTGATCCCTGTTTCTGGGCTTTCTGCTTAAAAAAATCCCCCAAAACCAAGAAAGACAGAGTCATAAATTCTGTATTACTAACTAAGGTGATGTTACTGAGAGCTTGTCTGGTGTCCAGGAAGGAGTGCTCAATGACAGGCAAGGCATCATATTCAGCTTCACAACTGCTGCCTGCAGGAGGTCCTTTAACGTGCACAGAAGTGTCCACGTGGGGAATTATCACAAAGAAGCCAAGCTGCTGCAAGCTCCCAGCATCTCTGTGTGCTGCCTTCCCCCAAAAAAAACCTTTACAGAGCTAAAACACGAGTTTGGAAGGTGGGTGTGATGACACAGGCGAGGGAACATCTTTATCAGTATGTATAGAGTGTAAGTGATACAGGGGAAAGGAGAAGCCAATGCAAATCTCTTCTAAAGAGGTCACCTACTGGGCTCTTTGTAGTCTCCTCAGGGTGATGGGAAGATTGCAGTTTGTTCCACAGCCAGGTGCTCTGTGAGGAGCCTGAGTTGTTTTCAGTGGCTACAAAGTGATGTGATTCCTTCAGACCTGTTGACTTCCAAGAGAGGAAAACAATCAGGGCAGTGACTTCCTGCCCTGTCCCCTTCCCTGGAGGATTTTAAGTATTCCCACTTGGAATCACCTATCCCCTCTCCCCACCAGAGCAGAAATCACCTAACACCAAACCCATAACTTCCACATTTCCTTCTCTGCACCAGACATCATGGAGAACAGGATCTAAATGCATCAGGCAGCAGGTTAAATTCAAACAAAGCTTAAATATCCTGCAGTGACATCATGCCAGCCCTGTGTACAAACTGTATGCATACAAAAATGTAAAATCTGGTGTAGCTGTGTGTGTGGGCACAGGCAGGACAGATGCTCCTGCATACATTCCACACCTGCACACCTACACAGCCCTTATTTACAGAGCTGTGCATAAAATACAGTGGAGTGTATTCTCTCATTACCTTCAGCGGGTTTTGGATCTGATCCATCTCACAAAAGCATTGAGTTGTATTTCATACACACAATTTGTATTTATGTAGAGACCTTGTAAATATACATCCTACCTTCGGTGGAGGAGTGGCTGACTTAATATATCAAAGCAATACTTATTATTGCTGATACCAAAAGCAGTTTCTCAGCTTTACCTTGGATTCTTTCTGTTTATTTTTTTTTCCCCTTTTTAAAAATTTTTTTCTTTTTTTTTTTTTTTTTTTTCATGACGCCCACACTGCACGTTTTGGGGAACTGCAAATATATAATTCCAATCACATAATTTTTCAGACCAAACACCATACCATAATTTGCTAGGAGAGGCTGCAAAAAGCTAAACCATGGATACTTACAAAATACAGGAGAACTATGCTAATTGGAGAATTGTGTAAATTAAAATGATCCAAATGTTTACAGAAAATAATTATTATATTTGCATGTATTAAATGAGAGTTTAGAAATTTTGCCTGAAATTGCACTGCATCGAAACAAAAATGAAATCACATTTAAACACTGAATTTAAAGCAACTGTTAAATAACCATAATAGCTATGCATTAGTCAATCCAAATTCTTGAACATCCATTCTATCACTTGCTATGACAAATGTTTAGGATGCAGTACTCTTGTCATTTCCTAAATCTAAATTTAATGGGGGTGAAACTTCTCCTAAACAGTTCTCACTCAGGCATTGCTTATATCATTTTCTGTTTATTATTTGGAGTTACTTCCATTTCTAGTGTATGAGTGATGCTCTTGACCTCTGCCATCTCCTGTATTCTGCCTTGATGGTCTGAGATAGCCCTGCACACCATGGAAGAAGTGAGAATTTGACTGATTTAAAAAGCAGCCAGAGCCAATGGAAAGGCTCCCAGTGGGTTCAGTTTTGGATGCCTCCATCCCAGAGCCAGGCCGGGTTGCATTCTGCACACCCTGAGCTGCAGGCTGTGATCAGGATCATGCTCAGATCTGTGCAGCACCAGATGCAGAGCCCTGCACTGCTGTGCATGCAGCAGATTAAAGATCCCACTGTGAAGAGCTGCTTTGTTCACTCAGATCCAAACCTGAACTTCATCAAACACAGCATTGCAGTGCGAGGGCCGGGCTGGAGATCAGTGCACAAACAGGAAGCAGATGGGATTGCCTGAGTTTGTGTCTCAGATGCAGCAGAGCACAATGGGGTCTGGCCAGGAGGACAAACGACATGCTTCCAAGCAGGGTAATTTGGAGGTGCTCTGCTAGTCTTGCACCTATTCATAATTAATACGAGAAGTGGAGAATTTGACTGAAGATCTCTTAGTGGCTTAATAGAAAAATCAAAGTTTCGTAGTTTATTCATAATTCAGCCTGTGGCATGTAGAGGAAAATATGAGCAAATGCAATGCAACCCACAACAGGCAGCATGTCACTATGCCTGGCCCTTGTTTTCAGAAAAGACAGACATCTGTACTGCAGTTTTTAGGAAGATGCTTTCACCTCCTCTGCTCCTGTTTCCCCTTGGTCCCTCACTGAGAGCACTTGGGAGCAGGACCTTTCTCAGCACAAACTGCCCAGCACAGAGTTGTACAGAACAGGAAAATCAGATCTTCAGAATCTAGTGACTCTGGTCCAGAATCTCTGCACCAAAGCCAAAAACTAAAGAAAATCAAGGACAGAAAGGATCATGCTCACAAAATACAGAATATCCCAGTAGGGGCTGAAGGAAATATTGCTTCAGTTCCTCAATAAATTAGGCTATTCTCACACAGAAACAGGTGCTAAAATGAAGCAGAGGTGCCAAATATTGGAGAAACTGTGGTCAGTCTTTGAACTCTTACAAATAACAGACACTGGAGTATTAAAATAACAGAGGAGCTCATATCAGCTGGGGAACTCCAGCATAATTTAGTCTGAAGTTATTCACAAACATTATCAATATTTCTGAGTTTACACTCGCACCTTTGACTGTTGACTTAAAGCATCCAGTCTGGTTCATACTACTGGAAATGTTTACACTTTGGAATCTATTATGCATAGAAAAATTAGGGATTATCTTTGACCTGGGTCCCACATATTTTTATGCAAAACTAAATAATAGGGTTATTTATTCATTTAATCAATTCCATATATTTGCCATAAGCAGGCTTGATTTCTTCTGAGGTCACAATCAACATCACACTTTTAGGAGGACATATGGTTTGACTGCTAACACAGATATCCTAGTCAGCTTTCAAACAATCCTGAGCTTTCCTATCTTTCCTCAGGTTAGGAGCACTACATATTAATATGGGCTAATCCTTACGTGGAAACATCAAAAGGAAAGTCACAATTGGGGCAGTACAGGCGTGTTTAACCCTTAAAGGTGGAGGGGTATGTGTGTTTTTTAGGAATGAAAAAGGAAAACCACAAAATGTTCTGCACTCAAATGCAGCAAAAAGTGTTTCAGGCAGGAGTTCTTGCAGACAGATTTAGGCTCTCTCTGCCTGTGATGTGACTGGGCAAAAGCTGAATAAAAGGAAACAATCACTTGTGTGCAGAAACAGGAGGATGCAGGAGAACACATTGTCTGCCCTTAGAGCAGAAGAGGTGCTTCTCACACCCCTGTTCTACCATGCAGCTTCTGCCTGAAGAGAAGCACTGCCTCTTTCTGTGTCAAAGACCTCTGCACAGCCAAAATTCTGATTTACCATACACTTACCTCTTCCCAAACTTCATCCCAGTACCACAGGAGTAGATCTGTTTATTTCATGTGATCTCTGCTTCGGAGGACATCATCCATAGCTTTAAAAATTAATGATTCCTAATGACCCGCAGTCCAAGAATCAGAAGCTTAGAGAACATTATGAATATCTTGGGATAATGAATTAATTCTCCTTTTCATAGTCTGCTTGGCATTACTGACAAAAGGGAAATGGAAAGGCAAAGAATGTCAAATATCCACTTAAATCTGTAAATGACTCAAAGGAAAATGGAAGCACATGACTTCCTTTCAGAAGAGGAAGAGTAGATTTTGTCTGAAAACGAGCTGTCCCTTCTAATGGGGGACAGTTGATCAGTAAATCCTGATGCATTTGAAGATTTGAATACCATACTAGGAAAGAATTTGTTTATTCCATTCAGACTAACCAACATATTTCACAGAACTTACAAGTCATGCTGGTATCATGTTGGTGTCAACATCTTCATAAAGAGCTGTCATTTTATTATTGTTGGCAAGTGCCTGGATCTGGTGAGGGAAGAGGCATTATTTCCAAGTGTGAGGAGGAAAAGTAACAGCTAATGTAACAGATACCTACCACAAACAACAGAGATCATCAACATTTAATGGCTGGAGTAACCATATCCCCCTTCAGCTGATGGAGGCTGTATAGAAGCAGATGGAGCAAAATGCTAACAAACACTATGTACCAAATGTAATAGCAGATGTGAAAGCTCATCAGGATTATGCCATTGTGAGACTAATTGCCAGGGTGCCTGGAAGTTTTAGCAAGCATCTTTCCTTCCCCCATCCCTTCTCCCTTTCAGCCAGTGCTTATACTTTATTTATTTATTTAGGTTTTAACACCTCCTCTTGTGATTTGCAGGCAAGAGGAATCAGTTTCAGTATCAGCACAATGCTTCATACAACAATCCTACAGCTGAACATCTGCTTGACAGAAGGCTGCTGGGAGCTACATGCCAGTTTTGGGACTCTTTCTTGTAGTTTGTGTGGCAGAAGTGAAGTATTTCAAGTATTTGAGGGCTCATGGGACTCACCAGAGAGCAGGCATCTGTGAAGATTCATAAACTGTGCAGAATCTGCAGCCTGGTGAGAGCAGCTGAAGGTTTGCACCAGGCAGGGATGTTGGCCTGGCCTCAGGAGTGTTCAGATGGTGCTGCTGCCCAACATGAGCAAAAGAACCAGACAAGTGCCTGCTAAAATATAACAAAGGCCTTTGAATTTTGTACCTGGCAAGTAAAACTTCAGTGTAGAAGCAATGTGGGTATCAAAACACTGGCACAGTTTGTCTTGAGAGGGGGTGGATGCCCCATCCCTGGAAGTGTTGAAGGTCAGATTGGATGGAGCTCTCAGTAATCTGGTCCAGTGGAAGATCTCTCTGCCCGCTGTGGTTGGACTAGATGCTTTTTAAGGGATCCTTCTAACCTTAAAAATTATATGATTATATGATTGTCTGAAAAAATAAAACATGTGAAGGAGCAAAATGTTGCTCCTCTAGAAAGAGAGGCTCTGCAGTTTGTGGTTTTGCTGAAGATCAGTGTATAAGAAAAAAGGAGAAGCAAGAAACAAAAATGCCCTGGGGAGCTAAAATCTTTGGCCACAAGAACAGTGTTGCTGCAGGAGGCTCCCAAGGACTGGGCAAGTGGTGGATTAGAGTGTGGTGAGAGACTGTGAATGGAATTTAAAATCAAAGTCCCTACAGCAGCTGTACCCTGCAGGCATGGTGTCCTCAGCAGGTCAGGTAGAGGCTGCATTTCCTCCACACCTTGCTGGTTGGCAGTAAAGGTTTTACAGTGGAACACAGGCTTGTGGGACATTATGTGCAGGGGTCCTGGTACTTAAACTTCATCTGAAACAGGGAAAAAATAAAACTGATACATATTTTCAAGCAATAGATTGCAGATGAATAGTCTTTCCCAGGAGAAACTCCTCTGAGATCTGCAGGAGATTGAGTAGCAAAACAGTGGCACAACATTGCAGAAGCTGATAGACCAGCAGAGAGGAAAGGAGGGCTGAACTCTGCTCCTTGTCACAGGCTTCTCTGTGGCTGATTCAAAAACATAAGAGCAGGTGCAAGAATATCCATCAGTCAGAAGGTGCTATCAATAATAATAATGTGCTTTTCAACCAGCTTCAGAAAAACGAATGTGCAAAGCAGGAATGGACTCAAAGTGGAAATTGAAAGAAATGTTTGAGTAAAATACTCCTAAGCTGGAAAGTGATGCAGATCATAGAATCACAGAATGTTCTGGGTTAGAAGGGACCTTGAAGATCATCTAGTCCAAATCCTCCAGTCATGGGCAGGGACATCTTCCACTAGACCAGTTTTCTCAAACCTGGCCTTGAACACTTCCACAACTTGTCATGACAAACTGTGCCAGTGTTTTTCCTCCCTCAGAGCAAAGAATTTTGTTCTAATACCTAACCTAACCCTGCCCTCTGTCAGTTTGAAGCCATTCGTCCTTGTCCTACCCCTCCATGCCCTTCACAAAAGTCCCTCTGCCTCTCTTGGAGCCCATTTAGGTACTGGAAGGTGCCAGAGGGTCTCCCTGGAGCCTTCTCTTCTCCATTCTGAAGCTCCAGCTCTCTCAGCCTGTCTCCACAGCAGGGGTATTCCAGCCCTCTGATCAGCTGTGTGATCTCCTCTGGACTGGCTCCAGCAGATCCCCATCCTCCAGAGGCTGCAGCCCCAGGGCAGGACACAGCAGTGCAGGAGAGGCCTCACATGAGTGAACTAGATGGGGACTTACAGATAAAACCCATCCTTCTATAATAGGGATATCTCAATTTAAAGCTTCTAAAACTTCAAGTTGCATTTCCTCCACTCCCTCTCTCTGTTAGAAGATTCAGGTTCTCACGCTGGCCAGGTTAGATTGTGCTTATCAGCAGCTCAAGGCTGTATGTCACAGGGCGAGGAGTCAAAAATCTAAATGTAACTTTGCATTTAACTAAGGGGAATATCAACCAGGATTGGTGTCTGTGAAAAAAAAAACCTTACCAGTTGAGAGGGACTGAGATCCTGTCACCAGCTGAGGCAGAGGTGCAACCTCTGGAGGCAGATTGGGGGTCAGGGGCCAAGGCTGGGGGTCTGGAGGTGATGGAGTGACAGGCTCAGACCCTCCTGATGTCTCCTGCTGAAGGAATAGATTCCTGTGCTTGTTGCATCGGTGTTCAGTGGCTCCCAGCAGCTCTGAGCAATTCCAAGGAGCAGGTACAACTCCCAGAGATCAGAGGGAGAATTCCCAATAATCAGAGCAGGGAATGGAGCCTTGTCCTGGTCCTGACTCAGCTCCACCTTCAGTCAAAACCTCTTGATTTTCAAAGTCAGTTTTAACGTGTGTGATTGTGGCCTCAAAGGTAACTGCAAGGTGGGACTCCTTACTTTACCTAATAACTGTATTTTTTTTTCATTTTTGATAGATTTATCTCTCATATACTCCTGTCAGTGACGTAGAAGCAGATAATGGCACTTGAAACATTAATTTTCTCTCAAGCAGATTTCTCAACATTTAGTTCAGAGAGTTCATCATGTTTAAAAGCAGGTAATTTTGTCAAGTTGAACCCTTGGAAGTTTATTCAAAATAATATAATATCAATCCATTTTCCAAGAAATAGACTATTTTCTTTTTTCCCCTGCAGCTGTTTGTGTAGCCCATGAAATGATTTGTGCACGTGTGTGTCACCAAACAAATGTTCTGGTGCCTTTTCAGTAACAAATAGTCTGCAATAAGGAATCTCCATCTACAGCCAGACAAGCAAGTGATGCTGGTGCATGTTACAGCATGCTCTAAGAGCCAAAGTCTGTCCTCTACAAACCCCAGTAAAGCAAACTGCATCTTTAGATTTACCTTTCCAAGCTAAACTAAGAAAAATTAATGAATGTAGTTCCATGACCAGGATTTAACACACAATAGATTTTCTTAAAAATACCCAGGAGTCTTCAAGCTGATGCCATATTATGCCTTCACTGGTCTTAATATTATTGTTTCTGTCTCATTTTAGGTTATTCTCCAGTGTTTATTATTAATTCAAATTCTCACTATTAAAGCAGAGATATTATCCATGTGGTTGACGTGCTGCTCAGTATGTTCATAAGTCCTCCAACATTTTGATTAACACTGACAGAAAACCCTTTGAAAACATATGGCCCTATATACATCCTGTCATTTCTAATAATGGGGTACATTCTTCAGCACACTTTCTTAAGAAGATGAATTCAGTCATATTTTAGAAACATGCTAATACTTGGTTAATTAGTCCTTTGAGGTCAGGGGGATAGAAAAGACTGAATGAAAATAAACTTTTCCTTGAGCAGAGACCATGAGCACTGAAGATAATTTGTGTGGCAGAAAAACGTGATATCTATGAGTAATGGTCTCTATATACAGCCAGATTTCTTAAATCAATTAGCTCCTGGCATATTCCTGAAGATATTCATGCTCTGTTTGATATGCCAGACTCTGAAAGCTTTAGCATGAAGACTGATTTTGATGCTCATTTCACTGATTAGGTCAGTATCTTATTTCTGGTATTGAATTCCTGTATTTATACCAATTGTTCCCCTTTTCTAACACCTTTGGGATATCATAGGATCTCAGCACTCTTCTCCCTTACACAGGCAGGTCTGACACCAAATCTAGCATAGATATTGTTGACTACAATTCACTTTGGCTTGTGCAGTAACATGGCACATTTATAGGGCAGAATTTACCCCCAGAGACTATTTTCACCACCCCTATTTTGCTGAGATTTTCACCCATTTTTTTCACCATGATCAGGAAAAGTCTCACGTGCATGGTGTCTTTTAACCATAGTTTTCCTCACAGAGGTAATTGCACTTCCTATCCTCAGACTTTAGTAGTTTCAGATTTATTCAGAGAGAAGCTCCTTAGACATATTCTTAAAAATTATACTTTAGGATGTGGCTATACAAAAGTAATCTACCTGAAAATTCTGCAGCACAATAAGACAAATATATTTTTAAAAGGTGATCTATCAATTTTGTAATTTATAAACCTAAATATTTTCTTACAGCTCACATGTTCAAAACATATACTCAAGTTCTTTCACCCAAAGATGTATCATTATTGTTAATGCGGATAATTAACAATGATAAAGTTGCAAAACTTCTCTTATAATTATTTCACCCACCATCTTACTCTCATTTCTTGCTTTTCCTCCTTCCTCCTTGAGTAAATCCCAGTGAAAAACCATTTGATTCTCAAGAGAAAATACAAAGAGGACCCCCCCTCCTTTTTCTTCTCTGTCTCCTCCCCCTCTGTTTGCTCCTGCTCTTTTTCCTTTGGGAAAAGTCCCAGTCTGGGCTACATCAGTGAAGCATTTCTGGGCAGAAAGCCATCAGTCCTTATGAAACTCCATCTCTGGCTGTTACTGTGGATAGATTTCTCTGAGCCCATCAAATCCCTCCTTCTCTAGACTCCTCTCAAAGAAAAATACCCATCAAAATTCGAGGTCTTTGTAGGGATGGAAGTAGAAGAAGTTTTGTGTGATTCAAAGACCCTTGGAAGCTGCAGGATGAGGTTAAAATCACTCCAGTCTTTAAGGCCAGGGAATTTTTCAACTCCCAGCCAAGTCTTACCCATCCCACAGAGAGCAGCTCTTCCACATCTTTTCTTATGAAGTCGAGACAAAGGAAATAAAAGCCATACAAACCTACTCTTTGTCTACTCTTATCTGCATGTGAACAGTGTTTACAGAAATACTGATACCCAACCAAACATCTTCCAAAAAATGGAATATCCTCTTGCACAGGTAATATTGTTTTTTAGGACTTAATGGGAGAGAGTGAAATGCCTCTAATGGAGTTTACCTGGGTTATTCAGAGCTCATCTACAATAAAAAGTAAGATCATAATAGGTTAATGTAAGAGCTGGAATAGGTTGGAAAACCCCAACATTGATGGAAAATCAAAATAATTTTAAAAATCTCCAGCAGTCAAAATCATATTTATGATTTTGTTGCCAAAGTTCTGTACGCTTGCTGCAAAATTTTTTTGCCTGCTGTCCTGAGCTTCAAGAGCAGTGCAAGTTTAGTTCAAGCTCTGCCATTCAGATAAAATATGCTCTTTTACACTTTGTTTTGCACTGACATTTTGTACCTGCCTTTTCAAAGCTGCCCCTCCTCCCAGCCTGCCTTTTTCAGGCCCTGAGAGACATGAATTGCCTTCAGAGCAGGGACATACAGCTGCCTGGGAGATAACTGCTCACTCCTATTAAAACTGTGCCTGTGTTATGCCGTTTATCTCATGATACTCCTTAAGTTACAATGCTGTTATTTCACTTTTTTTCCTTCGGTTCTACATTATTTAAACTGCTGCACATGATACTGAAAACTTGAAGACTGTTATCAGTTTAGGAAAAGGGTATTAAATGGAAAAGATTAAGATTTTGGCTGGAATCCAGTGAGCACTTAAATGCATGAGTAACTTTACTCCCATGAGTAGTGTCTTTGACGCCAATGGGACCAGCCATGCATGGAGGAGCACATGTTTGTGTAGATTTTGGGCAGAGCAGGTTCTGCTGCAAGTGTTCAGGTTCAAAACTTGGGCCTGTTTAGAGCTGCACATGTGCTCAGGTTCATGAGACATTAATGTTACACATTTGTTCACTATACTTTTTCCAAATGTTAGCAGTCTACTGATATATTACTATTTTCCCCTCTAAAATAAGAAGTTTTTACCAAAAAGAAGAGTCAGGTTTCAGTCTTTCTGAGAAAATAAAACAATTAATTGTTTCAAAAAACACAGAATGCGTATTTTACTATGAGGCATTGTGCTTGGCAATGCCCAAACAGGTTCTCTTCTAACTGTCAGAAAATAAAAAGTCAGTAGTGTACCACAAAAACTTTCACTCACCTCCAGAAAAAGTCACTGGATTTTTTAACCTCTCCATCTTTCCTGTCCCACTGTTAGTTACTGTTCTCCATCACTTCCATCTTCAGTAAAAGCTGAGCACGAGATTAATCTATATTTCAACCTTTTGCTTCAAGATTTATGCTGGTCTTCAATACCACTGAAAGACAGACAGAAGTCAGGTCCTTTTGTCCTATATGAAAGACATCAAAGTTGACCCTTATCTCTTTTCTAGTAATTAATAACAATTTGTAATATTTTAAAAAATCATTTAATGAAAGGGTGCATAACCTCCTAATTAAGGAGCATCAAAAAGTTAATTTTAGCAATTTTAACCAAATAAATTATTGCAGTATTGCAGAACCTAAATATTTAAGTTCAGTTTCTTGCTAAAAATTACTGATAAGAAATGTGCCTCTATCCTTTAAAAAAGCAGGGGTTTGGCAGCCCCTTATGTGTCATTCTCAGCTACCAAGAGGATGCAGCAGGGATAAAACCACACAGTAACATAAAAGGTGTAACCATACCAAAGAAATTACCTTGCAAAGGAAAATGGCATCATGAGATACCTCAATTAAAATTTCTAGAACCTGGCCCAATTCAGTTTAACACACTGTAGGCACAACATCTGCATCTTCTGCCAATAAAGCACCACCCACAGCCTGGCTCATCATGGGCTAAGCAAAAATAAACAGAATTATGGATGGCCAAAGGCAGCAGATTGACCATATCTTACTGTGTCACTCTCATGATGCAGTTTTTTGGTGTGTGTTTTTTTCTTTTTAATTAACTTTTTAGTTCCTACATTGAAACTCACTGCTCATTCATAGACACTCAGACAGCCAAGGCCACTAAACAGATTTTCCTATGACAATATATATTTCTGAAGTGAAGTAGTCTTACATCCAGCTGGCTGAGTTGTGACCAAAATAAAATCAATGTGCCTGCAAAACTTATTTCTAAGGGTGATGAAGCTCCCTGCTAGGGATTGCAGTGTCTAATTTGCCAGATATTGGTTTCCTAGCTATTATTGCCTGCTGAATATTTTAAATCCATTGTAATTCAATATTCAGGCCAAGTCTAAAATAAACCTTTTATTTTTTTTTTTCTCTTAATCATTTTCTTAAAAGATATTTTTGTCTTCAATCTTCCATTTCAATCTTGGCCTTTTAAAAGGCCATCTTAAACTTTAAAAGCAGCCTTAATTACTAGACATTTTGTCTCCTACTTGGCAACATAATACAAGATGTGGAAACTGGATGCAGAGTCTAATAAATTCGTAGCACCATCCTGAAGAGGCAATAGGATGCTACATCCAGTTAAAATCAGGAAACAATTGATATGAAGGCCCAGTAACACATTATTGCAGCTCCTTTTTCAAATGTAAAAGCAGAAACTCGAATTTTCTGAAGTTGGCTAAAGGCAGATGTGTGTTGACTAATTTTAAAACAGTAGTCAAGAAACTTGGTGCTTTATTTAGAAAATAGGATTTTGAAGGATTTAGATTTTTTGTAAATATTTATGTTGTGGGAGCGCTACATTTCTGTCTTCATCTTTAGAGCAACTAGGTTTAGTTGGGAAAAAAGGTGACCTTTGCTTTAGCTTATATGATGAAAAAAATGAATTAAATACAATGTAATTCTCTCATTAGAGAATATCACTAATTCTATTCCCACAAGTTGAGTCCTATGCTTTAAAAAGTGACGCTGGAATTTGAGGGGTTAAGGTCCATATCTTATTTATAGACGGATTACTCGCTCTCAAGAGCAAAGGAAAGAAAAAGTGAATAATTTCAAGGAAAAATATATTTTTTAACATCTGTAAAGAATGACAAAGGTAGAAAGAAATCTTGTCAGTGAGAAGGAACTGATGGCAGCAAACATCCAAGCAGTCAAACCTTCCTGGAGTGTGCTGACATTAACGATGGGGTGGGGACTGAGATGTGCTGTCACCTGTCCCTGTTCCCTGTGCCTCCTTCCAGGAATATTAGTGGCTGTCTTCTTTTTTCCTCTGCCTTCACTCAGATTCAGGATTGAAGCACGAGAGATGGATTTTCATATTTGGACTCAGCTGTTTATTAACTCTTATCTATGGTACAGAATATATTATAGAATATATATTTTAGTATATTATATATTATAGTACAGCACTGTCAGCTAACAAGCTAAAAATGACAAGATGGAGCTGTATCTCACTCGTTACAAGGTCTTTTAAGGCCTAACTATCCAATTAAAAACATCTATATTATTTATTCTTTTGACCCAATGACCAAACACCAGTGACCCACACCGTGGGATGTTTTTATCCAACCAAAAACTGCTGCCTAAAACCAGAAGAAGAAGGAATGAGAAGGAGGAAGGGACAACTCCCAAGAACCTCCCTCTTGTCCCATACCCATTACCATATTCTAAACCCCCAAATTCCAAACCCTTCACCATGTGATATTGCACACTTCTACTCAAACTACACACCAGCGATCCCAAATCCATCACTCAATTCTGGAAGCTTTCTCCAAGGCCTCAAGTCAAAAACAGTGTTCTTTTGAGGGTCAGTGTCAGCAAGCACAGAAAGTTCTAAACTTCCAGGCTTCAGGGTTCCAACACAGGACGAAGGTACAGCTGGAATAGGATTCTTTCCTTAAAAACACTCATTTAGCTACCAAATCTTCCCATTTCTTGCAGGAGTTCCTGACTTAAAGGAGTTATTAACTTTTTGCTGTGCTTCACCCACCTAAAGTATTTTTTTCCTCAGCCTATGGAGTGGCAGAGAAGGACACACTTTGTATGGTGAAGCCTGGGAAAAAGCACCAGTGATTGTCTCTGGAAAAATGTGTAAGGAATTGTAATGCATGTCTTACTCCTTTCTCTGAGTTTATTTGGCTTTAGGGATTTGGGAGTGGATTTAAACAAAGCTTTTAAAATGAACGTTCCCATTTTTAAAACACTAAGCTGTGAGGTCTGCTGGTGGCCACAAGCTGCTGAGGAAATTGTGGCTATCTCTGCAATGCATCACAGTGTGAAATGTACTTGTTTTGTCAGGTCAAGAGGTGGCTGGGGAAAACAGGAGACAGCAATAAGTTTATTTATACAGCCAAGACCATCAATACTGCCTGTGCATTGGGCTCTAGAAACATACATCTATGCCACT
The DNA here is from genome assembly GCA_037013685.1 of Acridotheres tristis. NCBI lineage: Eukaryota > Metazoa > Chordata > Aves > Passeriformes > Sturnidae > Acridotheres > Acridotheres tristis. Next base: position 30,007,508 of record CM072893.1, read on the forward strand.
TTTTAAAATTTCCAGTGATGGTGTGTCACCATGCCATCACACTTGTAATATTTTTTTTTTTTTTTTTTTTGGCTACACAATATCTACCTTGATAGTAATGCTTCCCTTAACATCTCTGCACCTTTTTGTAATCCACACAGCACAGAAGATGCACACAGTGCACATGATCTCCATGTCACACTGGGGCAAAAATGGCACTGAAATGCCAGAGTCCCCAAGGGTCTCCAGGACATGGCAGGGAGGGATGTGAGGGCTCCAGGAAAGGCAGCAGGAGCTGCACAGGTTCCCCTGGTGTTTCCTGAGGGAATCCATTCTAGAGCTGTGCAACACTTTGCTTTCCAAAGCACTGCCCATTGATTTTTCTGTATTATTTCTGACACTGTGCCCAGGGAGGAGGAAGGGAGAAGGGTGGAGAAGCATCCACACACTCTGCTTTAAGAGAGTGCTGATTTCTGCTTGGCAGTCATGCTGCTTTATCTAATCTCTGGAGAGAGATTTGCTGCTCCAAAGGCAGCTCCAAGCAGCTGGATGAGGTGCTGGAGCTGAATTGCCCCCTGAATGACAGCTGTCAAGAGATTTGTCACCAACACCAGCCAGCCCAAAGAGCTTCCAAACACCTTTCACTGAGCAGAAAGTCTTCTGGTAGCTTTAATGATGGAAAAAAAGATTTGATTTGGCTTCTGTATTAAGTCCATGATAGTGTTAATCCCACAAAAATATAAAACCTCCAGAATTTCTCTCTAATAATTGTAAACACTGCTTCCTTTGTCAACTTTTTGATTTATTGGAACTTATTATAGAGCTAGACTTTATTGTATTTGCTTATGATACCACAGTAATCTTTTCCCAGGCTTTCACTTTATTTTGTTACATTTATCTAGCAAGCCAGATTCACACTCCCACAGTAACCATATGGAGAAAAGCCACAAAAGCTGTTAAGTACATTTAATTACTGTTTTGATGAGCTCATATTTTAATTATGTTTATTGATTCTGTGTGTGTTGAAATAGTTTTAGCATTTCAAGAAAAAAAAAATGGAATCAATATACTGTAATTACTGGGCATTTTATATTTTTTCTATGTAATTAAAACTTTCATATAATATTTTTAACACTTTTTACTAATCCTTCAGCTGTGATTGGCTGCATTTCCTTTATGTTTAGGTGAGCTTTAATTTTTATTCTTCTACAATGTGAAGCTAAGTTCAAGACTAAACACAATTTCCATCATTTCCTCTTGGAACTTCTTAGGACGTTAAAAAGAGCATAAATATAATATTTACTAACACATCCCCAATTGTGACACATGGATACATCTTCCACTTGGAGCTGTCATGACAGGACTTCCCATCATTGTGTAACAGCTTGATGGGCAAGACAGCTAAAAAAGGGGGTCTTCACTGTCCTGTTTCATTGCAACAGCTGGAATTTTATCTAAAATGGTAAAATATATTTTTGGACTTGAAAAAATCCATACACTTCTAGTCAGCTAAAAAAAAAAACAACAAACCAAACCAAAACAAAGCATAATATTTAAAGCTGTTGTCAGACTTTTAAATGAAGTTTTCCCTTGGATAGATCTAGAGTTCTGGATTATAAAAATGGTAAAACAGATGTAAATATATGGAGACCTGACCCTCTACTGGTATAGTGGAAAAAAATTTGTTTCCTGGTGAAAGAAAATGACTTTGAACACAAAGTTTGTCCAAAAGCAGGTATGACCACACACCTGGGTGGAAGTTAGCAGTGACAGGACTGGTGTTTCTATGATGTGTTTGAGTTTTGAAATTCCAGGATTTCTCACGTGGTGAAAATCCCATCCTCAGGGGAGCTTTGATGTTTGTAGCCATGAGATGGTGAGCCTCAGACCTTTCTCTTTTAATTTGTTTCTGTTTTAATTTCAATAGAATTAAAAGCAAGAAGCAGGGTCATACCCCTCAGTCATTAAATCAGTTTTTATTTATTTGCATCTTTGGATACCACAAGGAAAAAGTAAAGAAAATAAGCAGTCATCTGCTTATATTTTAATATTTTGATTATAGAAGGTAATTTCCACCCTTTCAGGATACTTTTGAGCATCTGACAAAATTCTAGAAGGTTACTCTGTGCCCCTCACAGTCAAACTGGATTTGTTACATGAAGACTTATTCTTGAAGTATTGCACCCTTGGCTCTCACTCTCACTCTCCACCTTAAATTACCAAAGAGAATTATCTTTTCTGTGGAACTCATCTTCACTCGGCCCTGGGCGCATAACATTAGCAGGGCTGGAAACTGGGTTCTGGCTGAGAAAAGAGAAAGGACTGCACCTATTTTAGTGCTGTATATTACCTGAAGGTCATGAGATTGCTGTGAGAAGGGGCAGAATGTGTGACTCTGGTAACAAAAAGAGATATCAAGAGCTGAAAGAGAATATTTATGGGAAAAAACCGCCATGTGATAGCAACAAATAGAGCAACCTGAAAGAAAAGGAGAAAGGATAGATAGGAAGAATACAGAAACAGCACACAACTGTCCATTTGGAACGAGATGGACCAGGATTAGAGAAGGTTCGTGTCATCTTGACCCCCAGAGAAAATTCCCTGGAGGAGGAGGGGGCAGGCAGAGAGGATGGAGGCACAGAAAGGTGGGAGCCTCATTTGCCCCATTTGGGAGCCCTTAGCAGGAGGGTGAGCCCTGCTTGTGGCCAAATGTCCTGGTACCATCTGGGAGACATTTGCAGGAGCAGAGCATTGGGCTCTGCAGAAAGTGCTCCAGAGCCTCCTCTGTCTGTTCCAAAAGAGATTTCAGAGTTTCCAAACCCGGCTGGAGAGTCCTGCTGCAGCAGTGGACAGCAGGAGGGATGGGGATGGAAATCTCCAGCTGGAGCTGGTGCTGCTGGTACCTGTATTTCACCCACAGCCAATGTGAATAATTTCCTTTGGTGTCAGTGATGTTTTCATCAACCCTCAATGCACTTTTTAGACAGACTCATTTCTGTGTGTATTTACAGACATTTTCTTTCATGCTGTCTGCAGTATAATTCAAGTATATTTGTTTCCTTTGTTTCTGACTCCAGTTTTCTTCTGCCATCATTTAATAACATAGTTTTCTCTCAACACAAAACACATGCTGCATATTTAAATATGAAACACTGATCAAATAAATACACCTGGGAAAAGGAAAAGGGAGAAGAGTAATGCAGTCTTAGTTACTTCCTACCACCATGCAGAGCTCTTCGGGATAAAGGCTCAAAATCTGAGCAAAGACACTACTATTAAACCCATCTCATTCTCCTGAATTTGGAGGAAATATTTATGTTTTCTGCCTTGGAAAAGACAATCTCGTCAGGAAGGACTGTTTGCTGTCCGTTTACTTCTCCAGGAGTGGAGAGGACGTGCAGGAGGATTTGTGAGGGTATCATGCCTGATTAATTTAAGCACACATTATTCATTGAAAGAAAAGATTTCAGATGATTGAGGTGGAAGTGGTGAAGTGATTGATTAGAGTAAGAGCTGTCAGCTCCATCAGTTAGGATCAGTGTCAGCCATAACCTTGAATTTCTTGCTTTCCTAGGTGCAACAACATTAGTGCTGCTTCAAAATAATTTCTTAGGTTTTTTTTTAGGACGAAGCATAATAAAAATATGTCAGAGAGACTGCTTTGCAGTCCTGGGCAAATACATGCAAACAGTTTTCAAAGGACTTGTTATTCCCCCACTAGGCTGTCGGAGCTCCTCCAAAAACGTTTGTCTCTAAGGGATAAATATTAATTTATAAACTTCATTGCAACTCTCTATAATTTCCCTGAGAAGCCAAAATAGGTCCTGCAGCTCTGGTGCAGCTCTGGACAACCACGTACATAATTTTCAAGAGAGCAGCTACAGATCAGAAAATCTTCTGAATGTTGGTAAATGTGTAAATGTACCACATATGTTTCTCAGGGTAGTAACTCAGCTGTTTCATTTCTCTCTTTTGCTCAATATTCAGCCCCCTGAGAGTTCCGACCCTGGCTCCAGTTTGGCAGTTTCACACACATAAAAGTCTTGTTCGTGCAAGTTTTGTGAGCCACCAGACAAAAATAAGATTTTTTTTTTTTGCTGACTTTTTTTTTGTGCTGCAAGTCTAAATCAGAAAACCACAATTGTGTATGCAAAACATAATCAGGCCCAGCAGCACCCAGGAGGTAAATTTAGGTCTTCTTCTCTTTCCCTAACATATCTTCCCCTCTAAGATCTAAGTTCAATTAGAACTAATCAGTTTAATAATTTCATCCCATCTAACATCTAGTTTTATTTTATAGAAACACTGAAGCCTAAGACTTCAGGATTATTTAAAATAGCAGTACCTTTTTAGACTGCTAAATATTTCTACACTGTCCCATCTTAAGAACTAAACATTTCAGTTTAAACACATTTTACAAGTGCTACTCAGACTAATAACCTTAATTTCTTGTTCATTATATTTTATTTATTGGTTATTAACAGAGTAATCCGAAGTTACTAATTGACACATGTAAAATAAACACTGCTGCAGATCATTTTTTTCAGGCTTGTGAAAAGGTTCCCAAAATTTTGCTTTGTAAAACATTAAGAGTCATAGGCAGCTGCCTCTCCTTAATTCTTTTAATAAGTTGAGAGCCCAAACTGAATGACAATCTGATTCTTTATGTATTGCTTGCTGAGTGATCCTCATTTGAGGATTGTTACTGGGCAGAATTTGTTTTCTTCACTTGGCTTATCCATAGAAAGCAATTCCAGTGGGTCACAAAACAAAAGGAAAAGATAGGAAAAGGAAAACCAACAAATTCATAGTAATAATGATAATGATAATAATAAACCAAGCCAACCTCAATTATGAGGAATTATATAAATTATAGCAAGAGTCTCTTGCTATAATTTATATAATTATGAGTCTGTAAATTCAAAGGACAAGAAGAAAAGAGCAGCAAAGTCACCAAAGTTGTCCAGACTGATGCTGCCCAAAACAGGTTCTCACACAGACACTGATGTCACTAAATCTCACAAGCAGTTGCACAGCTGTAATAAATAAAAATTTCCTAGAAAAAATATTTCAAACAATATCAAATTAATTATATCAGACTGTCTCAACAGCTGTGAGACCTCTCCATATCCTGCTCACTGCTTATTTTGGTGAACATGAGGCTCAGCTCTGAGCTTGTGCCTGCCCATGCACATCAAACCCTTCTCCCTTCCCAGCATTAAAACCTTCTAAAGCGAGGTTGAGAATCAGGGATGCACACTGCCCTCGCTGCATCTGCCTCGGGGCACCTGTTTTACCAACTCCTTCCTTCAGTTTGCTGAGAATTTAATTTCAGGGGAAAAAAAGAAGAAACCCATGAAGAAACCAACATGAAAAATACAGGGCCCAATTCCTACCACATCAAATTTCACTGCAAATTCAGGGGCACAAGGAACATGTGAGAGCAGCAAAGGTACTGGATTTCATTCTGTTCCATGGGAGATTTATCTGTTGGTACATGCAATGCCTCGAAAAATTCGTGTACCAAAGGCTACCATCAAAAGGACAGTGTAGAAGTGAAGGAAAGGTCAAACTAACCAAAACTTCTGTGGAAGAGGTGGCTGAACACTTTTGCCATCCATCTGTTCACATGCTGGCAGAAATAATTCCCCTTACCTGGGGGCATTTTCCTGTGTACCTCTCCTTGCCCTGTTCCTCCAGCCACTCTGAGCAGATCACTGGGGAAGGGGAAATCAGAGTGTTCCCCATCATCAGAAGAAATCAGAGAGGGTACAAAGTTTCACTTAGCTTTAGATTAGTCTAAATTAAATAGAGTGGCCTGGGGAGGGGTCTCAGCCTGCAGGGCAACCTGATAGTGAAGCTAGAATCACAGTCTATCTATGTTCTAAATTGATGGCAATGAAAATAATACTCCCCAGACACAAAAGTACACTTGTTTTCAGATTAATGCATCCTGAATGTGAGCTTTTCATCTCCTTTCTGAATGACTTAACGTGTGCTCGTTCGCCTTGGCCAGAAACTGAACTGCAGGTTCATTATTTGGAAATTTATTTGAGCTGAAGTCCATAAGGCCAGTGGCTTTGGAAGATGAAAACTGCTTTCCACAGGCTCTCATTTTGGGAAAAGCTGGTTGCCCTGGGCTGCCAAATGCATTCCCAATGAGCTGCTCCATGTGCATGTTCTGTTTGGGCTGAAATTAAATATCAAACTGCTGCCAGGCCTGATCCAAGCATCTCCAGTGGCTCCTTGTGAGGGTAAATGATGAGTATGAAAAACAATTCCTGCTGCTCTGCATGTTCCCTCTTCTCAGAGGAGAGCATTCCTATCTGCCATAACTGCCAGATCCCACGCTCAGATCAATTAATTCCTGGAGTGCACTGTCAATTAATATGTGTAATGGATGATAATTTCACAAATGCTCCAGCTTCATTTTGTGTTTTCCAAACTGCTATTAGTACAGAATTACATTGTTCTTTGATTAATAAAGCAGCACTTTTTTTTTGTGCTTTCAGATATTGCTATTACAATAGTACAACTCTCTATTTTTCTCACTTATCTGTGGATAGAAGATGTAAAATAGAAGAAAGTTGTAAAAGACATCTGTCAAGATGTGCTCAAAATTACTGTTCTTTCTGTAAATGGAGAATTATTACACTAATGCAGATACAGATGCTTTGCTAGACTTGGCTTCAGTTCAGCTTGCAATGGAACGGGATACTGAAAAAAAAATTAAAAGTGGAATTGAAAAGACAAAACAGCATCATCTGTTCATTCCAAAAGATTTATTTTCTTACTATCATAACATTTTCAGACATTCTGGCAACACCTGACTTTGTAAAGCATTTCAGTTCTGATAAATGATGTGTTCTGAGGGAGCATATCTTGTACATGGTCTCTTCAAAGCTCCTCCAGCCTGATGTAATTTTACATTTCTCTTTAACAATAGACTATTCAAATGAATGGGACGTAATTGCAATATGTTTTTCCCTGCTATTATGACCCTGCACAAGTAACTGTATTAGTTGTGGCTGATAGAAGCTCCCCAAGCACATCCGGTATCAGCGCTGTCAAACCAGACCTGCTGTCCCTGGCCTTGTTCATCCACATTCCTTGGTCAAACCACCCTCTTTTCCCCAGCATTGGCTCATTATCTCCCTGCTATCTGTGCCTGTGCCTGTAACTCCATCCTGGAGAACACTAATTCCACACACTGAGAGCCAGAGTAAAGCCCCACAAGCGCTTTTTCAGAGCCCTCAACAAATGGAAGCTGATTCTCTGATCCCTGCCCACCTGAAATGTTCTTTATGCTCCACATTTACCCTGCAAGTGCCACTCCTGGACCTGCAAGATTCCTATGCTGTTTCCACAACCAGCTGGCTTTTGGAAATCCTGGCTTTTTAAACTCACAAGGTCACTTTGAGACATGGAAAAAAAGCTGTTGAGTGACCTTTTTTCCCCCCCCTATGATGCCCACAGCAATGATATGCACTGGATAATTTAAAGATAATTTGAAAACTGAGAAAAAACCCCTTTTCAGTTCATGAATTCTGCCTCATACTGTGGCACTGGTGTTCAGTCAAGGAAATGCAGTATCTGGGCTTGCATCAGTGAAAACCTTCACTAGCTGTAAGAACATCATGCTGCAGGACAGGAATACAATGGCACAATTCAAATTCCTTTGCTGCTAAATCACAGAATATCATATTTTAAGATCCCAAGCGCTTCACAAAAATACGAGCTGAGAATATTTTAAGAGGTTTCTGTAAGCTATTCATTTATTGTGGTCTATTTAGTGATTGCCCTGCATTACAGGGCACATTTCACAGTTGTCTTGACTACAGACAAATCAGGAAAAATAAACAGGCCTATTCTCATGCATTCATAAATAGAACAGATCTAAATTTAGCTTAAAAAGGGCTGTTTACTCAAGTACTAAATTGCTCAGAATGGAACACTTATAACCTAATAATCATGTAAAACTGTAGACTTCAAGGTTGCCTTGGCATGACTCTGGTTGACCGCTCACTTTTGACTTTGCAAAGTGAGGTAAATTCAATTTGTTTTCTCATCTGTGTCACTGAAACCCTCTGACCACAGCACACAGCCACATCTAAACCAAGGCTTTTATGTTAAAGGCAAAATATATAATACAAAATTAGCTAAAACTGGTGAAAAAAAACATAAACAAATCAAAACCACATCATTTCCCATGCTATTTTACCTCTGACTTGGGGAAAATGCAGGTGTGTATCTCCCTCTCTTTGTGGGATTTTTGTCTGCATGCCAGCCTAGGCACTGGTGAGCCACTGTGAACTGAATGATCTTATCCAGTTAATTCTTTTAGACTTCATTTTAGCAAAATTTAAAATTAAAATTAGTCTCACAAATAAAAATGTTGGGATATTTGAATTCACCGGAGCTTTTGAACACTGGTTAAATTTTAAAATCGATGCTGGTTAAACATGAATTATCATTTTACTTATGAATTACTTTTTAAAAAATATTACAATATAGAAGAACTGTAGAGCTACACAGCCATCCACTAAAATGAGATTCCCCAATCTAATAGTTATTTGACTGAGCTAATATTGAAACACTTAATAGCATTTAAACAAAAAATGTTCAAATTTCTTTAAAAAGTAGTACACTGATCATGAGATTTAAATTATCATATTCATTAGAGAAATCCTGTGCTGTGAGCGAAACTCTAACATTGTAGTGAACCAAATTGACACATAGAAATATATTTGCCTTAAAAAGAAGATAGACACTAATGTGGGATATATTGGCACATGGAAATATTCTTTGTCAGGGCTACTATATTTTTTTTTTCCCAGAGCAAGTTATCATTTAACTTTTTTTTTTTTAATTGAAAAGACAATATTTTGAAAGAATGAAATAACAGCAGTTTCAAACCACATCAGGAGCAGGCAGCAAAGAAACGCATCTTCATTTTCCTCCCGAACACAAACGAAAAACGCGAGTGTTTTGTTTTTTAAGCCCGCAGACCCAGAGCATCTAATTGATCCTACCTGGGAGACAGGGGCTGAATAAAGGGCCATTATGCTGGGATGAGATCTGCAATTGCCTTGAACTTGCCAGGAGTTCAGGTGTGGGTGTCCCCGTGGCCCCAGCCCCGGCAGGAATTCGCTCCCACATCTGCCTCGTGCAGCCCTTGTAGGCACCAGCTCTATTTCAGCAGAATAACCTCGCCATTCATCGACACTGAGGTTCAAATTGTACTTTCTCTTAACACAACATTAACTCTCAAAGAGCTGGAAATTCAGTATTCTGTTCCCCGAGCTTGGGTTCCAAATCAGTCACTGAGAACATTATATGAGCAGTAATCCCATTAAATATATCATCTTGCAAATATCTAAATCCAGTTAATTAACTTGTATTGCAAAAGAACCCCAAGATATAGTTTTCAGTGAGCAAACTTCCATTTTAGGTTTCTAATTATGTCAAAAATAAGTTTCGTATCTCCTTTTCACTTAAAAAGTTAGAGCAAAATCACCTAAAATCTGTAAGGATCAGCAAAACAGGTGTTATACAAAAGTTTTAAAAATCTTTATTAAACTCTATTTTTCTGGAGAGATTATATACAGTAGAGGCCCCATAAATGTTGACAAAGAGAAACACTGTCTAAGAAATTTGAAAACATTTTGCACTTATTAACTAAACAGGAACAAATGACTGGACAGGAGATATCTGAGGTAATTTTGCTGTTCATGCTGAATGCAGTATTGCAATTCCTCCACTTGGAAAACTGTTTACTAAAGGCTAGAACTGGAGTAAGTTTCCCAGATTTTTTATTCTTTTAATGTTTCTGTACATGCCAGGCAATGTTGCAACATCACTTAAACCAGTACTGCTTTATGGTCATAAATGAAGTCACACGTGATTTTAAACAGAACTCCCACAAGTTTTAGGCATAAAGCACCAGACTCTTTGTTTTCAAGTTGTGAATAATGGCAAAGACTGAGAAAATGGGGCAGAAGGGATAAACCCTTCTGTCTTTAACAGACTGACCACAACAGACAACATATTTGCCTATTAAAATAGAAAAGAGGATATTTTAGAAACAAATCAGCTACAGTATGTGGTTTGGTGTTTTATTAATTGAATTCTGCCCATATTAACAAGTATTACTACTTTTTTTCCTTCAAATTATTCCTATTATGACTTCTCTTATGAAAATAATGATTCATGTTTTATATTGAGTTATGTGAACATGAAACAAAAGCAGTATGGAATAAAACTGAAAAGAATTCTGAATTATTTCCCTCCAGTTTATCAGTACTTCAGGTCACAGTCCACTCACCAATTATCCAAATGGTGCCTGGTCTCAAAAGAGCTAATAACTACTTATTCATCAAAGAGGAGCTTCTGGGATTCACAAAACCTCCTTAGGCACATCCTCACTTTAAACTGCCATGAGCTGCATCATGGAACTGCAGTGTGGCTGGCCGAGCATCACAAAAAGTCAGGGATACATGAATTGTGTTATTCCCCCCCCATTTTTTGGAAATTTATCTCCTTTCCTGGCTGCCCATTCTCCTTGTGCCTTTGTGTGTTTTGCTGTCGTGGTTTCTGATCTGCTGGCCTTGCTGAATTCCTTCTACTGAAAACTCTCATTTCTCCCAACATTTAGGACATCTGCCTCAGGGATAACTCCGAGCTCCAAGATTCCTTCCTCTAAGCATCTCTCCCTTTGTTTTGATGGAAATCTTCTAATTTTGGATGTCCTGGAGCAACCCCTGACTGGGGACATCTGATGGAAGAGCTCCAGCCTACCTAACACTGAGTAACTCTGTACATGTGAGCCCAAAAGGTTCAAGTCCCCTGCTCTGGTTACCTCGAAGATGACATGTTTTTGTTCCACACTGCAGAACAAGCTCTGCTCTTCTGAAGAACAAAACACGAGCTAATATCCATCCAGAACAGTGAGAAATCCACTGTTTGCCCTGGACAGAGGAAATTTTAGACAAGGATGCTGAGTCAACTTAGACCTGGGATCCAAAGTCTAGGATTTAATTTAAATATTTTCTAGGTGAAAATATCTAAGAGAATCTAATTTTTAACACCTTGGGCTGTAGCTGCTTGTGATTTTATATCCATTTTGAATACAGAGGTTGAACATCCAGTCCTCCAAAGTAAAGAGAAAGCCTTGAGGTTATGTTATAGCATCATCTGCAGATTGCAAGTTATAAAAAATGCAAGTATTTGTCACCTCATAGATTAAACAGCTACTTCATGAGTTGAAGGTGACCTTGAACAGCTTGAACAGCTCTGCTGTCTGCAGCCCAGTGTGTTATCTGCTCTTGGCTCCTTTCAATGATTTGGGCTCACATTTTCCAGTCAGGCAAAAATTAGATCAAAAATAAAGCACATTTTCATTCCCTTTTGGCTATTTTGAGAAACACATCATCATTTCTTCATCTTTGGCCTCTGGAAAGAATGCACAGTGGCCAGGTAATTTACTTTTCAGTATTGTTTACTGCTTGAATTCAAAACAAAAAACACCCCTCATGAATTTTCCAGAAACATCAATGATATTATGACTTGACTATGAAATAAAATGCACTCTTTTAGCTTGTCTAAATATCCAGCTGCATTGCCAGTGAAAGGGTTAATACCTGCATTTTACCCTTTTTGGATCAAGTTGTTGAAAGAGGGAAAGCTTCATGCACCATAGGAACCTGCACTAGTACCCTAATGACAGTATAATTAGAAGTATCATTGTGGTAATGATTCTTTTCATCTGGCAAAAGGCCTTCACAAAAAAAGATCTCTTATTCACTTAATTTCACCTGCCCATTTTCTTACCTCTGCAACGCTCCTTTTCTAGGTCAGCACCAGAAGTTAATACTGGGTGTTTGACAAGGCTTCAGACTTTGTGCTCATCAAACTAATTAAAGAGAAACACATCCAAAGCCTAGTGAATTATTTTACTTTTTAAAAATGCTGCCCATTCATCTTGTTTAAAGATTTACCTGGCTCAGTGGGTTTGATTAATGAAAAGGACAATGGGGCTCTTGTCAGTGTAACCTGCAGTCACTTGGTTCAGGGTCAGCAGGTTGAGAGAGGCCTCCATGTCTATATTTAGTCTCCCTCTACTTTAAAAATCCAAAGAATTGAAACGTTACTGATTTTATCATTATGCCACAGTTTGGAGGAAAAGACGAGAACTGTCTTGATCTCAAACTTCATTCAACTCTTTTCTGGTTTGTTCCAGTTAAATAGCACACAGTAGGTCCCCCCAGGTTGTTCTGGCTGTGGATAGGTAGATGACTTCATGACAGCACCAAAACCAAGTCTAAAAGTGGAGTATGGGCTTCAACTGAGCTTAAAATATGAATTCTTTTAAATTGTTACTGGGAAAAATTTACACAACATCAATCTGAAGGGACAAAGTAAAAACAAACCAAAAAGGAGGGGATATGGTACATATTTAAATACCAGTGAGGTTATAAAACAATCACAAATGCCTTGGTACTGTAAACATTTTGGCATACATTGAGCAATAGTATCACAAATGCTCCTATTAATAAATTGGAGCTTTGATTCTGCCGTATTTTGGAAATCAGATAAAAAGCCACATTCTTATACTTCCAGAAACAGCAATAAACAAGATTTCTGCTAAAAGTCAGAGTGGTCCACTTTGTTTCAAGAGCAGGATGGAGTCTCCAGCTGACTCACTGACCTTGGGCTGTGTGTCCCTGTCCCTGTCCTTGTCCTTGTTCTTGTCCTTGTTCTTGTTCCTGTCCCTCTCCCTGATTCTGTCCCTGTCCCTGTCTCTGACCCTGTCCCTGTCCCTGTCCCTGTCCCCGTCCCTGTCCCTGTCCCTGTCCCTGTCCCTGTCCCTGTCCCTGTCCCTGTCCCTGTCCCTGTGTTGTGTTGGGAAGGGCTGGGTGTTTGTCCCTCTGTTCCCCACCTGCTGCTGGGAGCTGTTGCCTCCCTGTGCCACAGGCAGTGAGCAGGGAAGGACCCAGCAGGGATTATAATCTGCCCTCTAGTGCTTCATCCAGTTAACATTTGGCAACATTTAATGTTATTTATGCATTACATAATTACACGTTCATTACATAATCGTTTCATTATGCAACAGTGACTGTGCTCCTGCTTTACACCTTTCCAAGAGGTTCTTGAACGCAATCAATGGACTGAGCATCCAGCAGATTGCTGATAATGATGGGCTGTGATCATTAATAACTCCTTCCACTGATAGGTTTATAGGCATATAAGACACAAATCATGCCTATCGTCCTGGGACAGCTACAGTTGCACAAAGCCATCTGCAAGCACAGACTGAGGTTGTGCAAAACAACATCCAGTTGCTTCACTTCAGTGCCTGGGGCCAGTGTTTTCAGTTTTTATTGCTATTGAGCAATAATGCCCAGATCCTCTCCTGAGAGACCGAGTCAGATTTTCTGACCAATTTAATGAAGCAGGGCTGAAACACACCTTGGCATCTTTGGCCACAAAGGTGTTTGTGGTTTGGAGGGAAGGGCGTGGTCCCCAAGTTTAGTCCTGTGAGTACTCTTGGACAGGTAAAAGGCTTTGCTACATGTTCGTGTACCTTGATTTTAAGACAGTCTTTGAGGTTCTTTATCAGGAATTAATTGCTTCATGCCCGGAAAACCCAACAGTGGATCATGGCAGTGATCTGCTGCCCCATGACAAGCTCTGCTTCAGGAATCATGAAAAGATTCCACTGTGATCCTGCTAATTCAGCTGGGAGAAAACAGGAGGTAAAGGCTCATGGGGGCCCCAGTCCTTAGCTCTGTCTGTGATGTGCACAGGTCCCTGAGTAGAAATAGGGAATCCTATTCAATCCAAATCCTCCAGGAGCACTACCAAAAGGAACATTTTCCACTCCCAGCTGAACCCAGAGGAGCTGTGTGTGCTTTGGCCACAGGTTCCATCTCCCCCAGTCAGCTCTGACTGAATTCTCTCTCAACACAGCTCTGCAAACCCACCCTCATTCAACAGTCACTTTATTCTTGCAAATAAAACACTTCTGGGCTGGCTTGATCATTTTATCTTCCTTATCATCTGGGAAATGCATTTGGAGAAAGGGACATTTATTGAACTGTCTTTTATCACACAAGTATTTCTACCAAAGAAAGATTTCCGAGATTCAAGTCTGTGTATTTAAAGTGCAAAATTCAAAGAAGTTTTATTGCCAGACTTTCACTTCTCAATAATTATGTCTTAATTGTTCCGCAAGTTTGCATTACAATTTGTCATACACTTGATGAATTAACATTAAAAATCCACCTTTCTTCTGCTTGATAAATTGAGAAGTTGTATTTTAAATGCTGCTTTTTAAATGCAGCTGGGCTCTAACATTCTCCCTAGGTTTTTAAGTATGTAAATACTACACTGGACTGTTTGCAAGGAGAAAAAAAAATGTTAAAGAGAGATGAGAATGTTGGGGGAAAGAAAAGTGTCATCTTTTCCACATAGCAAGTCAGATAGAAAATATAGTCAGTTAAGAAAAAGGAGATCAGACACTGAACTCAATTTTTATTGTATTATATTTGAAATACCACTTCACTTCGTTCCCATGAGAGAATTTTATGCAATCTTTCACACTGTACTTCTGCAAGAGCCATTTGCAACCATGCTGCCTATGGCTTTTCAAGACCTAAATTTCCAGCACAGGGAGGTAAATTTTTCCAGTATGTCATCAGTCAGAGTGCACCCACCCACTGAATCCTGAACATTTCCTGCAGCAGTTTTGAGAAAAAGATTTCCTGATACCTGCAAGCCCTGTAAGAATAATATTGTTTACAAATGACAAATTCTGATATTCCAGGCAATGCAATGTTAGATCTTCCTTCTCAACATAGTTCCATGTTTCCAGGTGTCAGGTCTTTCATTATTTAAGGGCAGGTAGGAAAGCAAGACAATAAATATTCATAACATGTCAGACATTCTCCAAAGGGTTGTTTGAGTTAACACAGGCCATAAAGCTCTCTCTTTTATTAGGTTTGAAAATGATAGTTATTTGAAGGAAATTATGTCACCACTTAAAATATTTTACCAGAAGAAACTGCTTGAACACCATATCTTTAAACCACCAAGAAAGAAATTCCAGAGAGTTTCCACTACGCCACAGCCTCCTGACAACTCTTGCTAGTGTTGCAAAGCTATGCAGGTAAAATCAGGAGTAATCTTCCCATCCTGGGTCAACAATACCAAGGCCATCAACATTGTTTTTGCCCAGATGATGTGTTCGAAGCTGCCTGGTGACCACTGCTAGCCCTCCCAGTGAAGTCCTTTGCAACCCTTCATCTGCTTTGTGAGCTCTTTGGAGCACACAGGAGACCCAGGGTGAGCTGGAGGCCAGCTCAGCTCCAGAGCAGAGAGCCATGCATGGGCTGGTGACTCGAGGTTAAACAAAGAGCAGAGATCAGGAAGCAGAAACCACCTTAAATGTGCCCCTGCTCTTGCTAAGATGTGGGTGTAAAACCAGAACTCTGGGTTTGGATGCAGAATGGGCTCCAGCTCCTGCTAGAATTTTGGGTCAGTGACAAGCACTTGCAGAGTGTATTTGTTTGAAGTCTGCAGATCAAAGTCAGTGCATAAACCACGCTGTCACTTATACCTTCACAAAATTCTCAAGCTACTGAAGAACCCACATAGCTGGTGCAAGAAAAAAGAATAATTCTCTGAAACAGCTGAAAACTATGTCTGTACCTCAGGATTTCATTCTGACATAAATAGATGTAACTCACTTCTATAGCTTTACAACACCAGCAAGTGTCATAAAGCTCTGTCTACCTCTTGGTGAAGGATTCTTGCTATTTGTACATGTGCATTTTAAAAACAAATAAATGGCACCAAAATGCACTGCTATCAATGTTTCTGACCTCTCAGGATAGGGTCAGGAATCAGCTACACTGCATAGGATATTAGCTAATTAAGAGGTGGAAAGGGACATTAATTCTGTGTGGTATATATTTTCTGAGCAGGGGCAATCTAAAAGACCCTCTTTATCTGTTGTTATAAAATACTCGGAATTAGCAAATAAATTCTGCAGCAGAGAACATTTGCAGCATGTCTGTTCAAGTACACCATCAAAACTGTTGGTGACACACAGGTTGTGCTAGAGCTGATGGTTTGCCTTTCTGACTTTTGCTGGTTCCTTCAACACAGTCATTCTGAAGGCCCCAGATGTTCAGTCTAACAACTCACAGGCCTTATTTGTGTTACAAGCCCCTCACTCTTCAGGACGGCTGTGCTTATTCCTGTAACGACAAAGTAGGTATTTCTTTCAATAACATTCACTTGCCATTAGAAAAATATCCTAATTATGAATTCAGAAGTGACAGATTGTGAGATTCAGTTTGCAAAGATGATGTCACTGGTGGGGAATTGGTGGGTAACCTCCAATTACCTCCTTGAATAAAGACATCAGTGTTGTATCTCGAGAAATAATGGCTAATGATATGTCTTCCAAAAGGAAATAGTGTTATTAATTACCTTACTGTGAACACACCACTTATTGACAGCTTTGAAGGCCATTCATCCAATTAAGTATAATGACTAAAAGCTTCATTTGGCCTTCATGGTTATACAGATGGGCTAAGAACAGAGAGCAAGATTCTGATTTCATTTATAACCTTCATAAATATTCAGAGAAAGTCACAAACACCCATGGAGCTCCCCTGGTTTCTATTGCTGTGATTAGAGTCAGACTGTGGCAGGTAATGATGGCATAGAAAGAGCTGTAAATTGATACCTCTAATACCTTGAAGACTTATTGTTGTGCAATAATACAATCTGTCATCTCTTCTGATTGTTACTAAGCACTTTGCTTCCAAGTACTTTCCTATCAACATTTAGAGGGTTTTGCTTTCCCCAGCTATCGTCCAGGCCTGCTTACATTTCAGTGACAGATGATTTAGCTGCAAACACCTCCCTTATGTAAGGTACTTCTTACTAACTGCTATTTCCACATTTTTCCCCTCCCTCAGATTAATCCAACAATCATTCTAAAAATCATTCATTGGCATTATACTTTCCCTCAGCTCTCCAGATCTGTTTCTGATTGCATTCACACGCTGTTGTTAAGAGTAACGCGACTGAAGCCAACAGAATTTCCTTGGCGAACAGAATCTGGCCTCGTGTATAAAGGATCATTTTCATGGGCCCATCTAGGCATCTCTAAAGTCCTCATTAACGTGGCATTTTGCAGATTAATTATTTTAATGGGTGGCAGGACAAATCCTTATGCACAGCACAGCTCAGGTAATGTCTCTAGGACAGCAGTGTGGCTGTTCACGTTGCTTCTGTCACCACTGGCTTTTATCTCTGAGCAGCAACAGGTTGCTAATGACACGTGGTTATCATTTTCACATTTTGGAACATCAAAAATGCTGGCAGATTAAGGTGGCAACAGTTTGCAAGCACTCAGGTAGAACATCAAAGACCTGACTAAAGGTTTAATACACACCAGCACCAGCAACAGTTTTAGATCTACCTGTACCCCGGGTCTAATCGCTCAGAAATCTGATACTGATGCTCACATAACATCCAAGAATTGCTTTTTTTGTTAAATAGAAAGCAACATTACAGCCAAATGGCAAAGTGTCTGCAAGTGCTTTGTTTCTATGCAACACTGAGGAGCCAAGAAACTCACAACCTTGTAACAGCTGACATTGTAGAATAACTTAATGCTGCCAACAGGTCTTGAGAGAATGCAGAATTATATGTAAATATATCCAGTAAATGTTTTTAAGCGATAGGTCTTCACCTTGTGCAAACAAGTTGCAACAGCAATATTTATCAAAAGGGTGCCTGATGCAAAGAAGTCAGATTAATTGTTTATGCAGAGAAGCATTCAGTCTGCATTGCAATGAGAAAAGAAATGTTTCTAGAAAACACCTCCTTCACAGGAACAACTGTGAATGAAGTAAACATGGTGGCAGCAATTTTAAGCGTTATTTTAATACCTTCTGCCACTTTGCATCAGCTGTGCTCATATGTATTGGATATACTTAGAGCTGACACGAAGAAGGGAGAATAATTGCTGCTAAGCAGGTCAGAAATGTGACCACTTTGTAGATAAGCCCCACACAAGAGGGCACCAAGTTGTGGAAAAACACCCTTGCCTGAGTAGGCCTGGAAACCTGTCAAGTCAGGGACAAAATTCTTGTTTTGAGTTTGAAGCCGGTCGATATTAATCTATTTCTGCTGTCTTAAATTATTTCTACTACTAAGGTCTCATACTGTGTCAGACAATGCTACCTGCAAGATGGGCAAGGATCCCAAGGATTGGCCCACTTTGCTATTCCTGGCTGTTCTTCAGAAGCTGCATCTGGCCCCAAAATTTCAAAGGCAGGGCAACCACTTCTGCTGGTAAGTAAATGGGATGTGGGGATGGATAATCAAAATACAAATAAAACACAAAGGAAGCAGATGGACCCAAGTGAGAGTCTGGCTGTTGCAGCCTTGCAGTGCTGCAGGGTTGGTTCCACAGCAGGGCTTTGCAACCTGGCCAGCCTAGATGGAGACTCACACTCAGCTCTGGTGCCAGAATTCCGGGTTTGTTTGTCTGAGACACCTTCATTTATGAAAGCAGGAGAGAATGTCTACCCTGAAACCTCCTCTGAGATTTGAAACTAATTAGGCAACAGGCCTGTCAAGTGACTTCACTGCCATGTGCCAAATATCGACAAGGTACAGTGACCACACAACAGTGGTGAGAATCTTCCAGCCCCGTGTGCAGCTCCACGATGGATCTTAGACACCAAAACCAGACAGGGACAAATGAGACATTGCCTTGCCTCAGCTGGTTGGCACTGAAAAATGAAAAATGAGTTTATTCAGCATGGCTGGCCCCCCATGGCAAACAGAAATGTCCTGACTTCTCCATGTGTTATCCTGTTGCCCCAACTCTCTCCACTCAGGAATATCAGAGGAAACTGAGGAAAGCACCAATGATGTCGTTTTGTCAACACTTTGCCACCTTCAGCATTTACTTCTCTGATTCTCTGTTTAACCCAGAGGAAAACAAAACCAATGACACCATTCCTCATCTTAGATATTATCACTGGGTGGCAAAGCTCACACCTGAACTGCTTGTGGGGAGATGTAAATATTAATCCTAGAGAAAATTTGAAGAGGACAAAGTTGCTGTGCTCCATAACTCGGGCCCTAAGCAAAACTGTCTCTTGATCCTGAAATTGGTTACATGTCAGTAGCTACAAATAATGAGGAAAAAAGGTTCAAAAGCCCCATAAAATCACTAGGGGATCTGCTTTAAATGGATCATGTAATATAAAAAGAAAATCAAAACTTATTCACAAAATGTAAATAAAAAATATTTTCCAACAAGGCCTCTAATTATAACAGCTACCATGATGAGTAAAATAAAAGAACATTGCCAGTTAAGATCTATTTTCTCTACAGTATCTTAATACAGGGCCTCATTTTAAGAACCTTTTTAATATTGAAATAGTAGTGCCAATTTCATGTTTTCTTTTTTTCGTTATTAAAGGTAATCATAAATACAAGCTTTTCCCAAGAGTAGAATTTAAAGTTAGCAATAAAAGTTTAGGGCTGATTCCACAGTACAAAAAGAAGAGTGTAATAACTTTTTACGTTCCATAATTCACAATATTAAGGCAAGCTTTATGTAGGCTTTCAATTCCTTAAACCAAGTCACTATCAAAGTGCCTTTGTAGCAAAAAGGGATGGATTTGAAGAAAATATTTTAAGTGCTAGCATTCATGAAGAAGAAATCATTGATAACAGCAATGCTGCCAACCAAAAATCACTCAACTCAGTCTCTATGCACAAAGACCTCCATCTAAAAATAAAGTTAGAAGCAAAGCACAGGAGAAAGAATCACATTTCATGTTATAACAGTGCACGGCGTATTTATCATCTATGGCAGGTGTTAAAGTGTGGCTGAAACAATAGTGTTGAAAATATATTCCAATAAATTTTCTCTACTGCATCACTGAGGCAGAAATTAAAATGAAAAAAGAGAGGCAAAATTAAAAAATTTGTCAGAAACACATTAAAAATAAAATCAAATCAGTGTTCTGTTTAATGTTCTTGCCCTGAGAAAATCCCCCAGTGGAGTCAATGAGAGATTATCTTGGGCAGGGAGTACGGAGCTGGCCTTAACACATGAAAAGATAAATCATATATAGCTGATGCAAGTCAGGGGGAAGGGGGGAAATGTTACGGGAAACGTTTATCTTTTCCAAATCTTTCTTGAGGGCAGTGTTAAAAAAAGGTTGATGTGATTGAAGCATAATGTCATTACTTGCCAGAGGAAATACAGGATGTTAAGAGGCTGATTAACCTGCCTTCACAGCACAAGAACGTGAACCTAAATTTGTATCACATTAACTTTTTGTCTTCTGAAGTTCTCCAAGTGCAAATGCACAGGTAAAGCCAAAAGGTGCAGCCACTGCAGGTAGAGGGTGAGATGGGAGCTGTGGGACACATTTACAGCCAGAGCTCAGCTGAACTTCCTGCAAATACAAGAAGGGTCAGCTCCAGGAATTTCCTTTAGATCCATGCTTAGCTAAAGGTAACTGAGGGCAAATTATGGCCCCTTCAGTCGGAGGAACTTCAGAGCAATATTGCTTTTGTCAGCGTTGCTTGGGCTTGCACTGAACTTCTTGATGTGAAGAACAGAAGCTCATCTAAAACATGCATGTTTAAAATCTGCTCTCTATGAACTGTGTGTTATGAACTTATAATCTATGAACTGTGTGTTTAATTTTTTATGCTCCAGGATAGACCTACTGATAAATGACTCTTTTCCTGCTTTGTAACTAACACTTTTATTTGGTTTGCAAAACAAAGTTCTCACCTTTGGTTGTCAGCCTTTCTATTTCAGGCTGGGGCAGCACTCCTGGAATGCAGCAGAGCACGACTGGGTGCTGCACCTTTGCTCCATGCAGGGAAGAGTTTCCCAGGAGCAGCATCCAAAGGTTTGAGGAGAGCCCGACTGCTCCAGCACAAAGCACCAGAGGCAAATACATGCTTGCCAGCTCATGCCTCTTAAAACTGTAAGAACAGGCTGTTCCAGACATATATCATGAGATTCCCAACCTTGCTGACACCTCAATGCCTGTTGGAACACCAAGGAACAGCATCATTACTCTTAAATTCATTAATAAGGTCCCTTACTCTTGGGTGACTCTGAAAAGGTGTGAGCTTACCCACCTGCATTAGAGAGAGTCCATAACTTCTCCCAGTGCCAGCAGGAAACAGCATTATGGCAAAACTATATCAAATTTTTGATTCATAAATGCTAAGAATATAAGTTTATAATGTCAAATGCTCCAAAGCTGAGAAAGAACAGAATTGGTGTTGCCTTATTATCACATCTGATTTTTTCCACAGGATGTACTGTGAAATTGAGAGCTGAAGCTACACTTCTTGCCCCACCCCTCTCAGTTGGCAGGAGGAGATGAGCTTTGAAGTCTCATTTCTTAGAAACATTTACAGGCTCTCAGCTGTCTCAGTGTTTCATACTTCTCAATACCTATGTTACAACACGTGCATGAGTTGAATTGGTGCCTTTGCCTCAGCAGTGGATGTGGAAGCTCAAACCCCACAGTGTTTGCATGGATGGGTAAACAAACAGATTTTGCAGGGAAAGGCAAAAGGTGTGACACATTCTTAAAGACTATGACACTGGGAGAGCATGGCTCTTGAGCCAGGTGACTCAGATTGCAGAGCACATTCAAATTTTATTTTAGTTCTCCCAGTCCCCATGGTTATAACCTCTCCAAGATAGCTGTCAGCATCCCCACAGCCTTCTCTGCCCCTTGGAGTTGCAGATTCTTACCACACCCATTTATAAACACTTGCTTGGGCATATCAGTGGGTCCTAATTAAGCCTTTTAAAGTTCTCCATTGCAGAGTCCCTGAGATCTCTCATGGAGAGGATAACTTACAAACTTGATCCTCTTCATAGAGACCATCCAGAACCGAGCAGCAGGACCAGAGGATGATTTGCTAATTATGTCCTCAGCCTGAAAGATGGTGGCTTTGACTCAGTTTTCCTTCTTCATTACAGTTTTCTGCCTGATCTGTGGCAAATGCCCAAAGCCATCACCTGCCAGAGGATGGAAGTGCAAAAAGCAAGAGAAGAATAAAATGTAGGCACAACAGTGTGACTCCTCAGGTCACACGAGCACCCAGGTTTTCAACAGTGAGAAATCCTCGATGGTTTTAGCCCAGCACCACCCTCACCCTCGGAGGGTTCAGTGCCCAGCTCTCACACTGTGACAAAACATGAGTGGCCCTGCCTTTAACACTGAGCATTCAGCAGCAGCTCTTGCAGCTTGAAGGAATCAAAAAATCATCCCTGCATTAGAGAAGTGAGACCCTGCCTGCTGCCTTTTCCAGGTCTGTGCTTCCTGTGCTTCCTGCAGTGCTGGAAAAGCTTTAGCTACAAAGTGGAGTGTCCTTGTGCCCAGGACTACAACAGCCAGTGGCAAAAGCCTCTTCCTGGGAAGCAGATGGTTCTGGACTGCAATATAGCCATGCAGAACAGGACAGAGAACCTGAATTTCTTACAGCTTGGCCAAGGCTTCTAATCAATAATGTAGCTTTTATCCTCCTCACATTCCCCTTTCTCTTCATTAAAATTAAATTTTAAAAAGGCCAGTATAACTTCCATTTTTGAAAGGAACTATAGAATCATCTTAATTAGAGAGGAGCGTCTAGCTGCACTATTATTTTGTGTGTTTGTGTAATTATACAAAAAATAGTAATACATACACATATTATTTTGGCTAAATCAATCAAAACACCAGCTCCAACATCTCACACTGTCCTTCAATTCATTTGCATCAATGAACAGTCTGCAGTGTATGGCAAAAGCACTTTACCACATATGCCAGTGACTGTAAGAAAACTCAATAACCACAAACAAAGTGTGTGGCGCCAATTAAATATTTTTAAAGTGAATCTAGAGAAACAGAAGTGGTGTAATTTTCAGGCTACAGGGTGCATTTATGTTACTTGATTATTAAACCCTTTATTCCATTTGCTGTAACAAAGGTTCCAAAATTGGAGTGCACCCACGGGAGCACCATTTACAAGATTCATTCGGAGATGTATCAACAGTTCAAGTCCACGAGGTACAGGAGAACATTGTAGAACATTCACAGTTCATAAACCCTAATGTAACAACTGCCAAGCCCTATAATATCTTGCTTTCAGAAGAACAATTCACTCCTTTATACATCAAACAGCAATTTTCCTAACTGCGGTAATTTTATATGCAATGATAAATTCATGTGGAAATTGGCCTGATAGTTTCTCAGGAAATGTAATGCAAAGAAACTCCCTAAACATACTGCACTTCTTTTCAATATGCATGTATTATTTGAATACTGAACTATAATTGCATTTCTTTGGAAATACTGGGTACCTCTGCTTTTGACACCAGCAGAGGTCTTTTTCTCCCAGGATTAGTCTCAGTGTGGTTTGCAGGATTTACCATGACTACTTATAATCACTGGTTGAAAAATTGACAGGCAAAGTACTTTTCCGAGAAAAGTACTTTGTAGGGCTTAAGAAATAGATATCTTGGTAATCGAATTCAGAAAGGGAATGCTCACACATGTAAAGAAAGGTCATTGTTGGCTGAAGTGTGACAGACCTAGTCTGTATTAATTTATACTGACTTGATGAAAATCCATGGCTTCCTCAGATTTTGACAATTTCAGATCCCAGCCAAATATAACAAGCTTTTACTACGGAGACTTTCAGGTTGAGCCATTTGGGATAATAAGCTTCACAAAAACTGACAGTGTAAAACTGAGGAGTTCTTCCTGACTTATACAGCCCCAAGGAATGAGACTGGTAGCAATTGGAGCTCAGATTTGCATGGAACTTTGTGATATCTTGCAGCATCAAAATAAATCCTCAATTTTTTAATTACTGTAACCCTGTCTTCCTTAGGAAAAAGATATTAGCTCATCAAATCCAAGTTAGAGTCCATGTCAGAAGGAGCCAATTATTACTGCACTCTGATGATTAAGGAATGCCCCAAAAGTTGGACTATCTTAAATTTCATACTCTTTGTTTTGTTTCCCACTTAACCACTGTAAATTGAGATGAGTAACAGAAGTAATATAAAAATTTTAGATTTTTAAAAAGTCTTTTAAAGACAATTGCATTTAATAAATTCACAATATTTTTAAAATTTAAAATTAGGAAGTGGTCACACAAGTTTTCTTTAAACTTTGAGAAAAGTTAAGTTACTAAGTTATTTGAAGTCCTGGCTAAATATCTCTATGTGTTAGTAAAAGTCTAATCCACATTTTGACAATGCCATCCTTTTCTACTGTATAAAAATGCCTTCCTTTTACCTCAGTTTATTCCACTAGTTCTGATTAGCAATTAGCTCATCCACAGCTGAGAAAAAAAATCAAACAGGAATTTCAGAATGGAAGAGATATTATTTTCTTCTTTCTGTCTGTGTATAACAATACAGTGTAAGAGGGAGAGATTTATCATCTCTAAAATTATGACAGATAAGGATGAATGTAAGTAAATTGATTCAATTTTCCAATTAAATACAACATTCCCTTTGTTTAATAATTGAATTTAGATGAATTTATATTGTTTTCTTATATATCTAGCCTACCCAGGATAATTTATTTCAGTAGCATTAAGATTAATTCTTAGATTTTATATCCACTGGAATTATAATTTATATACAAATGAGGATATAAACATAATCCAGCCCATAATAAATGCAAATTGAAACAAATCTATACAGGAGCCTAAATAATAAATACAAGATAAATTGTGGCCTACATACATGCAACTTATTGCAGCCTTAAAGGTGTTCTGCTTGTTTATCAATATTATTTAAATTAGTTATTTATTATTTTGGTTTAAATCAATTAAACATGGCTTGGTCTTTCCAATAGCTCATCTCCATTCTTACCAGAAGAGCCTCGGTGCTCCCAGTGTGCTGAACTCACCTTTTTGCTTCTGTTCCTGTTGCAGAATTTCCCATTTTTCCCTCCTTAACTTCATGATCTATCCTACTTTAACTATGCCACTCACACTTTGTTAACAAGCATTTGTACATCAAATTTGGTGATTGGTTCATAAGAGTTCAATAATAATATTTCCATATAAATGTTATATGTCTGTGATTTTTGCCAGTCCAAGGGATGCATTACTTATCTTACACTACATCCAGAGCTTTAGGGGATACCAGAATATGGTTGCCCAACTTGCCTCCTGAATTTACTCTTTCACTTGTGTTAAATAGATTCTAGTTCTGTCAGCCCAGCTCCTTTTGTATCCTCTGACTCTTGGGTAAACACCAATTAAATGCTAACCTCACAACATTTTAAATTATTTCCCCAAATTCCAGATTATTATCATTTCTATCTCTCTAATATCAGTAGGCAAATCAATAAATTCAGTATTCCATGTTGTATTCTACAACTAAATCTATTTATAGGCCTTAGGTGACTTTTCATTTTTTTTCACCCCTGTTGTTATTGAGAACCTTATTTGACAATATACTTAGATAATGTTTTATCATTTTTACAAGTTTCCCTTTCTAACCTGAACCTTGAAGAACACAGTATCGTACAGGATTGTATTATTTTTTTTTTATAAACTTGCTGTTGTCTTTATTGCTACAGTAATAATTTTGCTGCTAATATTGCTTGACTATTTTTCATCAGAAAAAAAACATAAAACTCAATACTACCTATTTTTAGAGTCCATATTAGCTTTTATTAAAGTTTGATCCTAGATTTCTGGAAGTAGTAGTCACTTTTAACCTCAGCACAGAGATGATATCTACTTTGACACATGTCTGAGAAGTTCTGCAAAGTTTGATTTCAGTTCATTATTGGGTCCATTATTATCCCATTCCTGACAAACATAGTCCTGTTAACATAAATAGGTCATTGTAAAAGTATAGTGGATTGCAAGGGATTTGTTTGCTTGCTTTTACATCTTAAAAGATGTTACCCTGTGCAATTCTGCATTTTGAGATTAAAAAAAACCAAACAAACAAACATGAGAGCTGGTTATGTTGCTGTGAAGAAGCTATTTAATTATCACAGATTTCCTGGAGAGGTGATGTTGCCTGAGAGGGAGCTGGACTAGATGATCCAGTCTGAGGTCCCCTCCAGCCTGAATTATTCCATGGTTGACATCCCATCCCCGTGAGTCACCAGATATTTTTAAACCAACTGGGAATTTCTTTTCCCCGAGCGCTTTGGTCATGAAGAAATTATTCAGCTCTCTTGGTTAGACTTGCTCACGGCCTCATTGCACAAACTGTCTCTTCTACACTGGACATGAAGAAGAGAGATGCTTAAATTCAACTTTTTCTCCTGTCTAGGGCTGTGTCCTTGTCTTCCCCAGTGCCTCACCAGACCGACTCCACACCAGGCACAGGAGTCGAGAGAAGAGCTGTTCACCCTGAAGGGGAAGGAAAAGCTGCTGATGTAGGAACAGAGTCCCCCTGCAAGCTGTGGAAGGCAGAGGAGATGTCTCATGGGAAAAACAACATACAAAGATGAGAGAAGATCCCAGAGGGTGACAGGAGTCAGGGTTTGAATTTACTTCGTTTGTCAGTGTTTCAAAGGAATTTAAGCAATGTTTATAAATACATTTTCCTTGCATAAGAAGAGGTAAGTGTTTGGTGCAGTAGAACTCTTGCAGAATTAACTGGACAGCAAATTCCCAGGCACTCCGTGATTACACAGATGCACAAGACTTTCCTCCCAGGTGCCTCAGCCCTGCTGGGTAAGAAGCATCACTGTCAAAAACACTTGAACAATTCCTGTAGCAAATTTGTCAGTTTTAAAACTCAGTTTCAGGCTTTTTTGAAAGAGAAATGCTCTGCAAAAGCAACACATCAGGTTTTTTATCTCATCTTTAAGATATTTACAATAACTTACTATTTGTTCAAATGGCAAAAATCCTTTTTAATTACATATATTTTCTGAAAAACTTCAGAGCTACACTAGTTTTATGAGTCATTTGTTAGAAAAGACTGAGGTTTTTAAGAGGATCCAGCTGTAACTTGCCCTGAGCACTGTATAAATTCTTCAGTAAGTACTTGTGTCTGAGTGATTGAAAAAAATACCCAGTAGTTTTGTTTATCAATGCAAAAAAACTTGTTTAAACATATTCAGAACTGTGTTTCTTCTTTTATTAACATAATCTCTCTGTTTCTCTTATTAAGGATGCTTTCATACAAACGATCAAAATTATGAAACTATACACCTCAGATTCACAGAGAACTGGAGAAAATGTAATGGTGGTAAGTTTTGATGTTTTCTGAAGTAGGATGACTACAACATCTCCTACAGTGTTTTGCTTGGGGATAAGTTCTTTAAAAGCATAGCACACGATGTTCTTTCACCCCCCAGAAAAAGAGAAGTAAAATAGAGGTTTTTTGGCAAAATAATAACCATTCTAACTTCCACACAAATCATCCAAGTGAACCTGATCTCTTCATTCCCAGCCTTTCTGGGAGTCACCACTTGGCACCACTGTGTGCTTGTGCTTTCCAATTATTGTAAGGAAAAGATAAATTAAAAATGAAGGCAAGTTAAGATCTTCTTTTAAGATCTAAAGAAACACCTAGCTGTGATGGTGCTTGGTTTAAATATTAAGAACACAAACAGTAAAATCTGCTCTGCTTTAGTGGGTCACTTGATGTGCCTCGATTTATTTCTGGATTCAGAACTGTCTCAATGTTCTGCCTGTGCACACCAATAAAATGCAACAAGGTGCCAAATGTCTCCCAAGCCTTGTTCTGGGTTTGCTGCCCTCAATAAAATGCACTTACTAAACATTCCTGGGATAACAGTTTTCCTTTGCAGTTACTAACCTCAAAAGGAAAGATTTTATTCCAGATTGCATTGTTCTCTCTCAAGATAAAGGGAGAAACAAA
The DNA here is from genome assembly GCA_037013685.1 of Acridotheres tristis. Lineage (NCBI taxonomy): Eukaryota > Metazoa > Chordata > Aves > Passeriformes > Sturnidae > Acridotheres > Acridotheres tristis. Next base: position 30,035,424 of record CM072893.1, read on the forward strand.
AGAGAACCCCCCCGAAATTCCTCTGATATTTTTACCCAGGCAACCTCTCAGGTCCCAGTGGAGACTCGAGGCTGTAACTCAACACATGATTTTGCATAATTGGACCCATCTTAAATTGCTGTCTCCTCGTGTTGCTAACCCTGGAGTGTGACCTTGGCTTTAATTTTTAAAAGTTTACTTTGCTGAGGCTTCTCCTTCTCAGCTTCAGTGACACTCAAAACAACGACAGAGCAGCTAATAACTACAAAGTGGGCAAACAACAGAGCAGTCATCAAATTTTTTGTTCTCAGATACCATTTTAGACACCAGTGATATTAGGAACAGAGCAGGATTTAAATGTGCTTTGACATGGGAGATGATACTGGGGAAGATAAATGTTTTAAATCAAACTCTGTTTAAGATAAGCACAGCATACAAAGTAGCTACTTGACTCTTGATTTAAAAGTGCAGTTATTCTGATACATACTTGAATATACAGAACTGTCTCTGGAAAATAAATCCAATAAGCTATTATATGAGTAATGAAAACACAACATGCTTGCTGAATGCCATTTTATTTATTATTATTCTTCAACTAATTTTTACAACTTGCCAAAATTCATGCTCTGTACTTATTTGAAGCCAACTACAGGTACAGGTGCACCAATATGTAAAAGTGTTATCAAACAGGTGAAGGAAAAGCTTATATTCACAACTGAAGCTGTGGCAAATCACCATCTTTGCCTGTTTAGCTGTGTGCCAGAAGAGGAAAAAGACTCAGGAAAGCAACAGACTGATGTTATTGACAACTCACAAAAATCCTGGGCTACAAACACCTTGTATTTTGTACAACTTTAATATCAGACAAGCCAAAATGTTTCATTCCCAAGGACCAGGATTTATGTTTAGCCCTAAATTTTCCTCTTTGTCAGCAAAGCTAATTGCTGCTTTGAAAACAGGTGGGATAAGGGTCCACTCCCCTGGATCTAATATAGACATTAAAACAGGGGCAAAGTGGGAATAACTCTTAATATTGGAATTTAGTAGCCTTTTAAGCTCTTTTTGACCAGTTATAATGCCAAATTTGTGTACTAATGCCAAAGTTTGAAAAAAATAATTACATTTATTAAGGATTCCACAACTTTATACTTAGTAGGAGTCTGGAGAAAAAATAAAAGAAAGAAAGATTTTCCCAGAACTGAGCCTCCTGAGTTTTGCTGCTCATGAGCAGTGGTCTGATAAAAAAGAGCTCCATGTTTTTTAGCAGATATGCTGCCAGCTTTTCTCACAGGAAGCAACAGGCATTGTAACCTCCAGGGCCACATCAAAATAAACACGTTTTATACCTGTGGGAAGCCGGGAGGTTCACTGTTCCAATAGCCTAAATAATTAATATCCAGTAGTTGAGGGAGTGGACAGATTAGGTATTAGGAAGAAATTGTTCCCTGTGAGGGTGGTGAGGTGCTGGCAAAGGCTGCCCAGAGCTGTGGCTGCCTCATCCCTGGAGGTGTTCAAGGTTGTTCTAGTGGAGGGTTGGAAATAGATGACCTTGGAGGTCCCTTCCGACCCAAAGCATTCTGTGTTGCTATAACACGAGCTGATATAATGCACAGATAACAATAATCCAAGTGTGTCATGCTCAGATCCTCTCCTGTGCAAACTGCAAGGGCTGCAAATTACTTAAAGATTTTCAGACACTGATGATGTCCAAGTACCAGTCCTAGGCCAGCAATGAGAAAAAGATGAAATCCTACATATTTTAGAACGTGATGATCTTATCCCTCAGTAATTCTCAATTTGCTCTAAGGAGAAAGCATTTCCTTCTAAAACACTTCAGAGAAAGCATCACTGTGTACCTGGGACTGCAGTGAGTGGTTATTCCAGCTGGCCAGCACCATGCCAGTAACCCTTACCAAACTAGAATGTCAGCTGCTTTGTATGGGGATTTATTGAGGGAAGGACAGCTCCAGGACATCACAAAAAGCACTCCTGGCAGAAGACCACCATTGCACTGAAAGATTTTAATTGTAATAATAACAACTCTGCTAACCTGACATCTCCCCTTTATAACTGCATTACTCTTTGCTTATATGTCAGTCCTTGAACTACTCAATTAGCCTTTAGTCAGACTAAAATCCACAATTTTCTTTCCAAGACAAGTCAATGGTAGAATCAAATAAAGAAGAAAATATCGAATATTTTTTTGTATCTGCTATTGTCCAAGGGCTTGTACTTGAAACAATTTACTTTGGAAGAAAATTTGTGTGATTTTTTTCCCAGGCACTAGGAAAATCTGAGAAACCTGTTACTGTTTGTGTTCACAGCATCCATTGCTCTCCTGAAGAGCAATGCTTTACTGCAGCCAGCCAGTTATTGCCTCCTGGAAGGAAGCAGTTATTGCTTCTCATCCCCTGCCCCTGGAAAGCTCAAGCTCATTCTCCACCTTTTATATTCTGACAGAGCTGCTGTTCCCTTCTACAACTACCTTATGTATTAGCATGTGATCAATCTTCAACACAGCAGCTACCCAAACCCCTCCTCTCCCTCTAAAATTAACATTTCTCTTTCCAGCTCCCAATTGCTAAAGACCATCATTGCTGAATGGTTTTCTCCAGCTATTTCTTAACATCTTAAAGTCTTGTGATTTTGAAAGATGCCATGATTGTGTGAGAGGCTTAGGTTTCTCACAGAACTCTCCCTTTTTTCCAATGCCAGCTTTTTAAAACACGCACCCAACCACAAAGCACAGCCTTCTACTCAGTTACAGCAGCTGTTTTTTCCAAGTCTACATGTTACTGTGAAGGATTCAGGGAAATCTTCCTTATTCAAGTCTCTTCTTTATTCACATGAATAAATGCCTAAATCTAATGAATCAGAGCTGAATGTTCTCATAGTTCTAAGTCAGATGAGGAACACACTGCATGTATTTAACAGAACACACCCTCAGACTTGGCAACTTTTCAAACAAGTCAGTGATGTCCCACATGACTCAATCAGCAAATGCTACCTTTCATTTTGCATGCTCTCTGGCTAACACACTTCTCTGTAGTAAACCCAGACAGGAATTGCAAAGGTCTGTGGGCTTGCAGACAAAGAACATCCTGAGCAACCCATCCTGACTGATACTTGAAATCCATCTGCTAATTTGCTTCCTTTCCCCTAGGACTAAAGTGACTTTCTGGTCTTAGGGGGACACATACCTTATTCAAGAAATCTGTTCTCACCTTGCCATTTATTTCACTGTGGTTTGCTCTGTTTAGAATGTGGCTTTGAGTCATCCTTCCAAAGTTCAGGATAGTTTTCCAATGAGCTCCTCAGAAACTTGCTTTGATCCCGGTTTTGGCAGTCAGCTCTCGTCACATATTTCATTTGTTACTTTAGACGCAAGTCCCCATCCAAACCAGCCCAAGAGCAAAGAAGAGGAACAGCCTCCAAATATGGTCAGAGCTAAGCCAGTTTCTGGAGTAGTTTAACACATGGGCGTGCATAAGAATGAAGAGAACTGGAACAAGTTTTAAATAATGCTCTAAATAGACTGTGGTGAAATGTTCAGTGCTTAAAACTAAACAGAAAATCCTGAAACAGATAAAAGAATAACCATGAGCCTGTCAGCAAATATAACTGTGCTGATCAACTCCAGCAATAAAATTCTGCTTAAACCCTCTGAAATCATATCCAGTGAAACAAAGGTTAAGCAAAAGACCCTTATTGAATATTTAGTTTGTAAAGAGCTACTAAAGTTTATACCATTAAATACAACAGATAATGTTTTTTTCCAAAGCAATTATACTGGACAGTTATAATAAAAAAACCCAAAAAACCTACTCTTCGGTATCCAACAACTGAATCTTAATTCAGATCACACAATTCTTTTGCTTTTAATTAGGATTATTTCATTCCTCCCCACTATTGATGGATGTTCCTTTCATCAGTCTCTCAACTTCAAATTCACACTATTTCACAGTACTCTGTGTGTGGATTAGGAGGCCAATTACAAGAGGGTCTCAAACAGCAGTCACATTAATCAAGTGAAATGTTATATGCATTGTAGCCAAATAAAATCTGGCCACTAAGAAAAAAAAATCATAAAAGTTTTTAAATCTGAAAATATCAGAAAATAGGAAGTTTTCTATCCGATCCTGGAAACATAAACAAGTCTGGTATTCATGTGCCATCTGCTTCACAAACCCCAAAAAGCCAAGACCACATCTCACAAAGCATCCACATTTTGTAACTTGGTCCTTACAGGTAGTAGCCAGCACCTGCTGCAAGCAGATTCCTTCTCTCTTGTCATTGATTTATTAAGAAAAAAAGCAAATTTGATGTTGTCCTGTTGGATAAAGGAGTGCCTGAAGCTATGTACCCAAATTGAGCTGCACTGCAGTTCAACACAAAGGCTTGTACAAATTTTTAGGAAAACCTTACTTCTCCCAGAGCTTCCTTTTAACTTCTACAAAACACAAAAGAGTCGTATCAGATACTTTGGCTTTGTGTACTTTGGAAAAGAATATTTTGAAGTCTTACAATATATCCTTACAATTTAAAATATGTAACTGTGGTAGCTTTTGAATCAAAACTATAAAATATTGGAGCACATATCTATAAAGGAATTAAAAACTATAAATTGCATGAACACTTCAAATTGTTTCTTGTTACAGAAGTTTAATTATTTAGCTTAAAACAGCATGTAAAAACTCCTTAAAAATAGCATATTTAAAATGCTTATCCAAATGCAATTGCTATGCACAAGGAAAGACTTTTCTTTAAAAAAAACCCTGACATTCCGTATTTTGTGCTTCAGTGTTCCTCAAAAATAAGAACTAAGTAATCTACAATTAGCAAAATATAAGCATATTTAAGCTATGAATTATAAGTTAATGAAATAAGCTGCTTTAATGGGAAACCATTTTATTAGGAAATGGAAAATACTCATAGCTGGAGAGTCAGCAGTTGCTTTTAAAGGATGCAATTAAGCTGCCATTATTTTGGCAAAGCTCTGGTCTCAAAGAGGCAGATTTTCCTAATGCATTGTAGAAGTCCTTGGCAAATTACACAATATTCATTAAATTTAAATGGAGACCCTTGATGTCTCCTGTAAAGATGTCCCAGGGAGTCAATTTTCAAGGAATTCATAATGTGAACAGCAAGTTATCGGAGAAGGAGACATTCAGCACCTCGGAAGGCCCCAGATGAATGATTTAGAGGAGGTGACATGACACATTTTGGCCACTCCACAAGACCCTGAGCCAGACACCCACTTCAAGTAACAGCAGAGGAAACCTGGCCAGCCACATGCTGCATACCCCAAATTTCCTCAGACACTTCCTAACTTTCCTAGGAATGTGGTTTGTTCAATCCCTGAGTTTAATACCAAGTGTCAGTGGGGATGAAAAAGCAGAAGTGACAGTGCTGCTTCTGCCCAACACCTGAAACTTTGGGAATTCATCCCTTTGGCAAACTCCCACTTTTTGGGGGTTTTCACCCTGCCAATAATCTTGCTAGTAAGGGATGCTGTGTTACCTCTTCCTGTTACAAACAGAACCTGGCACGTGCTGGGCAAATAGATCCCCTAAAATCAGACTCCTAGCCCTACTAACTTCTTATTGTTGTTGGCTTTTTTGGATCCCAGCAATGGAATCTCCCCAGTGTTGCTTCTACTCATTCCCTGCATGACACACAGCAGACACTGTTTGGGCTAAAACAAACAAAATACATCCCACAAAGTTTCTCCCCTTTTTAGTATTCATCTTCATTTAAGCGTTGCATGCCCTAAAACCTTTTTAAGCTGCTTACTTTTAAAGTATAAACATGTCAGTGTTTAGCCATGGAGGGTACTTTTCTGTCCTAAATCATCATCCATTTATCAAAGACAGATCTACATTGCTAAATGCTGTAAAAACACATTATAAATACATTGCAATAATCCCCATGTAATAGCCACTGGCTTCCAGCACTGAATATACTGGCTGGTATTTATATAAACATTACACAATCACTGCCACACAGTTCCCAGGTTGGGCTGCACTCAGTGTGGTAGCCTTCTCTCATAATTACTCAATAAGTAGCAGAGAAAAGAGAAAACAGCTTCCTTTAAGATATAGTCTTATTCCTATCTCTTATTAAATGGCACTATTACACAACAATCCAACAAAATAATCCAAATTTTAATTCATTAATCCAGAAAAAGAGATGTGTTTTTTAAATCATCGTTATTTATAACTTTACAAACATGCCCAGTGTTACACAAAAGGGCAATGTATCCCAAGTGATCTGCAGCCAGAACTTGCACAACATTCCCATAAAAACAAATTAGAATAGGGAAATGAAATCCTGATTTTTACTCTCTATGGTTCCATAAAAAAATAACTTCAATAAGTGCAACTAGAGAGAGAATTCTCCTTAATGATACTTCTAGTTTACATCTAATTTCAATAGTTCTTTAACTGCTAAACTATATTTAAAATATTCTTGAAAACCTTTATTGAGGGGGTTGAGATGGTTAATAATGAAAACTCCAAAGACAACTTCATGCTGGGGAAACTGGAAGCTGTTTAATTGAGTTGGGCTCTCATATCATCGATAGGATTGTGGCTGGTATCAGCTAACAAACATTATGCTTCTGAGGGAGGGAAATGGGGTGGCTCCCTTTTCAAACGGGCACAGGAGCTGAGATTAGTTACCAGATGTGAATTACAGATGGGAACTGGTATTTAGCAGGCTGTGTGGTGCTTTCTGAGACATGCCTTCCCCTCCTGTCCTCATTCCTCAGCTCACACACCAGGACAGTTGCAAAATCTGTGAGCCATGGGGAGACACAGCTGATGGAATCTGCATAACAACACGTGTGGAAGTCCACGGGCAGCTGTGATTTCCCATAACCACCACATTTCGTGGACACCTCTAAGAGAAGAACTCTTTCTAAGCTTTCTAAAGGACCTGCTCACAGAGCAAATTAACTGTGAGGGAAGGAATCCCATCCCTGTGGAATTCAGAGCTCCAAGAAACTGGGTGGAAGATTCACAATGTTCTTCTCCCATACCTTCTCACCATCCAGAAAACCTGCTGCTGTCAGGGGACAGACTTTGCTGTTTTGCTGCTTCATGGAAGAGGAGAAAAACTTGTGGGAGCATTGAAAAAAATACTTCTGGGTGATGGGGGAGGATGCTCCAGTTTTCTGTCATTCTGGCTGGGATTTTATTCTGTCAAGGACTAAGAGAACTATGTGCCATGTTTTCCATTTCAGAATTTGCACAGTGTTTGTTCTCATGCTAAATGCTGTTCTGGCTTGCAGTGCCAAAGATCTCCTGGTAATACTTACACAGCCATGGCATCAGAGGAACAGTGCATTTAAAGGGACTGCAGATACCATACTAAAAAAGACGTACAGATTAAGACATTTAAGAATACACAACTTTTTTCACTAATTCTAAGTTTTGCACACTACTAAAGAGATTCCCCTTAATGGCTACCCTGCAAACATCTGGGATATTCATTCAGAGCTGTCCCAAAGGAAATACTCCTCTCTGTGGTCTGAGAGCCTTAACATCATGGAGTTTAGGAGTTACATGCTTTGCATAACACAGATTCATGTCACAATTCAATAAATACTGCAGTAGTGCATTGTGGTGCTTTATTAGTGTTAGACATGCAATATTTATTTAATGAACAGAAATTAAAATATTAAGATAACATTTTAATCAAATTAAAGGATCTGAAGTTGCAATAATGGAACAAAAATAAAGGTTTCTCATGCATTCTAAGTTCATAGTTCTCACAAGTGCATATAGTTATGACTCTGTACCATTATTAAACGTAGAGAAACTACCATTGATTGCACAAGACAAAATAAAACCGTTAAGTTATAAGTAATGTTCCTATCTTTTACAGACTTCCTATATAACCTGGATCTTCAGCTTTTTATAGTACACTCTAATACAAGACATCTGGAAGATTCTAAGATGAATAGGAATGGCTTGACCACTTGTAACATACAGTGGCTTCTTCAATGTAGGTAAAAATTATAAAAGATAAAGCAAATGCCCACCATGCTTTAGGAGACTGTGACCTTTTCAACAGAAACAAATCTCAAACCCCTTCATAAACAGATTAAAGTGCTACCTATTGCATATTAAATACTTCCAGCGACTGTACTGAAATTCGTAAGTTGTAAATCCCTGAAAATAGGGTTTCATACCAAAAGTGCTGACAGACCCTTAAATCTAGCATCATGAACACAGCAGTGCTATAATCCTTCAGCAAGTACTTCAAAGAAGAGGAAGTTAGTCAACATGCTCTAAAGTCACCGTTGCAAAAGCCCAGCTAATGCCTCTAGCATAGCTACAACAGCAATGGTACAGAAAGAGCAGAAAAGCATGAGCTCACTTTACATACTTGATGTAGGACAATAATCTTTCTTTAAAGCTGGAAGCATAAATAAACCCCCAGTGCAGCAGTAAACACATTAAGACAGCAGCTCTGTTTGTTTCAAGATGCATCTAAGAAAGGGCATCCTGTACAGAAAGAAATGCAGGCTAGTATCTAATGAGCATGATTTTCATCAGGTCTCCAAACCTTTCTAAATACAAGGCAACATTTCCACAGCTGGAAAATTACAAATAGTTCTTGACACAGAGCCAACAGCAATAAATGCAGTTATAATCTAGGGAGAATGCTACATTCATTAGGAGGTGGAAAACCAAGCTAAATGTAAAATACAGCAGCAAGAGGTAACATATATAAATATTAAACATCTTTCTTTAATGGCAGAAAGTTTACATTTCTGAGTTACAACATTAAAGTATGGCCTTCATATTTGTCCTTTTCAAGTAAGCAAAATACATGGCTATGAGCAGGATAATTTCAAAATATAATGCATGCATGGAGAACTCTTATGCTAATCTATGAGAGAAAATATCAAAATAATATGGAGATGTTCAAAGTTTTCATCCCTATATTTCAAAAAGCAAGAAAAACCGACCACAAGTGGTAAGTTTTTATGGGTTTAAAATGATCTTCAAGAAAGTCTACAATTTTATCCTACGGGAAAAACAGAAATTCCTTTGTTTTCAACATTCAGATTACTCTGTATGAAGAGTTTTCATTTAAAGCTGCGTGCTTCAAAAAACACATGTGGGGTGAAGATGCTTTTTAAGAATAATCTCGGAATATAGGAAAACGCTAAAATTTTCTTTCTAAGCAGAAAATGACATGTATGTAATCTTTCAAGAATTGCTCCAAAAGTAGCCTGTATTTTTACCTATTAACTCTATAAAAATATCTTTATAACTGTTGATGTTCCATTCTGCCTCTCAGTAACTTTACCTTTTCCTATATTGCGTTTGTTGTTCTCCCCTCTTTCTTGACAAATTGTTAGAAACAAAAGGTGCTTTTATTCACTTAGAGATCAGATAAAGACTAGATAGCACATTCAAAGCTTCACTAAATTTGTTCACTAATGCACAAAAATTGATCTTTTCGCTACCTTTAATCTGCTTATCGTTCTCGGTATGCAAATATGTCAAATGATCTGCTTTTAGTCAATTATGCAGTTTGATATTCTACATTTACATTCTAAAAGAAGTGATTTCAGAGGTGCTAAATATAGTAGAGTTTCATTTTAATAATTGTAAGTTGGCTTGCATGTGAGAAGTCATTGGAGCACGTTGTCTGGTTAGTGCAGTTGTTAATCCTCACTGGTGGGGATGATTTAAGCACTGTGGATACTAGAGATGCTCTCATACCAGTTAGCTGAAAATGAGTGTGGAATTCTAAACAATTGCACAACATTTCCCCATCAACAACATGAGAAAACCGCTGGCTTCAGCCAAGCATTTCAAAATGTTTAAGAACTTTTATGGAAATACCGAGTAACTGAAATACATCTTGGTGTAATTTGAAAATGAAAATCTAATTGAGTGTAAACCCCAACTTCCAACAGCAAACGTACCATAAACCAGTACATAACCTTTGGCACTTTGAATGCATTACAACAAATTTACAGTCATGGAGATCTTAAGTGGGTCAAAAGAACATTCACGTGGTTTCTGAGGTACCAAACTTGATACATCCTTAGCCTGACAAACGAGAGACTGCCTGGTGTGGGATGGATTTCTGTTTCTGCACTACAAAATACAGATGCAGAGCTCTACAGCTGGGCAGGGCTGGGATCTCTCAGGATCCATCCAGGCACAGGGATCCACACTAAGGGATCCCACTGGTGGGCTGGGAACTCTGGCTGCACACATTTTAGGGACAGCACTAAATGGGGTTGGGAGGTAGTTGCTAAATGAAAGAAGAAAAGAAAGGAGAAAAAGGAAAAAATAAGTAAATGAAATCTGAGAATATTTTTACAAAGATTTTTCATATCTAGAATAATTCTGTGCTGTCCTACAACATTAATGATGTCAAAAGCAGTCAGACAGAACTTTCTCAACCCTTCCACATAGAAATATTCAAGACATTACCAATTTCTGCAGTTTTAAAAATGAAAATACATTAAAATCTTTTACAACAACAACAACAAAAATTGGCATTTAATTTCAAGTTTTTGGTCACCTCAGCAGCAGCCATATCACGGTGTTGTAAAAAAACCCAACAGATCAGGTGCAGAAAGAGAGGAAAAGAAAGTTATCTTAAATCCAAATCTAAAATATTCTCTGTACGTTTTAAATAACATTTTACTGTCTCACAGCAACAGAAAATCCAAGTAAGACTCTTATTAAGGAAATTAAAATCTATCCATCTTAACATTTTGAGGGTTCTCCTAGAGTATTACCCCATTATACCTTCATCAATATATTTTTCCAATTCATTGAAGAACAAATACCTTTTTCATACATCATTTTACAAACAATTATTAAATGACCAAGAAGATATTTACTACATTCTTCTTTCATTTGCCTCAAAGAAAACTGACTTTTAGAACTATTTACATGGAATACAGACATTTTTAAGGAAAAGCCTCAATACTCTATATGTGTTTAAGCAACATGACCTATTTCTAAAGGCATATACTTTGTTGTCGTAAGATTTAAAAAGTTATGACACATATATCATGTAAAACTCAACCTTAATTGATTTTTCGTGTCTATTTAAGTCAGCCTCTCCATTTCTGCTACATTTTCATTGCAGTAGACTTTGACTGAACAAAAGTATTCATTTCTTTATTCTATACTTGAGTTGTACCTCTGACTCTGTGAACACTGTTCAAAGTACTTTTAACACATAAAAAGGCATGCACTAACTTCATACAAAAAGATCCTCAAAACAACCTTATGCCATGAGCTCGCTACCAAAGTTCACTCATTATACACAAAATTCAGCATTTAAGTGTAAAATAACTGGCTCCAGCATGTGCCATGACAGAAATGGCACAGGGTTCTTTTTACATTGTTATATAAAAAGCACATTGTATAGAATACAGCATTTATTCTGCAAGGATAGTGCATCACCGTTTTCCTCTAATATGTGCAGAACTACATTCCATTGCAACAAACCACACTTAGGTTTAGTAGAGTACTACACTGGATTGAAAACAGTGGTCTTGATGGCATGCTGTAAAAAAAGAATCAATATATTTGCCTAATACCAGTAATCATTCAAGAAAACATTCATAACAGCACAGGCTTCCCAGCTGAAACTGCCACATGGTGAACACTAAGCTATTATATAAACTGCATGGACATATTTAATATGTATTATTAACTCTATTTTAAGTATTCTGTACCTAAAGGTGTTTTCAAAAAGGAAAAAAAAAAAGTACCTAGGTAATCTAACAGAAAACAACTTTTGGCAGCCCCTGCTAGTGTTTGGATTAAAAAAAACATAAAGGAAAACAACCCACGCCATTGTCTCTCCTCTCCATTTTCCTGGAATTTCTTCAGACAAAAGGAATGAAGAGAAGTCAAATATTAAAGTGTGATCTCCTTCCACTAATGTATTCAGCAGAAAGTACCCTCAAGTACCACTATCTCAGCTTTTGGAAAATTTGCCAGCTTTCCGAGAAGGTTCATATGGCACTCTGAGAATGCTGGGGGTTTCCTCCATCACTCGTACCAGCAGATTGTCAATGTAATCCTCGAGCTCACGAATGTGGGTGTCCTTCTTCTTGAGCTGCTCTTTGTGTTTCACCAGCTCCTGCAGAACCTCCTCATAAGTGAGGTTTCGGTACCCTGCAGTGGCATCAAAAGGATTTCCTTCCTGTAGGTAAGAAAATACCAGATTTTAGAAAACACCAGATTTTATTAAGCAGTTCAATTTTCCCAGAAAATTGATTGTTATCGCTTTTTATGTTTCTCATGTGCATCTCTTGATATGAAAAGCAAATTCTTTCAGCAACACCTCTGTTTGCTGCAGTGCTTTTCCCTCCAACACCCCCACTGGAGCAGACAACTGGAGATGGGCTGCCCACTTGGATGAACATCTCCCACTCTGTCATCTCAGAAAAAAATCTTCTCAGTGAGGTGGACACACAGTCAGTGTGTCAGAGTTAGTCACCATATGAGCACTGAACAGCTGGCAGGTCCATTTTGGGAAACCTGCCACCTTAATTATATAACAAGAGAAAAGCCCTGAGAATTCAATTCCCACTGTAACTTCTATGAGTCTTTGCCTCTGGAGAGCATCACAGCAAAGCATTTACTCAGCTCTAAATGACATCAGCCCTCATCTGTCTTTCATATTCATATTTTTAGTCACCAGTGGTTCTCCAGGCCTTCGCTTCTGAATCACATCATAAAACTTTCAATTTTAAATCGCAGGTGAAGGTAAAAGGTTGCATCTTACTTGCACCAGAGCACTTAAGGCAGAAATAAATGTGTACTTGTAAAAGACCTCGCCTGCTTTAAAGCAGGAAAGGCCCAGAATTAAGCAGTAAGGAAAACAGAATTGTTTCTGTAATGATTTTTGATGACTCAGTAAGTGCAGGTATTAGTAAAGATGGACAAATTAGTCATCTTAAAAAGGACAACATGTGATCCAAAAGACTGTAAACCTGAATGTCTTCTTTTGTGTTGCTTTATAAAAGTATCAGCACTGTTAGACATGTTAAGCAGTATGGTTCATCTCATTCAGAAATGAAAACATTTAGAAGATATGGAACCTAAAAAATCCTGCACTTCTAACAGGGCACATGAGATAGCTTTTATTTACAGTAGAAGCATGTCATTAAAAATTATAAAGCTTGCACAGCTAAGAAGAACACCACATAACAGTCATACTCATTCCTTTTCCATGCCCCATTCTTTTCTTTCCATACAGATCCATATTTGCACATTGGCACATGTCGACCCATTAAAATATGCAGCTGGCCAAAGTTTTCAAAGGAACCTAATTAAAAGTGATGGTGCCCTGCAAATAGGCTGAAGTGTGACAGATCAGCCTCTCTCCATCAATTATAGTCCAACAGTAGCTCTCAAAAATATGTGCTTTTAAGGATTACTCTCTGCACTCGAGACATTTAATGTCACATTTGTGAGTATATTCAGTATTTTAAATGCACCAACTTAACAGATTGTAAGTAATCAGCAACTCCCACTTTATTAAAATGGCTAACCTGATGAAATTTATAAATCGGTTAGTAATCGATTTTCAACAAGTATAGAAGAGAAAATCACTTCACTTTGTGGTCATATTTTTAGCACATTTTCTTCTACAAGAAGGAAGTAAAACTTTCTCTTTATTAAATTTTATTCTCTTTACTAAATTTTTGTACACACTGGAGAAAATACCATTAACACTTTTATGGCTGAAATAGAGGGTTTGCCTAATTTTCTGGTTTGTCAAAGGAATAGGAATTAAGGTGCAATGATGACCTTAATTATGCAATGAAGTAAACCGGAAAGTTGTGTGCAATATATATGCTTTAAAGATATTTTATCATACACCTGCTCCATACACATCTTGGGGGAGAAAACCTTTCACATTATTTATGCAAGAAAATTCTAGCTGAAGTATGCTGGTATTTAGAAATTAATATTGTTAAAAATAAGAAGATTTGATATGTTCAGCTTGAGCCAGTAGGTGATATATAAATGTATAAGAAACACTTTTCTTGACAAAAATAGATACCACAGTTTTAATGCATAACAATAATCTCATAATGAATTATTAAGGGAAAAAAATGGATTCTAAACAAACCATGCAAAGAATGATTATCTCAGCTACAAAACCCTGTTGGGGTACACACTACCAGAAGAAGAAACTACATTACATAAAATGAAGGCCCTGATCATCTCCTCATTGTTCTAATGAGGAATTCTGCTCTGGGAATATCATCTAAGCTACTTTCACATCTTTTGTCCTACTTACTTCATCTTCCTTTCAGTTCTTAATTAGGCCTTAAAGAGCTCAGGCTGCCCTTTCAACTGGCTACTGCTCCCATTTAAACATTGCTTTCAGAGACAGGTGTTGGCACCAGAGGAGAAGACATACAAACATAATTACTAAATAATATGCACAAGGAAGAAATATAATAACTTGTCGAAGGCTAATATTACAGAATCTAATAATAAATTACTTCAAACACCTTAGAAAGCAATCCTGAATATTTAAAAAGAAATTCAAATGGTTTCATTCAAAACTATGGTTCAGATAAGGTTTCTTCCCCACCTAATTTGTATTTTGCATTAAATGAGCACCACCTCATAATCCTACGACTGACATTTAGGATGGTTGGTATTCCAAAAGAAAAATCATCAAGGATTTCTTTTATCACCTTTAAGTCCTTTAAATAAAACAATTCACATCTTGTTTCTTAAAAGAATTAAACCGATGCTTTTACCAGCAATAAATTACATTATTTGCAGTAGTACATTTGCAAGCACATAGAAACTGTAATTATGGTTACTTTACAGACAATGGCTGCTAAGTTAAATCAATTTTTTGATGTCTCTTTTTGTCAGAGATTAAGTAACTGCCTGGTAGAATTCAGTTTACTATCTGATCAAAGGCAGCTTTCAAATACTCTGACATCTCCCACCAGCTACTTACATTATAAAAACTTGGGCATTTACAATAACATCAAATGTTATTACAAATCATTTACATAAACCAGCAGAAAACAAACAGTACAAAGTCATATTTGCTTGTGAAACTTGTTTTCTATATATTTTAGAGATTGAAAACAAACCCACTTTTAAAGATGTCATCTATTCACAGAACAAATTCTAGTAAGACCACATTTTCCAAACAAAGACAATCAGATTGCTCAGGCAATCTGTGGATTATTTTTTGTCTTTTCTTAGTACACAATTTATTCTCAGTACTTTTAGAAACAAGAGCATTTTGAATAATACTTCTAGTATGTCTGTTTTTTAGTGTTTTCATCTGCTCATTTATTATGTGTATTATTAATCCTACCGTATATCAGGTCATAATTTCAATTTTGATCTGCCTTCTGAAGATTGTCCTCAAGTCTCTGATTATAGTGATGGTAAATTCCTGTCTGGTCAATTAATACATCACTGCTTAATGCAGAGTTCCTCACCTGATTTTGGAGTTTCTTTTACTTTTTGTGCAAAGAACTATGTATTTCCTTCTTCATCATATCACTGCTAAACTCCATATTGAGTGCAAAACTCTTTTTTATTTCCAAATTTACATTAAGCTTGTGCTTTTGTATTTAGGTTTTCTGGATATGTCAAAACAAACAAACAAATCCATAATTTCCATATAAGAGGTTTAAAAAGAATAATAGCTTATAAGCTTATACAAGTACCAATTAGTTGTCATTTACTGATGGCTTTCCTTAACATTTCATAACTCACCGTTTTTTTCCTGAGATCCTCAGTGCCAGAAGGATTCACATTAAAACTGTGGGGGAAAAACATGCCAAACAAATATTAGCTGTGCAAATTTATTTGACCAAAACATCTGCTAGAATACAGTACTGCATTAAACACACAGCTTAAAAGTATTTAATATTGTTTATTTTCTTGATTTGTTAAACTTAGGAAATGAAAATATTAGAAATTAAAGGAAATTTTAATATCTTATTTGTTCACAATTCTTTGCATTTTTTCTATTCTTTTTGTCATAAAATTTGAATAACTTATTAAGAAATGCAAGAAATGCTATTATGGATTTGGCTACCTTATCTCTTCTCTTATCTCCAGACTTAGCTTGAGCTTCTAAGCATGGAGTGCTACTTTAAATGAAATATCCTAGAAACAGGCCCCTAGGATGACAAAAACCAACAACCAAACCCTACAGACTAACACATATTCCCAGCTTTCATTTCCCAGCTCCTAGAGAACAAAGTTCCTGCAGAAATTCTAGTGAGATCACCAGTTTAGGGCTAAAAAGCCATCTTCTGTCAGCTGCATTTATTTTGTACATAAAATTGAGTAAATAATCTATTATTTTATAAACCTATTGATTATTGTGCATATCCAGAAAGCAAAGCTCTTTCATAATGTTGTTGATACTGATAAAGACAGTCACTCTCTAAATGTCAGGCTTAAGAAACTGTCCACTCAGGCTGGTGTAACTATTAGCAAGTATCTTCAAAAATCAGTGATGCTGTGCTCTTAATGCACTTGCTACAGCAAGTTTGGAGTGAAAATATTCTCTGAAAATGTGTTCTGAATCTGGGTATGGCTCACAAATATTATTTAGTTGGTAGCACCACAGCAGACACATTCTTTCATATCACAGAATCTGTTTTGTTAGACTGCATATACTGGCTTTGAGGGTGATGTGTGACTGAGAGCTAAAAAAATATATATTTTTAATTTTTTTAATTTCAAAGATTCTTTTTATATTAGGGAACATGTATTTTGTGACTGTTTGCCACTCTGTTGTCTGAATTTATAAGCCACGTATTTGATGGTGTAAAAGCGGAAGTGCCAAATTTACGAACTAAAAATATGTAAAATATAAATGATCTTTTTCCGTAAATAATTTTTTTATTTTAAAATTTCTCTTTTTTTTACTATTTTTTTTTCCTTAGTTTGTACATGATTTTTAATTTCCAAAGCAGACAAACTTTTGCTTGCACAGAAGTCCAGCAAACCATCTGAGGGCATTTGGATTCGAGGAACAATCACAACCAGAAACCCAGAGGTGCCTGAGGAACCAAGGCTGGCTAATTCCCATTCCACCTGTTTGTAACAGTGATCCCCAGCAGCCTGCCCCGTTTGCTGGAGACCCCTTTTGAATGAGGGCCCTTTTTCATGGGTATTGTGTGTCCAGCCAAAGGCAGGGTCCCTCCCTCCCAGCCTCCTTTCAGCCTCGCACGGATGTGTCAAACTCATGATGAACTCGCCCCATTCATGGCTGCCTTCCGTGATCCCAGCACAAAAAAAATGAGTTAACTGAACTGGATCGAATTAGCTTGGTGAAAACCAAGAATGTCTCTATTTAACGAAGTGTGGCGTTAATTTGGGATATCTTTCTTTGGGGACTGTTTCCTCATGTTAGACAAGATATAGAATAATACGGCCTGACTGCTCAACTGGGCGACTTTCTGAAAGGTTAAAAAAGCAGGATCTTTCACTGCCTTGAATGACTTTATAGTTTCTGTGAAATAACTTCTGGGGCTCTTTCTTAAAATGAAAGCAGCAGCTCTGACTATGAGAAGCTGCGTTTCAAAATTAGAAGTATAAATCACTGGCACTATGGACTACTTGTTTGGGGTTTTTTTAAGCAGTAAAAACCTGCAGTCGTTTCTGTAAAATTGTGGACATCATAACTGCAATTACAAAAGAGAACATCTGCGTATTTTGCAAGAAGAAATTTGAATACACTTGCAAAAATAATTTTAAAAAAGCTATTAAAATATTCCCCAATAAAAATCCAAATGCTATGAAGACTCTTACTCATACTTTAAGGAGGTTTGTAGAAAATACACTGCTTCTCGAGGAAGAAACAGGTGCTGAGATTGCATACAATAACATTTTTCTAAGTCAAAGTGTCTGCTGAGGTAGGTGGGAGCTCGTCAGCCTTGCAGAGCCCCACAAGGTTTCCTGCCAGTGCTCCCAGCCCGAGGTGAGTGTGAGCAGATGCAGACTCTCACCACTGCACCCCTGTTTCACTGTCTGAGGAGCAGCTAACAAAATCCATTCAAATTATGAATGCAAACAGTTAATGGAGTTGTCTGTTTGGTGCATTGAAATTCACGAGAGCATTTATTCTGAAATTTAAATTTCATCATAATAATGGACCCCCTCACTTGATTGCTGGCAATAATTATATAAAACAGGCCTCTAGGACTGCAGCCCACACTCTACGAGCATCACAAGCTTCCTTTGAGCAGCTATTCTCTTGACTTCCTAAAAGCATTCTGAAATCATTGATCAAAAACAAGAATAAAAATAACATTGTTTTCTCCTGTGCTACAGTCACAGTTCACAGTGATAGTATTAGTTACAATCCAGTCTCTGGAGGTTTTTTCTAGGGTTGGATAAACTGGCAGGGAACTCCTGCTATGAAAGAAGTTCACATGTTCACAGCTTGTGGAAAAAGTATCTTTTTGGATTTTTGTAGGGTTTTTTGGTTTTTTTTTTGAGTGAGGCTTACTGTGAACAGTGATTGTGAAAAACTGGCACTGTGGGATTCTATAATTATTGTTTATAAATTATTCCCAAACTAAATTTGCTCAGCTTACAAATAAAACATGCATTTATTTTCTAACAAATTGACTTTTCATGTGCCTTATGTGCCTCCAGGTGATGTCTCATACTGATTTTTACCAGTTTGTCTCTTATAAGTAATAAACTTTCATTCTCTCAGATCACCTTCCAGACAGGAGCTGCTAAAAGGGAGCTAAATCCTACCAGCACAGATTAAAAATCAGCTGCAGTAGGATCATGGAAGTGACACTGAGCTACCCAACCTGCACATCACCCTTCTCTAGGTAGAACAGACTTCTCCAAATCCAGCACAACAATTAATCCTGTCCCCCATTCCACTCATCTGGGAATTCAATTAGTGTCCTTGACAGTTACTTTATATAACAGACATTTTTACTAGATTAAATCATATCCATTATTTTATTGTGCTATATTATTTTACAGCTTTGGATAGGACTTTCTTTATACATTTTTCTTGAATAGTAGTTTGTTTGAAATTCTGGGGTTTTATTATCTTAGATTTCAATTTTAGCTCGTCTGAGACAAGAACCATTTTTATTGTCCTGCTCCTCAGGGGAGAAAGTGATGAGAAATAAAAATAGTATAAACTAATAATGGAGAAAAATATACTGCAGTGCTGGTTCTTTAGAGTGGTTTGGGTTACTATTTCATAACCACAGCAAGTGTATTATTTTGTACTTTATTTTCTCTATTTAAAAACATTTCTTTAGAACTCCATGAGACTTTTATTTTTAAATATAACACTCTTTTTTAATGGTAATGAAACACTTCCATTGCATGTTGATAATTTACAGTTTGTATAGGAAGAATACAGTGGAGTTGAGTTTCAGGATGTGCCACAAGCTCAAGTTTATGACTGCATCTTATAATTTTGTCTATTGAAATTTAAAGGTAGTTAAAAATTCAAACATCAGGTCTAGTGGCTGCTTAAATATTTATCTTCTGAATGCCTAGAGATTAAAACAATCTTTACCAAATCTTTCCTAGAACTGATTTAAACATTTTAGTGCCATTTAGTCTGGCAACATAATGAATGGGAATCAGACTCTTAAATTATGCTCCATGGAAGGAATATTTTCTTAAGGAGCAAAAGCTTTTCACTTATCTTTTGCTATTCTTATTAGTTACATGATAGTAGTGTATACTATTAGAAATTAAAATTAGGGTATTTACATTAATCATTACTATTCAAAGTATTAGAATTTATGTTAACATTCTGTAAAATATCCGTTTTACCAATGAGCTAAGTGTGAGCTTTCAGTTTCTCTCCTTTAATATGGAATGTCTGCATACAGGTAATTAGCAAAGCTCTGCCATATTCATTTTTCATTAAAGCTGAAATTCCTATTCCTACCCTATTTCTTGGTCTTGGACTGATTCTTACTACAGTGCTTAAGCAATTTTTCTTTGGATTCTCACAACATATATCAAAATCTTGAAATATTAGGATGCCATTTAGGTTATTACTATTGCACTAGAAAAAAAAACAACCAAAAAACAAAAGAAATTAATAAAATCAGATACAGTTAATGAAATTCAGAAACTTAGCCTTCCATAGACTATTGTCAGCCTGCTGTGCCTGGCAATGCAGATCCCACTTTATATTTTGAGAAGCAATGACTGTCTTGTCTGGCAGCCAAACAAGTACAGAATAAGCACATTACCATTTATTTTGCAATTAGATTCTGGGGAACATCATTTAAGACACTTCACTGTATGAATTGTTCTGCTGTCAAGCCATGCTTCGTGGCCTTCTGGAGCCTGGGTAACCCCAGGGGGACACAAAAAGAGGATCAGGTTTTGTGTCTATCACTGCCTTTTCTTGATTAGTTGGAACTGTAAGTATATAAATATTTCTCCTTTTGCTAGGAGTTGTGCTATAGCAAAAAAGTTTTTTTTTCCTCAAACGACCACTAAAGAACTGTTAGACTAAAAGTTGTGCCAGCATCTCTACTGGAAGACCTTATTATTAGAGAACTCTAAGTCAACAACAAATAAACAAACAAACAAATCAAAGAATCCTAAAAATAAATTTGACACTGAAACTTACAGATCCATTTTTTAATTATTGAAAGAGCAGAAGTAATCCTTAGTTCTTATAATGAAACAGGAAATAGAAAGTGCATTGCTTTTACATCGTTTCTGCATTTATTAATAAAGAAACAATAGAAGAAATTACTCTTTTTAAAAATGAAATAAAACAGGCAGTGCATTTTCCCTTGGGAAAGATGATATGCCTCATGTATCCTCCCAAAAAAGATTTCACATGCCCTAATGTGCACCAAGAGACTGAAAGCTTGAAAAAGTCTTGTCATGCAGCCAGCAGGATGAACTTTCCTAACAGTATTCCTAAAACAGTCAACTAATTAGGAGTGACTGATTGCTGGTGAGGAGTCTGCAAAAGTCAAGATTAATACCAAGTATTTCTACAATATCCCTCAAAGAATTGCTTGCTCCAGCCCACCTTGTCCCAAATGCTGCGACCATTGCTTTGTAGGAGCTTTCCAAAAGATTTCATTTTTCTCTTATCACATGCACTGATCTTTTAAATCAGATTATAACAGTTCTGGCTGGACAGACTAAGAATCTCTGCATGACTTCTGCTTGTTTTGTAATTTTTCTTTACCTTTCATGTACCAGCAATGTATTTTATCTTGTTGAAATAATGTTCCACTGACAGCTTTGCCACCCTGAATTAACAAATATTAACAGTTAAGAGTACAACTAAAGCACTGTCATAGTCCATCAATATTCTACCTAGTCTGTACATCACAGTTGACTAAAGTCTAGTCAAATTTCAGTAGAGAACTGAAAAAAGTTATTAATTTCAAGAAAAGCAATGCAGAAGTATACTGTTCTTAAAATAAGACATGCTAACACCGACAGAGGAAACAAAATTCTGAAAATACCACAATTCATCTGATGTCATTTTTTTACTAACCGAGAAATAAACGTGCTAAAATGTCTTAACAGACCTTATTGCTTTAGCAAGCACAGCAATATCTAGAGAGTAACATTTCTGGAAAAGGCATGTGAAAAGTAGAAAGAGTGAATTGCATTGTACACTGGATTTCCTATTTGGCAGAGAAACACACAGCCACTACAATCCATTGCTCTCATCAGGCAACTTTTGGGGTTCATTCCAATGGAGCCGTTGCCAGTAACTCTGCAAGACTGAAACCATTTAGCAGTGACTTTGATTATGCTGAAGTTATTGCACTAATAACTCACCCTCAGTGTGGTTTGGGATAACAGGTTTTACTTTAGAACTTCAGCTGACTCCAGACAGGCACCTGCTCTGCTGTCACAGCTCAAGTGACAAGCAGGAACCCAGAGGAACACTAGGATGTTGCAAAAGCTCCTTTAACCACCTGGCCATCACACATTCAAAAAGGTAATGTTTGCTGAAATGTTGCAGACATCAGCTGTTCTTCAGACTCAAAAATTTAATGTGATCCAAACACATTGCTGTTATCACAAGCCTCCTGTTTTCTCACTCATTTTTAAACAAATCTAATAATGACCATATCAAAATGCAGAGACATTGCTTATTTCAAACATTGCTTCCATTGGGAAAAACAAAACTGCAGTCCCTGATTCGTGACATGGAGGAGACAGGCAGCTGTAGCAGCCACATGTGATGAAGGTGGGAGAGAGGCTCAAGAAAATCACCACATTCAGAAATTACAAGCAGAAAGATGTAAAAGAGTGGAAGGATTGGGTTGGTGGTTTTTTGAGTTGCAAATTTGAAAAACTGCTGAAGCAGTAAGAGAATACAGAAAAAAAAAGTAATATTTTTATAATTTATGCTCCAATTCACCAGTGACTAATATTATAAATATGAGCATTATTCATAATTGCTACAGAGAATCCTAGTAAGACACAAGTTTCTTTCTCCTCCGCTATTCTATCTTTCATAGTTGCTTAGAATGTAACACACTTATTGCCACAACTTGAGATAAAGTGTAATGTGTATGTAGACACAAGCTTTATCTTCTTTTCTCTGAAGTGTAACAATAGTTAGGTCATGGAAATGCTACTCTAGAAGGGTTTTTTTAATGCCTGTCTCTATTCATGTACACGCATGTGTGTATATACAGACACAGACATTATTTGTGTATGTGTATATATTTTATTTATATAATGTTTAATAGAAAGCTCCCAAACACTTACCAATCCAGTTTCCCAGATCTGGAATTTGATCTGACTAGTAACAACCTGTCAGCTTTAAATATTGGACTATTTGTCTCCCTGTGTCCAGTGCCTAAGATCTTGTTAATTACCTACACTCCCTTTCTGTAGGTCCTGTTAATTACCCGTCTCCTGTCTCAGAGGACCTTGTTAATAACTTGTACAATCTCTCTAAAAAGGTCCTAATAACACATTAAAATTAAAGATGCTTTTCTTTTAGCACTTGTCAAGTGGTGTAAATTGAGAAATTTTCACATCAGTTTATTAGCCTGTAGTGTAGTGTCATGTATTTTCCTAAACAAAAACAATTTCAGAAAAACGATGCACAAGCTTTGGTTATGGCACAAAACAATCTTTGTTTTCCAGGAGCACCCTCAGTTTCTTTAACTGTGCTCAACACAAAAGCCACGTGGCTTCTGACTGCAAATTAACCTCCTGAGAGCCGTGACAATAGCAGTAATTGAAAGAATGAGTGTAATTTAAGGTAACATTAGGTAAAAGTTTCAAAACAGTGCATTAGGAAGTACAAAACCAAAAGTATTATTGGTAAATGCTGGCTAAGAGCACTACACATGGTTTCCTTAAAAATTCTTCATTAGCTGTATGATGAAAAACCTCTGGAACTAACAGATTTTGTAGTATTTGCAAAACCAGCGTTTTTTATTTCACTATGAGACTCCAGCATTTTTAAGTTTTCACAGAATCAGCTCATAAATATCTCTACTATGCCTACAACAGACAATGGAACCCCCAGTCTTAACACTTATGTAACACTGCAATATCATATCTATAAAAACGTTTTAAAAATACTCATTTATCCACTCAGCATTTGCAGGAGATAAAGTATCATCCCTATTTTACAGATTTAGCCAAAGCCAGGGAACAAGCCTTTGCCAGATCAGAGATTAACAGAAATTAGGGGTGCATATTTTGTGATTTCCTGTCAATAAGTATTATATGCAAAACAAATTGGTTTTGTTTTGCTTTTCCAAAATACTTCTAAAACCTTATTGAAACAACAATAATAAATATTAGCAATAAAAATAAATAATAATTTTCAAATAATCCTGGTATACTTGCTTTTGGAAAAAAAAATCCTACAAGCGTTGCTGAACCACTTCTATAATTTTTGGATCAGCAGCTGTGCAACACGTGGAAGATGTACTTATCTTCATTCATTTAATTAGTAAGTAAGTGTAATTAGTGACAGAGCATGCAGACAGCCAGCTAAGCACTCAAGGATGGGCTATTCAGCACTCACCAGCTGATGTTATGAGCTGCTGTTCTCCACATTGTTACTGCTCAGTCAACATTACCAACCACAATTAATGAGGATGGACTGAAGCCCGACCCAAAGTTCACCAAAGTCACTGAAAAGCCTCCCACTAAGGTTACAGATGTGGCTTCATCAGCACTGAGAACGTGACACTCACACTACAAACATGAAGGAGCTGGGTTTGGTTGATTTTTTTTTGAGGGTTGGGAAGGAGGGTTGCTATGGGTTGGGTTTTTTTCCTTCCACTTTGCTCTGTGTCCAGCCTGGTCCCACAGACTGGATGTTTTATGGCTACAGTGTGCTCCTGGAACACATCCCCCAGTGGGATTTCATCAGACAGGAATCCAGCTCAGGATGTTCCATCACCCAAACCAAGGCTTAGCTAAGTGGGGTTAAGTGGGAGATTCACCTGCACAGCAAACACCTGATCCACAACAGAACACTGATTGTGGACACACCTTAATAAAAAATACACTGCCTGGTCTACTAGCAGAAATGGGATTCATCCAAAAGAGCTAAACAGCATGCTGAATAAATAAGGAACAACCCAAAGACTAAATTCCCTGTCTACGCTCCCTGCATACTGAATTTGCTACCCAGCCTCATTTATTTTGTGCCCACATATTCACAGAAATTCTTTCTTCAGCATTATTGGTTCAAAAAATTAAAAATGGATTCCATTTGAGAAATCCTCCACAGATAAAAGGTAAACTTAAACTGTAAACTTATTAAATATGCACATTTTGTATTAGTTTCTACTTCAAAAGAAAATAATTGTATAAGATACATTTGAAAGTAAACTAAATCTAAAAGGTTTGCACATAACATCATAATGGAATATATAAAAATCAAGAGCTTCTAACTTAACTTATTGCATGCTAGCTATTATGCCATAATAGCTGTCTCACAAAAAAGGTCAGAATGTTTATTATTTTTGGCTTTTTGAAAATAAAATAGTATCTATTTGTCTTATCAAAAGTTTATGTTTACATAAAAGTCAAGAACTAGTAAAAGGGGCTCTCATACAAAGACAGAAAAAAATGACTAGAGTCCTTCTGAATGGGCACTGTGATGAGCTTTTTAATTACAAAACAAAGAAAAAAAGTCCATCATGATTACCATTAAGTTTTATATTTATCAAGATTTGCTGCCTTCAAGAACTTCAAAAGATTTCACTATTTATATCTAGCATCTGCCTGAATACAGTGTTTCATTTAAAAAAATTAAATGCTATGCAATTTTAATTGTTATTTGAATTATTTCTCTTTAAATCAGCTTATTTAAATGGAAGTTTAACTTCTGACAAACCAAGCTGCAACCTAACCTTATGCTAATCCAGAGAAATAATTCATTAAATAAAAAATATTCTAAGATTGTCTATAAACATGCTATTTAAGACACTAGCAACTGATTGGACCCATTGAAGGCACTAAAAAGATAATTTGTTGATGTAGGATGAGCTTCTAGCAACAAATTCCATTTCAGTTCATTTCCCTAATTCACATCCATTATTAGTTTTGTTAAGAATATGATTCTAAGTTTAAATCAGGAGTGTATGCATTCTAACCCTTGAGAAAAACTGAGCTGGGACACAATAAGATCCCTCTGTTTAAGAGAACAAGATAACAAAAAACATTTTTTAAAAAAAAGAAATGCTTCTTGTGTCATTAATTAAGGAATTATTACACAGGAAAAGGTGAATTTTTAGAACCATGTTTTCCATTTAAAACAGTGATTGATTTTACAGCCTTTAGATTCAAGTTAGAAGCATTTTAATTTCAAATGCATTTTCTACCAAATTGAAGTCATTACATAGAAATGAATCATTACCTTGAAAAAGCAAGGACTGCTAATTTCTGGCATTTATATATTAAAAAAAGGAATGAAAGTTAATTAACTTCTTAAACATTTATCTATTGTGAACAGTATATGTGGGTGGCAGCGTATATAAATATATATATAAAAATATATTTATACATGTATAAAGAGACAGCCTATCTTTCTCACTAGCAAACAAAACCCAGGAAGGAAACTAACTGTGGGTTTCACTTTTTCTTAAGGAAAACAAGTAAAAGCATTGATAGACAAACAAAGATTAAAATGGATTATTTAAATCAAAGTTCCTTATCAGTCCTGTAATTCATTCTGCTCAAGACATAAACTGCTTCCTCTTGCAACAATTTCAATACACAGAACTCAGCAAAGCTGCAGCGAGCCAAATGAATTCAGGTGAGATAAGAGTTCATGTGGGTGCTCCCATTTAGAAACAGAATGTCTTTTAATTCTTGTACTCTAATATATACAACCTAAATACTCTTTTTTTTTTTCTTTTCTCCCAACAGTGACATCCACAGGATTTCTTTTCACTGCTCCCATTTGCACCACTCTTTTAGTTATTCAGTTTCCTCTTCCCCTTACACTTGAAACCCTTCCCTCTTAGAACCTGACTTAGGGCAATGTAATAAATTAGCAATAAATGTTCAGTTAAAGCAGAAGACTTCAGGGAGAGCCCTTTCTGAAGCACAAACAAGGTCTTCCACAAACACAAGCACCCGTGAACCTTCACAGTACATATTAGTAATAAAAAAGTCACTTCAAAACAAAGTAGGAAACGATCAAATTATATAAAAAGTTCGTAACATACTTAGAAACAGACAAGCAGTGATACAAACGTGTATAAAGTACAAAGATTGTGTTCCTCAACACTTCACATTTTCATTTATATAACATGTTGAAGATATCAGATTGAAATACAGCAAAAACCTACCTTGAAGATGGCAACACGCTCGTAGGCTTGAAGTTTGCCATAAACGGATTAGTCGAATCATAATCAAAACTCTCCTGAGGAGCTTCCCCAAACGCACCCGGTGATTTCAAGTCAGTAGAACTCTCTGATCCCCCATTGCTAAGTTTATCTGACCTCTTGCTATCTTTTTTTCCAGTCACTCTTTCAAAAAGACTAACTTTCTCTTTTTTCTCTTTTTTAATTTCTTTTCTGATCTCGACAGGTTTGGAAAACAGACTTATGTTTTGATCCCACGTTGCTGGGCTTTCTTCAAATGGATTCTTCTGTCTTGGCAGTGTAGCAAATTTTTGGGGTAACGAAGCACTCACATTAAATGGGTCATTTTGTGCTTCAAGTGCAGTTTCATCAACTGTGCTGTCAAGTTGGCTCATTTTAGAAGTATCAACACTTAATGTCCTTCTGTGTGGAGATTTTAGACTCCCTGCAAATAATCTGTCATTAGTATATTATCAATGAGACACTATATCACAGCTTATGACATGCAGAAAACCCATTTTAACTTAGATCTAGAAGCTTTGCAATTGAGCCTCAGTTCAGAACAGTGTTGAGCAACGAAGCTATTAAAAAAAAAACCTAACAGCTGTGGCCTTGATTTCATGTTTCAGAAATGTTCATGGATAGGCACCACAGGAAATTTTTGTTTCCTGCATGGAAACAAAGTTCTACAGAGAAGACAGCTATGACTGGTGTGCCATTACAGAAGGAGACAATAGCATGTGGCTGCATAATAACTTTGAGCAATGCAAAGTATTTTCAGTTCTTTGTATAAATCACATTTAAAATTTGCTGATAGTTTTTGACTTTTTAATTAGACTTATTTCTCACAAGATGCTATTTTGCCTATTCCCCTTTGGAATGCAATATACTCCCAGATGAGGACATAATAAGAGAA
Organism: Acridotheres tristis; assembly: GCA_037013685.1. NCBI lineage: Eukaryota > Metazoa > Chordata > Aves > Passeriformes > Sturnidae > Acridotheres > Acridotheres tristis. The sequence goes on from CM072893.1 coordinate 30,063,158, forward strand.
AATGCTAAATTATCATACATCATGAGATTGCAAGTTATTTCTCATGCTCAGAAACAGCAGTTATGAGTTACCAACAATTAAAGAAAGCGTTAAAAATAGGCCAGCAATATCTCTTAACATTTTGGCCTTGTAAGTGCTTCATAAACCAAAGTAACAGATTCTGAATGCTCTAAGAGCAGTGAGCTATTAGAGTCATGAGTTTTACTCACCCCCTTCATCCACTGAACCAAAGGACTCCAGCTGACGCCTGAAGAGATGGGTGTAGCCAACAGTGCTGGATTTCATTTTCTCTGAGGAGACGTGTGGTCCTGTTAGATCTGACATGGAGTGAGCTGAGGACAGTCGCTGAGGTCCCAAGAGGAAAGGTTTTTTTGGTTTTGATTTCATTTGCACTTCACCACTAGACAGCTCTAGATTTGCATCAGGTATGTGAGTGCTTGGGATGATTGCAGAGGATGTGTCTGAAAACGTCCCATCGTTTTTCCGACCCTTCATTTTGTCTTTTAGTTTAGCAAATGGGGATTTGGTTTTGTCCTTCATTGACAAATCAAACATACTTGCTGTCATGTTATTCCTCATAAACTGAATATTGACGTTTATTTCTCCTCTGTCTTTAGTTCTCTTGCCTTGTCTGGATTCTAGGGGAAACCACCTTAAAGGAGAAAGAGAGCAAATTAAGTTGTGTTTTCTGAAGGCTATCATTACACTCTGGTTAGTTGCTCAATGCATCTGGTTAGAACAATTTAAAGTGCAAAAACCCAAATCCTATATCAAAGATTCAACCACTCCTGTACTGAAAAACTTCTTCATTTATATTTGTTTTCGAAGAGAAAACAACTAAGGAAGAAGAAGCTCTTTACAGTGTTCACCTGTTTCAAAATCAAAACCAACTCTGGAACCTGACCAAACATCATCAAAGTTTCCATCTGTTTATGAAGGAGATTTTGTACTTAATTATAAATACAGATATATTTTCTTTTCTTTTCTTTTTTTAAATAATTTTCAAGTGTCCTTTATTCAGTAGAGATTATATGAATGTATTCTATATGGCAACTACTTGACCTAGTAACCCTTTCTCCTTGGATTTTGCTCCAGTTTACACACTAGCAAACACTTTCCCCTCTTTCCTTCCTTCTAAGCACTGGTTAAGATTTATGACAACTGCAGAAACGCTGGCTAAGAAGTATCTGAGAGTCCTGAACAGTCAGCTACCATTTCAATTCTGCAGCTGTCTCCCCTCTGGATGCTGACAGTAACTCCACAAGCACAACTGTGAGCACATAGGTGCATCCAACAGCATCCTCTCTTTTGCAGGTCACCAGCAGGATTAACTTCAGAAATATTTCCTTTGGAACCATGACATAAATCCCCACTCCCTGAAAAGAGATCAAAGATGTGATCATCTGTTTCAAAAAGCCAAGTGTGCTTCTTTGCCAGGTCCAGCAAAAGCTTTATCATTATCCAAGTGTCTTATTCATTCCCTATTGTGCTCCATTGTCCCATGGAATCATCTGCAGAATTATGGCTCAATCTTCCCTCCACAGCTTCACCTACATGAATGACCAACACACAATCAATCCCTTCTCCACAACCATCACCAAGAGCCCTTCCCTATTTCAGAAGGTCACAAGGGCATATTTCAGATCCACCAGCTCCAAAGAAGTGTTCTAAACCCATTGTCAGGAGAAATCCATGCACACAGACTCACAAAACAGTGCCTTACCACCAGTAACTTTTGAATTGGAGAGACTAAGAAATTAAATTACCTATTAACACAGATACAAAATAATGTACAGTTATACATACATTATTCAATCCTGCCACATATAGAAAAAAAGGTCAGGAAAGGAGAACAGTAGCCCTCAATTTATTTTCAGATTTCAGAAATATATTTTAAATGTGACAGCTGTAAAATGTTCAGGCAGAGATTACATGTATTGAGTTGAGAAAATGCTTCCAAAAGTAACACACCAAAGACATGACAAAAAGATAAAGAATATTAGGCCTTTTGTTGTTGTTGTTGCTTTGTGATGTTCACAAGATTTTATATTACATACTAAAGCGAAATAATTAAAAAATATCAGATCTCCTCTCATGTTCTCATCATGAACAATATGAATCCAGACCAGTAGACTCAGAAGCTCAAACCAGTAGAAGGATAATTAAATCTTTAGGAAAAAAGCTTTTCTTCTGTTATGAGGTAACTTCATTTATATACTTTAAATGAAATACAAAACCTGGAATATGTGTCTGAAGAAGATGGATCGTTTTTCCTTTTAGTTAATAATGCTTCACTTCTTTGGTAACTGATTCCAGAAACAGTTTAAGTCATCTATAGAGTTGTTACAGAAAACAAAAACAGAACCAAAAGTCAATTGCCTTTGTGCTACATAATATGGCAAAACCTGGAAGACAAGATAGCCTACTTTCATTAAAACTCTTCTTTAAAAGAAAATATATACATATATTCCCTTTAAAAAAGTATAAACAGTACACAGCCATAATGAGCAAGCCTTGCTCAGACAGCTCCTGAGCAGATAAAAATCCCCGAACAAAAAACATACTGGACCTGAGAAAGTCTTCCCATGGCTCCTCAGCCACACTAAACAAACACACCAGCACAAATGAGGCTTATGAGTATTTTAAGAAATATAGGAGGCAGAAAGGACTTCACTTTCTGACACTCAAATTTAATGGCTCAACCTACACTGTAATACTTTTTCCCCTCTCCTCACATGGTTCAAACACTAATACTCTACCTCTGATAAAATTGGTGATTTTTTCTGTTTCTGCTTCTGAATGATTGAAACCTTACAGTGATCCATGACACTCATTTTAGAACAAGAAGACATAAATTCTTAAGCTTTTTCTATGGGGAAGAACGTCTTTTATTTTAAAAAATCATTTAACTCAATTATTGGCATTCTTATCACTCAATCAACAACGCTGTGTCATTGCATTTGCTAAGGGCAAATGCCATGTACTATTTTGACATTTATCTCCTCTTAAAGAGAAGCCCACAACTAATACCTTGCCTTCATAGCTTCTACATTTGTTTTCAAAGTGTATCTTGAAGAACTTGACATTAAAAATAATTTCAGCTGGGAAAACAAACTCTCCTTTTCCTAGGAAGACAACAGAAGGTCCCGCTGGAACCAGGTTCAAGACTGCTACTGATTCCAACAGAATTTAATCATAAACTCTTTTACTCCAGCAAAATTCCTCTGGTCTTCAGTGGAATTCCTATTTGAATAATGATTGCTGGATCAAATCTTTGTATGAAAGACAGATATTTAATTTTCATAGGCATTTCAAGGAGGTTTCTTTGTTACCTTGGAGAGTTTATCTTGTTTTACTTATAATGAAGGTTCCATATGCTTCAGCTCATAACGAGACAATATGAGAAGCAGACTCAAATCATGATTTTCTTCAAAATTCAAAGGCAACTAATTACTTTTTTAAACAGATGAGAACAAATGCAGGCAATGCATTTATGTGGAGCTGCACGTGAACGAGCAACTAAGTCTGTAAATGTTTCTTATTAGAATCTGTTTCGACAACACATGGGCGTGAGCAGCAAATAGAAAAACCAGCTCCATACAGGAGAGAAAAAAGAATTGGGAAATGAAGTCCACTGTTTTCAGATAACAGCATTTGGGTCCTAAAACACCAAATTCCACTATACTACTGCCAATTTAAAGAATTGAAATGTATTATAAAAGCCAATAAAACTTGCTATTTTGGTTTTGTTTACAGTACTTTTAGCCACAATAAATGCTCCATTTGTCAGGCTGCCACGAGCTTATTCTATAGAAAGCCTGTACAAAGTAGGAAAATAGCCAATAACATACATGAACAAAACAGGGTGGCTTTTATGAGAGCAGATGCCCTTTTACTTAATAACCAAATATTACATCCAGTCTTGCAGACAGTCTTTATTTAAACAGACCTTGTACAAAGTCTGGCAAATTTTCCCAACTTCAAAGGAAGCCCTATTGCCTTTGGAATCACATTCATTCTTCTTGCTCTCACCTTCAAATGTTCTGTAGGGCAATGTCCTCCATACACCCTCTAATTCTGACTTTTTCCCTATGGCTTCCATCAGAACAACCCTTGCTTCTTTCTCTCATCTGTTTTTCAGTGTGCTAATGGACTTTGCCTGTCTTGCACAAGTTTTTGTTAATTTCTGCTTTTAAGTATTCTATAAATTGCTGCTCTGCATGAATGTGCAAAGAGAAGCTCAGTGTGCAAGGCTAAACAGGAAAAATCCTGCTGACCAGGGAGCCCTGAAAAGCTAAATCCCCATGTGAAGCAGCATGGCTACTTCTACCCATGACAAAATTAGTTGATTTTGGCCACACCTATAATTATGGGTGTAAGAAGCAAACTCTCCTAACTTGTGCAGTCTTACCAGTAATAAACCCTGACCTTGGGGAAGACAGACAGAAAAGGTGAAAACTGAAATAAGCTACTATAAATGAGCAAGTTACAAAACTCCAGCCTGTCTATTTCATTTAAATAGCTAGTGGTCTACAGACTTTCAGATGGGTTTTTTCTCCCCTTTTCCGATTCTATTTGTCCTTCAAATCTGCCAAAGAATCTGACGCTTCCAAGTCTTATCTCTCTCTGTCCTCTGAAGAAGCATCACTCAGCCTGTTCTGCTCATCATTTAACAGTGAGCAGGATGGGCTGCCAGCATGGGTAAGAAAAAGCACTAGCTAATTTCAATTACATTTTAATTATATGCTTTGACAGCCTCAAAACCACTGGGTAACTTATCTACCAATTTCAACAGGAATTAATTGTTCCAGCCAGCACATTCATCCTGTGCATGATAGATGATCTCCTGACTGTCTTCTGGACAGTGCCAAAGATGGAAAGTATTGAAGGAATTATCCCATTTTCTGCTTCTCAAATACACCACTTTGCCTTCACTCTACCAGTAATTATCTGTTGAGCTGATCTAGTTTTCCTTTGCTGAAAAGCCCAAAGAATTTTGCAAAACCTTTACTTCAATTCACAAATTACCAAAGAAGTTTTGCAAAAAGCCACATAATCACCACAGCATCTGCCACGGCTTCTGACCTTGATTTTACAGGCAAAAATCAGAATCATGATCTGCTACATATAAATGAGAATTTTCTATACAGTAGATACTTCTAAACTTACCCCTATAAAAGACCATCAGAATCTCAATGACAGAACATGTCCATCAGCTGTCACAAAAACAAAGTTGATGACTACTGTCTAGCTAGATATACTGAAGAAACTTGTTTCAGAAAAGCCCACTAACATAAATGTCCACAGCTAATTGATAAAAAAAACCATCCAAAGCCCAGAACTATCTGACATTTTCATTTAGCAGCGTATGCACTTTGAAAAATGCAGAAGTATGTTTTGTGATAAATCATAATCCAATACCATACTGAGAGGCTGCCCCAAAAGTCAGCAAGCAGGAAAATTCAGGCAAGGGGCTGAGCATAGACTACATCGCGTATGAAGCGAAATTAAGAAGAAAACAAATTATTTATTAAAATAAGTGATGACACTCACAAAGATGAATACTCTTACTTTCTGGAAGCCAACAAATGAGATATCCAAAGCAGTTTAAAATAAATACTACAGAGTGACATTGTAACACCGCAAAACATATGGGAACTGACAGGTATCACAACACCCTCACTACGGGGTTTGCTAATGGGAATCAAAGTCATTAAATTGCTTTTAGTTTACTTATTATTTTGGCTAAAGACTATGTGTGAATACTTCTATGTTAGAAACAAATTAACTGGAGGTATGAGAATTAAGGCCAGTTATTTGAGTGTGTGTTTGTGTGCACAGAAATTGGAGAAGCATTTCAATCCAGATGACATTTTGACTCAGAGTTATGACTTGTTGAGAGGATGTGCACAGATTTGTTGTCAAAATATAAATGCTGGGAATATTACTAAATAATTTGAAAATACCACTCTAAGTTCATAAAGCTACAGCTGGGCAAAACTTTCTTTTCTCCCATAACTATCTTTCCCTTTTGTTCCTCACTACTCACATTCCTTATTTTCTTTTTTTTTTTTTTTACATTTAATGAGTGGTACCACAAGACAATCCATATGTAATCTCCAGGCTGTCCTTTATTTCTGTGCCTTTAACAAATTTCTCATTTACTACTCTTCCCATTTTGACTTGAGTGGAACAAGATTTTTCTCTTGCTGTAACCACAGTAATTTTCTGTTATGCCCTGCCATTTCCACTATTATTGAAGCTCATCCTTTAAAATGCATTTTTCTTGTTTAAACTGAATTTAAGACTAAAAATGAGTAAATAATAGTGTTTTATGTTTTGTAAAAATATTATTTAAATGGTTCCCACTCATTAACAAGTATTGAGCCCATATATTATCTATTTACTAGTTGTTTGCTTGTTCATAATTCCAGATGTATTTTAAAGCCTCCCTCTTGCTTATGCTGCTACAGATGAGAGAGAGGACAGAGCAGAGGCAGCTAAAGAGGGAGTTTATATCCAAGACTGAGGCTGCCAAGAAAGAATGCACATTAATTTGGAAAAAGTCACACCATTTGCATATCTTCCAGGAAGCTCAGCAGCACTAAAGTCAGTGCCTACAACACAGGGGTACTGATCATGGTCAACCATGAGTTCTTTCTCTTTGCTCGCTGAGAACCTGGTTTTGACTCCTTTTTTTATGATAAATATAAGTTGAGAAGTATCTTTAGAAAAGGCCAAGTTTCCTTCACTGTATTATGCTCAAGCAAACGTTTTTTTTAACAAGTGCTGCAATCTGTGTTGTGTGGAGGGGAGTACTGTTGAGGTATTATAGACCCCAGGGAGAAGAGGAACTAAATCACAAATAAAAGATGTCTCCTCCAACATTTCCGTAAGAAATAATAACTCTACATCACCTTCCTCCTCAAATTTACAGCATTCCAAACAAGTGTTACATCTTAAATCAGCTGAATGTACAACAAAATGAACCATCCAGGAAAGCTCATAAAGGAATGGACAATAAACAGAGTAGAATTAGAGAGTAACAAGGATGAAGCAAAAGCTGAGGAAATAAGGAACTTCGGGAAAGTTAACAGCAATTTGTTCTTCTAGTGCTGTGCCCATTTAGCCCACAGGAGGAAAAAAATCTAAGTTCAGTCGTTGCAAAAAACAACTGAAAAATGCTTCAGTAAATTAAGATATGTCAGCAAATGAGCATTTTTTCATCCCATGGTAATTCAAGAATTTGTTTTGATGCTATGCAATCAGATTCTCAGCAGCATTAAGGCAACTGTGAATTTTAACTGAATTGAAATTTTACAAAAAAGTATATATGCTTTAAAGCAATACATTCATTGATCATAATTTATATTTCAAATGGAAGAGTAGAAGAGGTATATTTATTTTGCAAGAGCAGACGGAAAAAAAATGTCATGTATTTCTTAGGATGAATTTAAAAACCCACGGGATGTTATTGCAGAAAATAAAAGCCATGTCAGAAATGTAACATTTGAAAACTTATGTTAAATACACTTCCATTAAAGCAGTTTTTCCAAAGCTTTTTGGACTGTTAAAAAAAACCTCAGTAAAATTTTTCAGCATCTGGAGCCTAGTTTTCAGCTCTGGAAAAAAGAGCTGAAGTAGAAAGTCCCTGTCCATTTCCAACTACAGCAGAGATGTCAGAGACACAAATTTACGAACTTTCAGAGTACAATGGGCATTTCTGCACTAAGGCAGAAAGAAAATGAACTGGGATCCTGCAGATGCTTTGGATGAAGTCTCTGGAAGAGATCTAGTGAGGGACCATGTGAGCCGCAGCTGGATCTAACTGTTCCAGAAATTTTTACTTTTAAGAATTTGAAAAATTGTTAGTTTCAGAAAGGAAAAGGACTTTGTATAATGCTGTGTACAAAATTTTCCCTACTAAGTTATAGTAAATAGACTACATTGTTTCATTAAGACTTGAGCCAGAGCAAGTTTCTTAGAACACAAGACAAATCCTATCATGAGGTCTCTGCCTGAAAACATTACTGCAGGGAGTATTTGTCTTAAGATGTGACAAGTAACAAAAAGAGCTCTAAAGAAAAAAAAAAAAAAAAGATTATTTTTCCCTAACATAATGTTCCTGAGTCTTTAATGATTTTTGAAATTTATTTCTTCAAATTATAAAATATTAAATTAAAAAAATATGTTAAAAGCCAAATGTCACACACCCCATGGTCTTCCTAGGAATTCAGAATCAGCTGGTAGCCTTCACTTCTCATACCTCCTTACTAAAAAAGCACTAGGGAATTGCTGACAGGGTTCAGCATTGTGCAGAATATTAAATATCTTTTTTGCAATACCCTGGTGACTCTTGAGTCTGTCTCTTACAGCACCATATGTACAGCTGTGTTGGAAAGAGGAAGCTATTAAATATATTAAAAAGTAGAAATATTACCAATAGACACTTCATCAAATAACTGGATCTCATTCATCCCCAAACAAAGCAAGAAATGTTAAGGTTACATCAACATAAGAAAATAACTCTGGATTTAATAACAGCACAAGCCTGTTGAACATATTTGAAAGTAAAAACATTGCTTAATAAAACAGATTAGTGTTTCTGAAACAATGAATATAGCTTTCAACCATCAGAATGCTTTGGTAACAAAGACATTGGCCTTGGTTTTGAAAGGTGCTGGGTGTCTCAGTTCCCACACCATAGCCACAGTTAGAAGGTCTTCAGGTCCAAATATATTACCTTTAGTTTACTGCCAACATAGGACTAGGAGTATTTTCTATCAAAAAGGATTTAATAAAGAGGAAGGAAAAAAGAGCATTTTGTTTGAGATTGCATTCGTAAATCTATTCTTGAAAGTTTGCCCTCATCCCACACACACGTACAAATCTTGCATCCACATCTCCAACAAATGCTTGAAGGAGACGGCCACGACACACCCGCGTGGCACAGGGGCACACAAAGCACACAACCACGAAAACTCAAAAACATCGGAGCTTAGGAACTCAGTGTCACTTGTTTTCGAAAGTGAGTTTCAGAAAGGACATTTTTGAGGTTTCTAAGCACCTAAAGACACCAAAGGGAAAACTGGACTTTCAGTGGCTCCTTCCTCGTAAGAATTTAAATCAGCATTAAGCGAGAACGCGCTGCCAAAAATCCCACTTGCCGCCCAGCCGCACTTTTACACTTACATAAGACTTTTACAAGTACGGCTGTTCAGCCCTAGAAGCCTAACACCCATCAACTTTTAATAAGATTTGCAATCTTAAATGCTCAAGTAACTTCAGAAGAAAGGACTTGGGCTGTTTGTAAAACTTTCCCCATAGGCCCCCATCTTGTGCAGCAGAGCTCGCAAGCGGCGCTCGGCGCTCCCGGGGAGCGGCGGAGATTTCAGCGCTGCTCTGGGTGGAACTGCTTCACGGCTACATAGCAGGAGTTCCTCTCTCACACTTCAGAGAAAGAAATGAGAAAATAAAGAACACCTATGGAGCCCTGCTAAGCATAACTTCCCATAAAAATACTGCAGATCTGAATGTTTGTTTAACTATCACAAGGACTGTGTTACTTACCCCACTTAAAAATTTCTGGAATAATTTTGCAAGACTCCAGTACTACTTTTGCTAAAACTGGTGCAGGAGCCTATCTTTCTTCTTCTAGGGAAAAGAAGTTTTGTTACTCACAGTAATAATGGAATAATTTACATATTTTACTCCTGAACACATATTTCTATCTAGAGTCATAGTTTTTACTTTTAGTAGCATTCCTCCCTCATTCATTTACCTTGTTTTTCACCTTGTTGCTAGGTGTTGCAACTAAGGCAGTTGACTACTGCCTTGCAAGATAATTACAACCAATGATTCAAGAACTTTTTAGATACATGTCTAATGAGCGGTGAAACTTCTTGAATCAAGTGTTAACAGAAATTAAGACCCTAAGGCTACAGGCATTTTCCATGTATTGCATCAAGATAACTGGTTTGTCCCTACAAAAGGTAAGCAATTAAAAAGTGTAATACTCCAGACAGTGAACCCACAAGAGATTCTGCACAGACTTCTTTCCTATCAAATGGTTTGTGAACATAGTGTTTTGTAATAAATACAGTTTACAATAACAAACAAACACCAGGGCAAAGAGAGCTTCGACTTGTCTTTGGTGCTCTCCAACCTCGGCCATGCATTTAAGCAGGACCAGGTTTCGAGGTGGTTTCAGCAGAAGCAGTCGCCTGACCAAGAAGCCCTGCCTGGTGTTGACCATACAAATTTCCATCTCCAGCTGCCAATGTTGCTGGAGGTTCAACCCCAGCACAGTTAGAGACTGTGCAAGACAAGCAATGCCAGTCTTTCAGTGGCTTGGACGCAAACACTAACACCTCACCACAGACCCACCATCGCTATGGATACCAGACTTTAATTTTAACAGCTGAGATTTGGGCACAGGAGCCTTTGTACTCGACTGAAGAGACACTAGAGGAGGAAAGGCACCTGGAACAGGATCTTCATAACCGCAGCAGAAAGTTCTGTCAGCATTCACATGTCAGTGCCAACACAGAGCTCACTTGGAGGTCTCCATGTTCTGATTCAGCTTCTGTGGGACAAGTAGATCTAAACCAAACCCAAAGCAAGGAGTCACAGGCATACCTGCAGTACCCTCATACCTACAGTCTGAGCTACACATACACATGGAGGATAAATTACGCTGGTACCAAATACCTTGTACAACCATTTCCTGACTAGGAATTACAACAACATTACTCATTTAGTTGAAAAACTAAATCAGATAAGTACAGTTCAACTTAATAAACTGCTATGATGCTTTGGGCTGTTTTTAATTCCTTTCTTTGCATTCCAGTGTCTGAACTTCCTGGCAAACAGTTTTATTTGACAAAGGCTTGCATAGGTAGGGATGGAAGCTACCACAAGAGCGAAATTTCTCTTCAGTCTTCTCAGCTGAGGCCTGCTGTACAGTGCAGCCTGTGGGATCATGGCCTAAGACTAATCAGGAGAGCAAAACACTGTGCTGTTGTGGTAAGCCTTCATTAAGTCACAGCTCATTGACCACTAAAACATAAATATAAAATATTTAAACACACGTGGTTAAAGCAAGTGAAGGAAAACAATTTTAAAGAGAACCACACCAGGTTTCAGGGCATCTGAGTCTCACGCATGGCTCCAACTGAAGTAGGAGATGAATGGGGGTATGGCCCTGTGCAGAACAGAGAAAATTGCTTAGAAAAACACACTGTAATGAGTTCATGTTACACACAAGAGTTTGTCTGAAAAGTTAATGTTATTGACAGTCCTTCCCTGTGCACAGTAAGCACTTTGATTACAGTAAACTTCTCTGGAAGAGGTCAGGCCACAATGACATAACTGTACAGGTTAAGAGATTTGAACACAGAATCAACGACAGAAACGTACTAATTTCATTTCAAAGTACATACGTTCATAATAAGGCTACTGTTTCCCACCCTCCCCAAGTGCAACTGTCCAAAGAATACAAATTATAATAATAAAAAAAAAAAACAACCATCACTTACTCTGTTTTCCGCCTTTGCTTGTCTTCAAATACATCATTCAGACTTATGGCCACCTGTCCCAAAAACCTGTCCAGCCCCACCAGCGACCTGTGCATGACAATCAGGTACAGGATGTATTTTTCTGGATTCTCCTGCATGAGTAGTCCAGGGAGCTCGAAGGAGGCCTCTTCTTTCCAGATGGGATCCAGTGTCTTCTCAGCCACCGAGGTGGAGTACTTCTCCTTGCCCAGCTGTATGATGGTGTAGGCATCGTTGCTGCCATTTTTACCTTTTGGCTTCAGACCTTTGGCTTGAAGGACCGTAACTTGCACGTGAGTTGGGAACCACTTCTGGGCTTGCTCTGCCAACATCATCTCTGGAGATCGCAGCAGCAGCAGCAATAACAAACGCAAAGTCCGTCAGTCCTCGAGTGACTGCGTAAGGGCACTTACGGCGGAGACACCTGTCAGGGGCTCGGCTGGTCCTTCCTCTAGCGCTGCTGGCCGTGGGTGGCCCTCACCAGCCCGCGGGTCCCCCCTTTCTCCGGCAGCCCCACCTGCGGCTCCATGGCCGGGGGCTGCAGGTCCCGCCGCAGCCCCGGCCCCGCCGCCCTTCCCGCGCCCGGCCTGGCCCTGCCCGCCGCCGCCGCTGCCGCCGGCCCGGCCCCGCGCCGCCCCCAGGGCATCCCCCGGGCAGGGCCGCTCCGCCGCGGGGCCCCGCAGGCCGGCGGCGGCCTCCCCTTGCTCGTGGCGGCTCGGTGCCGGCGGGGAGCTCGGTACCGGGCTGCCCTCCCTGCCTCCGTCAGTCCGCCCGTCCCCGCCGCGGCCGCCTCAGCCTCTCGCCGCGCTGCCCCCCCGCCGCCGCCCGGCCTGACGGGCCGGCTCCGTCGCTTCCGCCTTCCCCATGCTGCGGAGAGGGCAGAGGGCAGGGTTCGCCGCCGCCCTCCCTCTCTTCCCCTCGCCGCCGTTCCCCGCCGCCCGGGCAGCGCTGCCCGGAGCACCGAGCACCCGCGCTGCCCGCGGGCAGGGCCGGACAGGCCGCGGCTCCCCCGGGCGTGACGGAGCGCTGGGCTCCCGGGGCCCCCTCCCGGCTGAGATCCCCGTCCCGTTAATTAATTCAGCGCTATTTTTGTTTCTAGAGCGGGCAGAGAGCTCTGCGGGAGCTGCGGAGGGGAGGGAACCTGGCTGAAGGCGTCAATTATTGTTATTAATTCGCAATATTAGGGGCTCGGGGGCGGCCATGGAGCCGGCCGGGAGTGGAACCCATCCTGCTGCCAACCGCTTTGGGAACTTCCTTATTTTTCAGCCCCATCCACCCGCCCTGGCAAATCTGTTGGATTTAAACGGGAGAGTGAAAATTACAAAATATAAAAAATATTAATAAAAACATTATACGACATGTTTTGAGGGCACATAATTTTGCTTATGGTACACCTGGAGACTGCACGTGTTTACATGCGCACCTGTAAGTGCAGTCACAGGTATTAATGTAGTTTCTAAAATAATAAATAAATAAATAAATAAATAAATAAATAAATAAATAAAATTGGGGTTGCAAAGCTGTGTATTCCACCCCTGCAAACCACAAAAAATAAGGAAACCAGCAGCCAGGTCAGATAGTGAGCAAAATAACCTTGGGAGACCTTCTCATACTGCTGAGACCTACAGGAAATTAAAAACTTAAAAGTGAAGGCCTTTAGGGAGAGTAAAGTATGATGCTGCCCACAATACCTAATGCCAAGCAAGTTATCATGCAGGGTCTGAAAAGGGGGGTCACCAGTCTACACAGTGTCATTAGCTTCAGTCCCAGCTCATGTCATCTCTGTACACAGTTTTAATAAATACTTCATTGATGAAAATTGATGCTCAATTTTCGGCTGGCAATGATAGCTGTCTGCATGCTGTTATAGTTAACACAGAGCTGGCACTTCTTTGCTCTTCCACACTGTATATGATTTTTCTTCATAGGAAAATAGATGGGCCAGTTGGAAATGGTAAGTTCAATACATGTCTTGGGATCATATTTAGGCAAAAATGTATAAATGGATTATCCAGGATGGTAATTTCTGAAAGCGTTACAAATGCTATGGCTGTCTGCCTTGCTTTGTGATGCTGAGATATGAATGGTTAATTAAGGCTGCAGGTCAACTCTTTGGGATGAATCACCATCCCCCTCACCTGAAAACCCCTTTCTCTACTCTGCTACAGCTGTCATTCTTCCACATCCTCAGGTATCTTTCCCAAATGTTTCACAGTGAAGCTCCCAGGAGGAGCTGCTGTGCTTGGGGAAAGAGTCACAGTATTTCGGGCTGGAAGAGCCAGAAGGGATTGTGGTGCCAGTGTTCTGCAGGAGACTTAGGACATGGAGGAAAGCCACGGGGTTCTTCTTGGAAACCAGAGAGACTTATGTACATCAGAATATTTCTGAAATTAATTTTACCACATACAAATTCTGTTTTAGTAGTATAATCTTCGCTGTACTAAATAGAAACCAAGCATGATGAACTCATCAAATCAAAACAAGAAATGAATTTTAGGTAGGCAGAATGTATTTATTTAATAGAAATTTGAGTGAAACATCATGTCTTGCATGCTGTTTCTTAGGAAAACTTTATGAGTTTTTACAACAGGCAGGTTTTGTGCTTTTTCCTTGCCTTTTATTGGTAGTCTCTAATTTCTTAATATTATCTCTTTCTAAACAGGAGCTGAATACATGTGCACACAGCTGAACAGGGGAAGGTGGAAGAACTTTTGTACTGCTGCAGACCATATATCACTGCAATACCCAATCTGCCTTTCCTACTTTCAAAAATAAACAGATTATTAGTCCTCTACTCCTTATGTGCAATCTGGCATGTGAGAAGAGGAGTGTGGAACCTTTCCCCTTTCTCATGTTTCTCCTCTCTGTTCAGCTGGTGGAGCAGGCACTGGGGAGATACCCCCTCAACTCCTCCCCCCCTGTGCTTGAAGAGAATTCTGCTCAAAGGTGCACCAGATATATTTTATTCCCTCTTACACCCCTCTAGGGTCAAGCTGAAAGCTGGCCTTTTGATTTTGTCCTCTTTAGAATAGGGTAATTGTCATTTTCTGGAATGTAACGTGGGATATAAATGACAAAATGTCTCAGAGAAATAATGATATCTCCAGCAACACAGTGTCCCCTGGCACTATGTCAGAGCATTAATCCAGAAATGACTCAGATTTTCATTCACTAAGCCACCACGACTGTTCAGTGCCTGTATGCACTGTAGGTTTTGCTGATCACTGTCCATGATTTAGTGAATATTATATTTGAAAATCCATTTAATTTCCTATGCACCATTTTGGTTAAAGGACTGTACCATTTCTTCAGTGCACTATAGATATCCATTGTTGTTTTGTAATAATAATATTTTAAACTCACTGTTATTGCTGTATCATGTTTTCTGTCCAAGTCCACTCACTCTGAGGATGTCTCATCACGAATTTTCTAGTTCTTAGTTTCTCTTAGATGATTTTGGGCTCAAAGCATTCTATTTGGAGCTTGCAGTCAAATGTAGCTCCTTTGTGTGCTACACTGTGGTAAAAAGGATTCTCCCTGGGGATGGTAAGTAGCTCCTGTAGTGTTCTGTGCTGTGCCCCTTTTCCCTGTTCTGCCACTCCCTGTGTAGCTTTGGAGAAAGCTGAGAAAAGCAAGCCCAGAATTCTTGCTGATGAAGAAAAAGCCATCAAAGGCAAAATATGTGGCCTTAGAAAATTGTTTCTGCATTTCTAATTTCCAATAGCTGTCCTGTGTTCCTGGTGGCTACTCCAAGACCCCACCTCCTTGCAGATAGTGATGAGAGCCAGTTTAAGAAACAGCAGTTAATCACAGAATAACAGTGGATATCTATGGAATATTTAATAGAGAACCCTCAAGCTCATTTGTGCCATCTATCTCTATTTAACATTCTTCTAGTCGTTTCTGACCCAGGAGATCAATATTGTGTTTTTTTTTAAAGAGGAAATTCCAAGAACTATGGTGGATTTTTTTCTATTTCAGTAATTTGTAATTCCCTCTCATTTCTCCCTCCTGAGCCTACAGTACATCTGATTAAACATGAGCCTTGATATTCTGGCTGCCCTTTCAAAAGAAAATGCAAGAAAATCCTTTTGCCTATGCCACTGTGACAGTTCCACTTTCTGCTTCTCATTTCCAGTTGTGTACTTGCTAAAGAGGATCAAAGCAGTTCTGTTTACACTGGTAAATTGTAGCAGGTAATTTGGTGATTTAATTTCTCCCTGATTTCTATTTATGAAATAGGAAACATTTTGTTGTGTTTTTTTCTTTTTTTTTTTTTTTATGAAAATGCTATCTCCTCTTCAAAATTATTTGCTGAATAATTCTTAGTTGGCAGATTGTGGGTGATGTGTTAGCTTTGAACGTTACATTGCTGTGAGGAATAGGCTGGTTTTGTCTCGACATGTGACAAGCTTCTGCATTCTCCCTTGATGAATAACTTTCAGGAGCTGTTGCAACTGTCCAGACTGTTTTCTGGAAAGACTGTGTAATTTTTGAGACTGAAAATTGTTGTCTGTTAGCTTTAGCTTAGCTGTCATTATTTTTTCAATTAGTGACTACTTCAGGAATTCACTAGAATTAATTGACTGCAGAAATAAAATAGCTGGGCTCAAACTACTGTGAATTGGAAGCTTTTTCTCAAGCTACTAGTTTTGTCTGCTCTCTTGGTTTGAGAAGAATTCATTACACTGGAAGGATTTTGATGTAATTATTAAAAGCTAGAAGAATGATTAATGAAATTTCTGTTCTGACCCCAAATTTTGCAACCCAAAATGCTCAAGGTTTGTTGAGGCTGGCTCAGTGAGGCCACTGTCCTGCTCTGCGTGCTTTCTTTTACCTTTCAGTTTCACTCCTGTGGAACATCTGCTCAGAAGGAGGAGACCTTTGGCCTCAACACTAGGGCTGAATTTTCTCTGGTAGGTTTTGAAAGCCCTACAGACAACTCAGTGGTCCTGAGCTCTCAGGTACTGCCACTGCCGTTTCTTTTGTGCCATTCTCTCTAGCCAGCTGTGGGTTTATCTGCTTGGGATGCAGCCTGCCTCACTCTTCACCTCTCTTTCTTGCATTACTGCAAGGAACTGGGCCATACAAGAAACAGCAAAGGAAATGTGTCTCTGAAAAGGGGAGTGGGGGCTCGAAATCAGGCAAATGCCATAGAATTGTCCATTGTTCTCACAGAAATCCAGCACTTTCAACCGGAAATCTGGAGTCACGGATATGGAAGTCCTGTGTGCAGTATCAGACTTCAAATAAATGCCAGGTACCACTAAGAGTGTTGGAAGCATCATCTTTTTTGTTCATTTTCAGCTGAACATGTTTCACAGCCTTTCAACACTCTCATCCATTGTGAAGTTCAAAGAGGCTTAAATGCTGTAAAACAGTCATCAAATACTATAATTAAACTTGCCAGTCACCCAGATTTGACCCAAACTGCCTGTGTCTCAAGATGTTAGTCAGCTGTCTGGGTTACATTTCAGTTCAGCCTTTTAAAAACATGAAAACACCTCGTTCTCAGCAGCTTCTGTGCTCTTCTGTCAAAGCCTCCCCATCATGCAAACTCCTCCAGCACTTCCAACCTGATATAGCCATGGGGTACACCCTGCCTCACACCTGGTAGAATTCAGACTGTCATCAGCAGTACCTCCACAGGGGACAGCACCAGTGACACGAAACTCCTTTAAAACTAACCTTGAAGGACTAAATTCAGATTTGCCCTTGGCTCACCTAAAACTTAATGGAAACCTCCAAACTGACCATTGGAGAAGTACCTGTTCAAAAATCATATCAACACAAACTGAAATTCAAATTCAAGAGTTAAATTAGAAATTGAAGTTGGCTATATGGCATCTATTTTTAGACTTAAGTATAAACATTTTTTCTTGTTTTAGGTGTATGTCCAATGATTGAACCTCTTAAAGAACTTTTATGCATTGGAAATGAAAATAAGTAATATAAGGGAGAATCAAGGATAATTTTGTCATCTTTGCAGTGAATACTATTTTTTTGTGCTTGACAGAACCTAAGAAACATTAGAAAAAGACAACTTCAAAATTATGACCTTTCTGGTCTCTTAATGAACCAGGCGAAGAAAAAAATTAAAGATCTTTATAATTGTTTGAGTATGAGGCTTCTTCAGAGGTATTTTTCCTGTGTTTAAATAACTCCTGCATTTATTCTCTAGGCCATTTATTTTTTATGGATCTCTAAGGATCTCAGAGACCATTACCTCACAAATTCTCCAAAGTTATCAACTCCCTTAAGGAGAAACTTGGCAAATACCAGAAAATTATGTTCTAAAAAGAGTTTTTTGTGAAGTAAGTTCTGAACTTCTCTAATTGTTTTCCCTCTCTAGGACCTCGAAGGGATCTATAGGATCCACACACTCAACACCATTAGGCTCCTGTATGAGGACAGACTAAATGGAATCATTTGTACAAAGACTAATTTGCTATATTTACATCATTTGTTCGTGCTCCAAGTTAGCAGTCACATCAGGAGGGTAAAGCACCTACCCACCTTCGAGCATGGTGTACTCCTTTAAAGGAGTGACTAAATGAGTCCTCGTTGAAGTCTGGTCTTAACTAAAACAACACACTTGAACTTCCTGCTCATTCCCAAGGCTTTTTCCCAGGCTTAGCTGCTCCCAAAATCTCTTCCCAGGGATTTTGTTCTACCAGAGGACTGTCCTGTGTCTCTTCTGTTGTTGAAGGGTCTAATGGAATCCACCTGCAGCACTGAGGCAGCCGTGATTAATCTGCATTTAACCACAGGGTCTCAACACTTCCTGCGTGTTCAGAACAGGAGAATTCTTCTTCTCTGATGATACAAAAAAAACCTCATACACCAACCAACCAGTTAGGTAGGTAGGTAGGAAGGAAGGAAGGAAGGAAGGAAGGAAGGAAGGAAGGAAGGAAGGAAGGAAGGAAGGAAGGAAGGAAGGAAGGAAGGTTGATGTGTTTGTTACACTTGGACTTTACATGTCTCCTCTGAAGTCCAAGGGACATGGATTTTCTAACCCTTCACATGTCACATTGCAGTTCTCATACAGAGCCCAGAACAATACTTGGTATTTTGGCAGAATTTTTTCCTCTTGCCAAGCTGGTGAATAATTCAGATTTTTCTACCATCTTTCCTCCTAGCAGTATCAATTTTAATTTGGCTTCAGCAAGGTCTTAACATAAATGTGTGATTAGAGAAGGAATCTGACTTAAATTGCTGTGGTTAAGTTTTATGTGTGTTAAATATATGTTCTCCAAGCACTCTTCTCCAGTGTTACTTAAAACCCTTGTATCTTTCAAGTGTGGTTTATTCTTAGAAAACTCAAGCTGCTCCTAGAATTCTGCTCCCAGTAAGAAACAAATTAGATAAAAACAACTAACTTCTTGAGAGGAGAGAGCTTGCAGAGCCCTTGCAAGTAGACATGGAGTTGTGCTTAACAGCATTCTATGCCCTTTTGGTAAGAATTATCCAATAACTAGTATGTAGCAGATAGAATTTCACTTTTCCAAAATGTATGTAGTGCATCTTCTTCCCAACCCCAGAAGTTGGAAGGATTGTGAGGGCTCTGGGAATACTGCAGATTTATTTTGGCACTGCCTAGTGCTTTAAGCATCCTGGAAATCAGCACTGGCTATGTTCTCATAGTCTGGATGTAAATTAGCCATATGTGCATTAGAGGCATTATTTACAGATTGAATTGTGCAACTAACTATACTTAGGGCCTTAGATAAATTATTTCTATATTGGGTCCAATTTTTGCTGTCATTTACAGTAATATAAATCTAGGATCACTACACTGAAGTCAGTGGGGTAATTACTTTGAATTTTCTCCAGTGTGATGGAGAGCAGAATTTAGTCTCTGGTTATTATGTGCAGCTCTGAAGGCCTTTCCCCTATTCTAGGAATCTGTTGAGGCTCTTCTGTCACTTTGTCCACTCTCCCTTTAGAATTATGCTCAGAAAGTATACCTGCATGTGAAAACAAAGTGACATAGACAGAGTTAGTAGGTTTTGGAGTCTGAGTAAATAAAAATGAGAACAGTTGCCCGCTGTTAAAATCTCTCATTGCTTTGCTTTTCATATTATTTGTCTTTGCTTCCAAAAGTTTGCAACCAGACTTCTTTCTGATTAAACCTCACCAAAATGTCTGTGTTGGGATATAGACACCACCCTCTGAGCCTCTTCACTACCACTTTAGGAGGTGCTTTAGGAAAAGTGATTTGTCATTACCTCAGAGTTTTCACTGTATCTTCACAGTTTAAACCAATGATGCATCTCGCTTTCTGTTGTTTGACAGCATTGCCTATCTAAATGTGAGAAAGCAGTAAGTAACAATAAAAGCTCTCTACAGCAGCTCTTTTGAAGTTCCCATCAGCTAGAAAATTACAAAGTCAAAGATGGAGTCTCAATAGAAAGATAGAAACCATGCTAACACATCAGCAATTGTTCTCTAGAAACACTCTTGCTGGTGCTGGGGTGATGTGATTGTCCATATAAGAACACAGATGTCTCATCATCCAGCAACATATGATATTAAGGCATACCAATGTTGGATGCAACTTCGTAGTTGTGGTTCAAAAGCTCATGTTAGGGGAACACACTGGGATACTGGTTATATCTTTTTCAACTCAGTGTTTCTAATGAGAAGAAGATGTCTGAATGTATTTTCTGTAAGTCATAATCATTTGAAAAAATGCATTAGCAGGCACAGGTCTCATAAGTGATTTTAAATCATCTCCATATTTTGTTTTCCTTCAGCTTCTCCTTTGTTTCTTTGCTGCTGCTGCTCAATCTCATTTTTTCTCTCCCCATATTACTGTAACAGCATGTCTGCCTTCATTTCCAGTGATAAAAAAGCCTATGTGATTAAATGCTTCACCTTGGCAATCAGCTATTCTTGGTGTTTATTTATTGAAGGGTCTTTTGTGCAGTGTCCTGCCGCTGCTTGGGTCCTTCTGTTGCTAGTGACAGTACCAAGAGGTCACAGAAGCTGATAATTGCACCACTGCTGAGTTTGAGCAGCATGGTAATGGCTGGACAGTGCTGAGTAAAGAGGCACAAGACTAATATTACTGAGCAAATAACCTTTACTCAGCAAAACTCAGAGGCAGTTGTACATACTAACTTAAATATCATCCCAGCCAAGATACAACTTCTCAGGGTCATCCCTGGAATTACTTAAACTGCAGAAACAGAGATTCACTTCAACTTTTCAGTATCCAACATATGTTCCCAAAGAAAACCTTTTATCCAGTGGCAAGCCTGAAATTTTAAGTGTGAGAAAAAAGGAGGCGAAGAGGTAAAGGAAAGATTAGAGCAGTTGGTTTGTGCATGGCACCAGGGGGATTGTACAAAGTAGATTACCTGGGTCCATTGTTGTGTTTTCTACAGGAAAGTACAGACAGGAAAGGAATCAAGATGGAAGGAGGGGGCAGTTCACCAAGAAAAACACAGGTGACATGGCTCCCCAGAGCATCAGTGTTGCTGTGAAGAGGGAACTCTTCAGGTAGGTTTTACCTTGGTTCATTGTAGTGATGTTGGCTTTGTAAGTTAGTTCAGTTTAAGAAGGCTGACCTGCCCCAGCATATCTTTGGTCACTTCCCAGCACTCCTTAGTCAAAGAGCCATCCAGTCTTGACTGAAAAGCTTCTGGGGTCAAGAACCCACAATCCCTTTGTAAAATTTTACCTTATACTAACTAATCTCACTGTTAATAATCCGATATATTTTATCTTTAATCAGAATTTCACAATTTCCAGCTTCTAGGTCTTAATTCATTTTTATATTTTAAATCATGGAGCCATTGCAAATTTTCTCCATATGTAGGTATTAATATATTGATCAAGTCTTTTAACCTTTCTTCTGATAAAGTAAACAGATTAGGCTGCAAACATCTATCCCTACAAGGCAGATATTCCAGATCTTGAAATCATTCTTTTCTGATCTATTTTCAATTTTCCATGGCTTCTTTGAAGTGTGAGCACCAAGACTAGTCATGATATTCCAGTAGTTTTCCCACCAGCTCACACACAGCTGTACTTCTTGTGCCAGAATCCCTGGCCCAGTGACTCTGCTGCTAGCTTAGGTTTAGGAAATTCAATCTAGGGTATTAAAACACTTGCTATATATTTTCCCTGCATAATTGGAAAGCAGTGAGAGATCAAGCAATGGATCAAATCTGTGGGGGAAGAGAAAAAATATTCCAATTCTCAATTTAATTGTCCTGAAAAGTTTGGAGAAATTTACTGCAGAGATACTCTCCCATAGAGCAATCAAGTGCTGACTGTAAGTCTGTTTATGCTTTGGACACATCTGTATGGCAGCAGCATAAAGAGTGTGGCATGCTGTTTAATATCTGTCAGGCTTCTTTTTTAAACCACTTAATAAGCATGTATGTAAATTCTACGCAATAAAAAAGTTCTAACAACTAGAACAAGAATAACCTTTTATGTGGTGGCTCCCACCCTTAATCCCAGCTTCTACATGCCAGTTCCTCCCCCCACTTTCACATCCCCATTTCTTGACAGGTGCCAGAATGTTTCAGAATTTTCCTGCGGCTTCACCATGGGAACTGCCATTTCACCAGGAATGAATTTGACCCGCTGAGCAATAAAGCTGAGGCAAAACACTCACACTCCAGCCAGGATGGGGGAATTGCTTGTTTTTCTCTTGGCATGTTCTCCTCTGGCAATTTTTTTTTTTCACCAAGGAGCGTTCCATGTTCATTCAACCTTCCTCTAACTTCACCTTGAGAAAGAAACAGGGCTTTGAAAGTGTCGTTTTCCCAGCAACAGCTGCTGCTTTTAGCATCCAACAGTCTTTAAATCCATAGAAAGCTAGTTTATATGGACAGGGAAGCATTAAATGCTAGGAAATGAGGGTCTTTAGGTAACTATTCCAGATCTGCTATATCTGCAGTTACAGCAATTGGTGGTGTAGGTGGTGTTCTTTTACTGGCTTTTAATGAGACACATTTATTACTGCCTTGCGATAAACCAAAGTACAGCCATAAAAGTGACTTTCATTGAACATTTGTTTGAGTTCTGCCTGGGTCTTATAAAGCTTCATTTGTTCAAGACTTCAGTTTTTGCTTTATATGCCTGCCACCTTTTTGGTAACAGCTGTTATCTCCTTCCCTAGCTGCATACAATAGGCTTCCCTTCCAGGACACAACAGGAACTTGTTTCATGACCTGTGTGAGACAGAGTTGGGATTTGATCCTTCACAATCTGCTAAATCAGCAGAGTATCCCAACCCCTCCATACAACCAGGCAGAATGTGGGTTTGAAACTGCTCATGTTTATTTGTTAAAATTTCACAATGGTTAAAACACTGTCACTGTGCAGGTTGGTAACAGAAGTGAAATTTGAGAGAAGCATCAAATCCAGCAGTCTTTGTTCAGAGGACTGAAGACCCATCGACTTGAGAGATCCTTGACAGACCTAAATCATGGGTGATAAAAATAAATGTGCTTTTTTTAGGTCCAGCAGTGAATTTAAAGCTTATGCATTTTCTTCATCTACTGGGCTAGTTCACATTTCACTAAATATAAGTTCCAATATTGCAGCTAAACTCTCTGGAAATATTCTGCAAGAAATGTTCTTAACAATTCACCTCCATAAGTTAATACCTATTAAAACCTAAAAATGAATTAGATTTGGAATTTCCTGGATTCTTGTGTTTGTCATGCAAATTTTCAGTGCTGTTCTTTTTATGATAATATGAAATAAAGTAGTTTCTTATAGTAACATTGTAAATCATTTGCTTTCTATTACACACAGCTGGTTTTGTTACAGTAATGATTTTGTATGGGTGCACACTGCAGTGCGTATTAAAGGCAATGAAACATTCTTTTTTCAGGGCTCACATGCAATTGATGTTTGTGCAAATATAACCAGATAATGACAAAACAGTAATTTATTATAATATATTAACGAGGTTGTTTTTTCTCTCTTCACTCAAAATGCACCTTCTTCTAAGCTGCCCTTCCCCCCACAGCAAATCCTTTTTTTCCCCCGTTGTTTACAAAAACGATTCCCCACCCTTGCAGATGCAGATTAGAGTTTTTCAGCTCGCTAGAGATCCAGAATCAAATCTAAACCAGCTGGAGCTTTTACGCGGGTGTCTTACTTTAGCTTACTCAAAAGAACACAAGATGAACGGTAAGAATTAAATAAACCACAAATTATTTTGGGGACTGTCTGGTTTGTATTAGAAGTAAACTTTTCACTGCTGGCTGTTGTTTCAAAACTATTGCCTCTATTTTTGATATTCATCCTTGGGATCTAACACAAACTATGTCTTACTAGTTTAATCCATTGTTAGGCCATGTTTAAATATCTTTTATTATAGTCATGTGCTATAAAATAGTTCTCACTGGAGTTTGCTGGCTCAAAGCCAAAGGGTAATACAGCTTCAAGTGGCACAGCGCAGTATTAAAAGAATTTTTTTCCTTTGGTGTTGGTACTTACCAATTTCACACCTTGAAAAGAGCCTAACTACATCAAAATGTGATGTATCTACTTTGAGTGCAGGGACTAGAAAAATATTATAGCACGAAAGGAGAGCAAAGAAAACATTTCAACTGTATCAACAGCATATTCATTTTGGTGCCTGATTAGCAATTTGTGTAATTCCTTGCTGCGGAGGCTAGAAATTATATGCATAGGTTTTTTCAAGCTTCTGCTTTTAGAAGTAACTTTGTTTTTAACTTCCTGCAGCAGGACCACTTACAGGATTACAATGACCATTATTTAGCTCATAGTTAACATTAAATTAAGTCATTTGTATTTAGAAAGACTTTTTTTTCTCCTCTGAAATGATAATTGAACGAAGGGTGTAACATCTCCAGCTCAGCCTCTGACAGTATTTTGTTTTTTTCTCATGGAGAGCCACAATCATGCAAACACTACCAAGAAAGTGAATTATAATAATGTTTAATAATGTGAACCTTCAATTCTGCAAGCATTTTGGCAAGAGCAGATTGCTTCCCTGATACATGTCAAAATATTTCCAGGTATGGACCAGATTCCACTGAGGTGAGCAAGGATTAGAACAAAAAAATTGCTACCATTATTTCATCAGTGAGGTCTGTACCAGCACCTTCATCCTAGGGTATTATGACATTTAGTTCTGTTGTTTCAAATGTTCGTGGGGAAAACATGCCCAGAAAGGAAGGAAAGAGACTGTTAGGAGCAGTTAACCTCTGCAGCTTCCAGGGAGAGCACAAACATTCAATATCTGCCAAACCCAGCCCATTAGGTTGAATAATGAGTGAGTATATCTGAAACTTTGTACCAGACAAGATGAAAACAGATTGGGCAGGCTATTGTACCACACTTTATTACCTAGTGAAATGTAATTTGATCCATTTGCAGGAGGAAGAACCAGAGATGCTTGTTTCAGAATTCAATTGTTCCAGAAAGATGTAAGTACCCCGGTGTTGTTATTTTTATATCGATTTTTATGAAACACGTGTAGTTACATTTTTACAAGGCAGGAGGTTCTCTTAATGATGGCAGCAAGACAAGCAGTGCAAATGTTAGGGGGCTGAGTACATTCCTCTGTCAGATGACAGAGGGCAAGAATATATAGTTTAACTTCAGTCTTACAGGGGTAAAAACAGAACCAGACACTCAACACCAGACAAGTTGCAGTCAGGTTGGTTCCTGGAGAGGTGACTTTCTGCTATTGCTTCAATCTCCCACTCCCCAGGTGGGGATGTTTGGTCAAATGAATTTACAGACAAAAGCTTGGGCTAGATTCAACACACAGAACCTTTAGTGGTGGAATTTCAGCTCTTTATGAATTAGGTTATTGAGGTGTTGTGCTCTCTGCTGTGATTTAGAGATTTTTACATATTGATTTTATTTTTGAAAGTGAAAATAATTTTGAATTTTGATCCTGTGTGCCTGAATTTGCAATAAGCACGTTAGCTAGAGATTATGCATGTATCTTTAAAAGGGAAATAGAATTTCTTTAGCATAACTTCCTTTCCTTTTTTTCCCTGAGACCCTCTTGAGTTGAAATGAAGGAAAAAAAAGAAGATACTGTAGAGAAAGAAAAAAAAAAAAAAAAAAGAAAGAAATGTTCCTGAACTTGGCTATTACATAAATCAGGGTAGAAATGCTGTTGAACCAGGCATTGCTGTGTTTGGGAAAGAAGCCATTAAGCCAATATCGAATGAGACATATATATTTGGATATAAAGCTCAGCTTGCTGCATACCTTTGGGAATAACAAAAGTCACACTCCATTATTATTATTATTATGGAAATAT
The DNA here is from genome assembly GCA_037013685.1 of Acridotheres tristis. Classification (NCBI taxonomy): domain Eukaryota; kingdom Metazoa; phylum Chordata; class Aves; order Passeriformes; family Sturnidae; genus Acridotheres; species Acridotheres tristis. The sequence continues at coordinate 30,088,988 of CM072893.1, forward strand.
TTAATGTGAAACAATAGACTATAAATAAATTAACCCAGGAAATCACACAGGTACCCAGGTGTCTTAGACTATCGCTTTATATTGAAGGTGTGTGTGCAAATGGACCTTTACATTTTTTGGATATCCAGTCAAATATCAGCAACTTCACAGATTGAGGTTGATTAATTCACTTTTCTGTCTTGGTTTCTTTTTCTTTTGTTTAAAAACGGTGGCCTTCTTTTTCCTTTTTTTTTTTGTTTTGTTCCTTACAGACTCTACAGAGATTCCTGTAATGTCTAAACTCATATTAACTGACGTACCTTTTAAAAATTTTATTTCTTTTACAACAACATGATATCTGTGCCATCTTTTGTAGTGACTCTTTCAAACACTGATCTCATATTGTCAATATCAACCCTGTCCCTCCAGCAGGTTTAACCTCTTCTCACTATTTCTGATTTTGTATAGTCCTGTCTTGTCCCTAGGAGAAAAATCTCCATCTGAATTTCTTCACCTTTACTTGTATATTGTCCTGTCTGGTGCTCCTTCCATCACTTTCTCCATTCCTTCCTACAGAAGACCTCCTGCTTTCATCCAGCTCCTTTTACCTTTGTGTTTACAAGAGACAGTGCTACCCTTTCCCTCTGGTCCCAATTGCTGCAGCAACCTGGGCATGAAAGCCACACACCTCCTGTATTTTTACTCAGGTTTTTTTTTGGTTTTTTTTGCTGGGTTTTGGCTCAGTACAGACTTCTCAAGCCCAGAGCAATCCCATTTTGCAGTACATGACAAGCAATGCTGCAGTTTCCACTGGGAGGTGCTGGAAACATCATCTGCCCCTGCATCCCAGTCTCCAAAACCAGCCTGGAAGCTGCAGCTGAAGGTTGGCGTCCCTTCTTCCTCCCCTGCAGCTCTCAGAGGTCACTGATATCATTTTAGTGCTTGACATGGTGCCTTACAGGGCTTAGGAGAATATTCAATCCTGGACATAACGGGAGTGACCTCAACTGCAAAATTCAGGAGGGGATGCAGAGCCACAGACTGGCAGAGGAATATCCAGAGCAGGGCTTTGGTTCACACCCATTCCTATGCACAAGATTTGTATGAAGGGAGACTCTTCAAAGCTCTTTGAAATGAGTCTGAATGCAAGAAGAAATTCCAATGGTTTAAACATGTTTGAAAATCCCAGATGCAGAGTAATTGTGGTGCATTACACCTATCACTTCCCCATTTCCTTGTTTTCTCAGTCTGCTTTAAATGAAGAAGCATCTGAAATCCATAAATTTTATTTCTTTTTCCTCATTTGAACGCTACTGTAGATACCATTAAAATACCCATACATTGGAAACCTCAAGAAACATATCTGTATAATATTTGTCATGTTGCAGTAGTGGATAGAGGCAGAAAAACCCAAAAATCATTATTTAGAAGTGTGTAGTTATAATGAAGAACCTTAGCTGTGGTGAAGTAGTAGTGCAGTTTTGTCCCTCGTTTGCACAAATATGCCAGCTAAATATGTCCATTAAATAAATATTGTTTTGAATCAGAAATCTGTCCTATTTTTTGTTACCTTCTTATTTAGGAGATATCAACTGTCTTTGCACAAAAGTTGTTTTACTTATCCTGTCCCCAGAAGCTGAGTGTTCTTGTGAACTGATCTTTCCAGAATATTTCTCTGTGTGGGCTGATCACAGCTGCTGAAATGAGGCATAAAAGACACGGTTAACCTAAAAGGAATAGAAAGATCTAAGTCTGCTAATGTCTGCGGTCCAAGAAGAAAAAAAATGTATCAGAGGATGTCATTCTCTTGTATTTCCTGAGCAGAAATGGACACAGAGACAATAGAGAGGTGATATTACACCCTAGAGCCAGATCTGGGGACACTTATCAAGCCAAATTAATCCTTTGCTCACACAATCATCTCAGTTTGTTCTGTCCTGAGGGAGACAGCATTCAAAAAAATAAGCATGAGATCTTTATTTGATAATCTGCCTTTTACAGTGATACAGAATTTTTTTAGGGCAATTGATGAATGGCAAAAAAAAGTACAAGGAAACAGCAACAATTGAGAGTTTACATAATATTAGACCCTGCAGAAGTTTTACCCTGAGGATGAAGGAGCCTTCCCTGAGAAGCAATAACCTGGGAAGAGTTGGCCCTCTGGACAGAGCAAACAGAAGGTTTCTGGAAACAGAGGCCATGCCTGTAGATAGTATCTGAGTTTTATCTGAACAGCAGACAGCTTTATAACTCACCTGCAGCAGTCATTGTTAAGGGTCAGATAAGCTCGTAGTTCATAGTGGGGAAAAACCCAAGCACCCTGGCCAGCCCAGCACAAGATGAACACATGTGATAGACACATGGACAGGAGGGTGATCTGGAAGTTAGCTCTTCACAGCACCGGGATAAAAACAACTTCCAGATGAAATCACAGGTGTTCATCAAACTCTATTTTAAAACACCCCAAAATCTAAAAAAGCCCCAAAGTGAGGTTCTTACCCCTGTCAAAATAAGGAAGAACATCTCTTGGTGTTAGGACAGTAGAGAAAGGAGGGGGAAGGAGCTGTGAAGTGAGCAAGACTAATGGGTTAACTAACGATTATCCCTATCTGCAGGGGAAAGCCTCTCTACTGAGTTAAACTAAAGATTATTTGAATGACAACGGGGCTTAATCTGGCACATCCTCAGAGACAGTGTCAGAGGCTGGCTAGAACAATGCCCTCTGCTATGGAACTGAGTTATTTGTTCCTCAGTTGCTTGGTGCCTCTTCTGGCTATGGATAGATTTCCCCCTGACCACAAACTCTGCCTGTTTATTCTGGCAGTAGCCACTCTGGGGATTTAATTTTACTGGTAGAGGACATCAAGGTTCTTTAGAGCTGAAGATTCCCCAGCTGGAGCAAATGGGACTGCTGAAAACATTTGGTGGGGCAGAGCAGTATTGGTGCTGAGAGGATAGAGTGCAGCTTTGGGTTTGCTGCTCTAACTGTTATGGCACAGTCAGTGTGGTATAACTTGAATTTTAGACACCTCGTTTTACAGTAAGTTTGGCTCTGCCATCTCTGAGGAGCACATCAAGGCATCCTGAGAGCAACGAGCCCTCTTCCTGCTTTCCATTCAATTTAAATAGTTCCCTTGTGCAGTTGCCTCATCTGAATTTTATTTCCGAGGAGCTGCTGGTAGTTTTCAAGGTATGGCTCAGTGATAGGAGAGCAGATGGGGATGTGAGCAGGTCATGGTCACCTTAGGGTCCCTTTGTGAGGCACAGGTAACCGATAGCTGGGTGTAATGGCTTTATCTGCTCTGCAGTTCACTGTCCCATCAGGGAGCTCGTCCCCCTACAAATGGCAGAGCTCCTGCTCGCTGACCTTTGCTGCAGATCTTTGCAGTACATCAAAAAGATTAATGGCGCGAGCTGGTAGTTTCAAGACCCAGCTCTCCAAATAAAAGATATTTTTTAATTACTGTCCAACCCTATTAGGCAGAGGATTGTCTAACATGTGTTTCCTTTTAGGGATGAACTGCCCCAATGGCAGTCGCAGAGCACTTTTGCATAACTCTTTCCCCCTCCCCCTGGCCCTATCTTTGTGCTGATGTGTTAACGTGCAGACATCCTGCTAATGGCTTGGATATGCTTAATCTTAAAAAGCAATTTTGAGGACGGGGTTGCTCTCTGCTACATCCCTGGGGGGGCTGTTTCCCGAGATCGGGCAGCGCTGCCAAGTCGTTTTGGGATCTTAACTCCTTACTGCCAGGTCTGATTTCCCTTCAAAGGTAAATCTCTCTCTCTTTACCTCACCAACTACCATCCCTGTTTTTGCTCAAAGGGTTTGGTTTGTTCTCTGGTTGGGTTCTCATCAATTTTATCCATATTTTTATCCTTTGACGGGGGTCTAATCACTTAAAAGAGGTTCACAAGCATCTGCAGCAACAAACTGGTGTTTGTGTTTTAGGGCACTTTCCACTATTATCTGAGGTCACAGTGTTAGGACAGTGAAATCCATTTCTTTTCCATAATGTGTTATTTCTTGAATTCAGCAATAGTTTTCATGTGGACAGAAACGTTTGAAAAGGTCTCTGCCAAGCAAACCTTCACTCACTGGCTTTGAGCCTTCCATTAACCTTCAGGCTTTACCTGTATAAGTGATTTGGAGCCCTTCAAGCAGACTTAGATTACCTGGATAATTACAGGTTTTTCAAATGTGAGATGGTTTAGGATCAGACCCATCATTTCCAGTGAGTAGCATTTGCAGGGTGAAATCTTCAGCTGTACTTCAGAAATTATCTGGCCTTTTTCTTACTTTGCTATCCACCCTTTCTGCTGGTCAAGCAGAAACGTTCCACTGTTCAAATACCTGGCAACAACTATTTAATTTGACAATTTGTAGATGGTATTCCTGTATTACCCTTTAGGACCTTAATAATAGGTTTTTCTTTAGTGAAGCATTAAAACATTAAAGGCCATAAATTCCACAGTCACCTGTATCCATTTATTGCTAATTTATTATGGAACATATCATAAAACTTTGCTTGACATATAGGCCTCTTCATAACTATAAATCTTTTTTCAACTGTTTAGATAACTTACGCTTAAGTTCAAGGAAAGACCTCTATGAACAAATATTTTAAACATCTATTTATTATGCAACACTAATACGTACAAACTATGTGGCAAATACTGAGAAATATTACTCCATAGTCTGATTTATTGCTTCAAGCTTTTGGGAGATATATCTATTAAAAAATAAAATAAAAACTTTGTGTCAAGTATCTGCTTTACTAAAAGGTTTAAGAGGTCTAACTGAATAGAGCTGTTATTGCAGTTAACATCAAATATATAAATGTTTCTCTTCAGATTAAGCTTGCCATTTGTAACCTGGAAGTGTAGAAAGGATTGTAAGTGTGTTGCATAGAGGACAGCAAAACCAAAAGTTATCTGGCTTGGTAATTCTATGTCTAAATAATGTCTATAATATCATTGTTGCTACAGAGGTTGACCTTTCTCTCATAAGGCCATTTTTTATGAAGGATTTTTAAAATCCCAGTGATGCTGGATCATATATATCTATACGGAAATAATTTTGGCATTTAATTTATTCTTAACTCAAATAATTGCTTGGGATTGGCGCTGTTTATATTTGCTGCTTTTAAATTATGTGCTGTTTCATGTGTGAAAAAGAAAACATTTTCTTCCTTGTAGTGTATAAATTCAAGTTGCTTGGATAAACCAAACCAGCATTCTACAAAATACTACTCTTTTTTTCTTCCTTTAACATTTTTACCCTGACTGAATTATTAGCCTATGCATTTGCTAATCATACATATGTATTATTAGCATATGTAGTAAAGTAATTGGTTTTAGCAGCAATGCACGTGCATACACCCAGACAGCTTCTTTAGCAAGAAGTTGGTTTGTAAAAATATTATTTGGGTGCCTCATTAAAAGGCTCTGTTTTCTTAGTCCTTCTCCTGCAAATGAGTTTGTTTGCACATGGAAGGTCATTTTTATTTTTGAAACAAATTCCCCTCCTAGTGCTCTCCCCATCAGTTCAGCTTGGTGTATGTTTGCAAATGCTCTGTGGCCTCAGGAGTTTCTTATAAATTGTTAAACTATATGACCAAAATCACAGTGTAAGGCCAAAACAGTGCAGCAAGCACAACTTTTAATTGGTATATTAAAGACAGAAAAAAAGGGATGGAAATCTTCTACAATATACTAAATGCTACTCTTTAAAGTGAGCTTGTTCATAGCAAATTAATTAAAACTGTGCAGATTTTTTATGTACTTGAGAAAACCCAAACCCAGCTTTAAAGCAATCACAACATCATTAGCATCCAAATGAAAGCAAAGCAACTGATTCATCCAAAATGTGCACTAATTGTTCACCAGTTTTCTGCTGGCTTCATCCCTGGATTTTTTAAGGATTGTTTCTTGGGACAGGGCAGGGAGGATTAATGCTACATGACCATTATATCCAGTCACCAGCCAAGAAGGAAAGAGGATCAATTTGTTGCTGCTTTGGCTCTGTCTCAACCTCCCAATCACACTTGCTGATTTCTGCTCTCAGAAATATATTTCCCCATCCCGAATTTTCTCCCTGCCCTCTCCTTAACCTCTTTTCCTTATCCTTTTTGCCAATCCTTTCCCTTCAGTGTCCTTCCACTCTCCCCTTGCTCCATATACAACATATGGAGAGAGTTCTTACAGGCAGATTCATGCTCTATCCTTAGGGCAAGAAAAGCAGCAGCTACTGCTTGATAGACTTCTTGTTACCCAGATTCTTTTTCTGGGGTTTATGTGTTCATAAAAGTATTCATTTTTTGGGACTTGCTGAGAAAAATAACGAGTTCATGTAAAAATAGTGAATCAATATAAAAACCTGGTCAAGAGAAGAATGCTAGCTATTTGTAGGCCTAAACAAATCAGTTAGCTTTTGATTATATAGCAGACATCATTTTAATATTACTTATGGACTCTCTGTGTCTTTGCAACAGGCTCCCAGCACATCTCTAAATTCCACAGTTCCACAGTAAACAACTTTTTCTATTACTTCTTGAAAGTTGACCCTGATGGATTGTAATTAATTATACTGCTGATATCTGACAAAATAAGCAACTTTCCCAGTTATTTATGGTCTTAGATTTCACTCAACTGCATAATACAATGTCTCCTTAAACACTGTCAGGTGCTGTGAAAATTATCAGCCTCGAGCAGCAAAGCCTAGGGAACAAGAACAAGGTTTAAAACTAATACCATGAGTTTCAGTTACTGATACAATCTTACCACAATAAAAAAATTACCTTTAATAAATATATTCCAGGACAGCCTGTGATGGGACTCAAGGAGCCAATTAAGTGTTGTATTCAAATGCTTTGTTTTCCTCTGCAGAGAAACTCCTGGGCCAGGCTCCCTTCTGGCACAAGTCTGCTTAAGTCAACAAATGGAGTTACACCCGAGATGAATTTGCCATGCTATGTTTTTCTAAATAGATTAGGGGTCATTTGAAAAGCTGTAAATAAACCTTTCAAATTCTTTAAGGCAAAAAGAAACAAATCTCCAAGAGGAAGAGAAAGGAAAAAAAAAGAGAAAAAAGGGGAAAAGAAAAAAGATTTATTCTGCTTTCCCAGAACTGCAAGTTTCCAGGTGTTCACCTTTTGATCTGGCTACAGGCAATGATTTTCTGAAGTGGTTTCTGATGGTGCCTGACATCATTTATGGCACTCCTGAACAATCTTGTAATGTGCTAAACTACACAAAATTAAGTGAGTTAGTGGCTAGCTAAGAGCAGCAAAAGGGCCATGGATATCACATGCACTTTGCTACTTGCAACATGTGCAGCTTTGAAGCAGCCTGATTTCTTTGATTTGATAATGAGAATGAAATAATTACTGATCTTAATTATTAATAGTACAGTAGGGTGACAGGCCTTTGGATTCTCAGCATTCAATGCTGTGCAAACACAGGGGAAAAAAACAAACATGTTTTTCCTAATAATTTACAGTCCAGCTTAAGACAAAACACAGCAATGGAGGCAGCAAATCATGGGGAGGAAAAAGATGGGAGGTGTGAACTTACATTAAACCAGCAGAGTGTTTTGTATGGTTGGACAGCACATGTTGCCTATGTTTGATTTAGTTTTATATTTCTCTTATTCACAGTCTGTAATTAAAAGCTAGAAGAATCCTTGCCATGAGCAGAACTGAACTCAGCTGGCAGATGCTGCACCACTGGGCCAGTGGGAATTTTGCCATTTATTTTCATGGGTGATAACACCAATGATGCTGTTGAGTTTCAGGCAAGCAGGACAGCAGTTACCTCTGCAGGACTGAGGGAGAAAATCAAACCCAGAATGGGTCAAGAGTCAAAACTGGCACAGCTGGTCACCTCTGGCAAGTCAAAGCCATTCACTCAGCTTCACTTTTTTCCACATGAACTGCAGCTTATTATGCAGTTTATTAATAACACGAATTTTCTGTTGTGCCCAAGGACAGAAACTGTTGGCAGTGGATTTAACCTCTGCATCTTTAGGTTTTGTTGTTTTAGCTCTGATGGGCTCAACTTAGTGAGCTCTGTAGAGAAGGGAACACCTGAGTGGTGGAGTGTGATGGGAGCAGAGGGCAGATCAGATCTAGAAAACCTGAGGATATGATCTATAATTTCTTTTAGCAGGAATTTGCTCAGAGCTAAAGGCCTCTCATGCAGATTTGTTGTTGTCCAGGCAAAGGGTGATAAAGAAATGTGATTAACTTGTCTCCCAATGTGGTTTTCAACACGTGGGATGTGTTTCCTTCTGTGAGACACAGAAATCTGTGCAGTGCTTCAGTACCCAGCGCAGAAATGAGAGTCCAATCCTGCAGTTTTGCCTTTTAGAAGTATTTAATCTGTAAATAACTAATTAGCAGTCTTGCAGAATTTGTCATTTCCAATGTTGATTCTAAGGGTTGAATTTATTAATGACATTTTAAATTCTTATTTTATGCCAACAAAGACTGTGAACGCTTAGCCAAATTAATAGAATTTGCATTGACAATGAAATCTCTCACTGAAGAAAATCTAAGAAGAGAAATGTATCTTTGAGATCCTACCGTGATTTTGGTAAGTCTTTTCCAAGTGCTTATTCTGCAAATCACTAGATTAATACCATTTAGAAAGATCAGGCAAATGAAGCTGCAATTAAGAGAATTAGTTAAATCCATTATAGGCTGCTGGCCTTGCTCTCCAACTCAGGAAGGATTAAGCACCACACCCAAAGTCAGTTTGATCCTATCTTCAGGGCACTATTTATTAATGACACTTAATTATTCATGGCAAACCCCAAAATGGAGCAGTTGAACATTAATCCAGCTGTTACCTTTCCCTCAATTCATGGGCTTCTTTGGGATGCTTTTTCTCAACTTCTTGACTTTTCCACCCTTAACTTTGCAGTGTTTCTCCAAGAGCCCCTTGCTGCAGGAGCAGTCTCATTTCTAGATGTCCTGTCAGTTCTGGTCACTCATCAGTGCTAAATCCAAAAGCAGATTGTCAGGAATGATGGAAACAGAGGTTTTATGCTGACTGCTGGGTTCTGTGACCTGTGCTACTCCAGGCATTTGTGGAGAGGTGGCATCCTAATGAGAGGAGTTACAGCAGCCAAGCGTGCTAAAGCAGCCCTTCAGAAACACAACTCCAAGGAACATCAGCTCTCTAGGATTCATTTCCAACCAAAGTTTCTATTTCAGAACTCAGTTTCTGTTTTCAGCCAACACTCCCCCCAGTCCCCCTCTCCTGTAGTCCAGTGGCTGGCACGTGTAACCAGCCCAAGACTGCATTTTATTTGGAGCAGGGCTGTGAAATCACTGACACTTTCAAGAAATAAAGCTGGAGTGCCCCAAAGGTGATTTCTCCTCTCCTTTTTCTCCATAAGATTTGTGTTGCTCAGGGGCAAAGCAAAGCACAGGCAGCCTGGCCCTTCAGGAGACAGAACACCCCAGTGCAACCCTTTCTTAATTACCAATATTCTATTTACTAGGGTTCCAGAGTAACTAGAGGGGGACTCTATAACTGGAGGTGTATTATATAAATCATATGTTATTACTGAGTTATGGCTTAGGTGCCATTCAGTGCTTTAAGGGTAGGGAGGTCATTTGATAACTTTAATCACACAGGTATTTCAGCTTGTCAAAAACAAAGGAAGCTTTGTAGCTGCTATTTTGCAGTGAGAGTCCTTTATGACAAAGTGAACTGAGCTGATCAAAACATTATCCACAGAAAGTGTAAACAAACAAAAAAAAGTCAGCAAACAACAACTTTAAAATTCATCTATTGTGGTCTAAGGGCAAAACAATGAAGGAAAACACAACACACTTATCTGCTTCCTGTTTCAACTCTATGATCAAAGCTTTTAACTTCAGTTTGTTCAATTCTTAATGATTTTCAGGCGCTTTTTCAACCCCAGAGTACCAACAAACAATGAGTAGAAAGCAAAATACAGGCCCTTCCCATGCTCTTGCACACCAAAGCTCTTTTTTGAAATCCAGCTCTTCTGCAATCAGATTTAAAGCTGATTTAAAAACAAGAATTATAATGTACCCTCACCTAAAACCATAATAATCTCTACTCCTGCCTCTGGATTTGCTGATGTACCAGGGCTTTTAAGTATTTACCTTCTAGATATGAAGCTCCTTAGGGCTGCGTAATGCCTTATTATTATTACCAGCCCCTCAAGTCATAATGAACTCAGGATTACAGCATATTCTATATTTAAGTTTCCAGGACCAATAATTATTATATGTTCTTTGTTCTGAAATTTTTTTTAAAAAGTCATATAATTAGCTCTTTTCTGCTCACAAAGAAGAATTGATTGGCAAGATCATCACTGCAAATGCTTGGGAAAACTCTAAAACTTTTTTTTTTTTTCTTTTTTTGATAGTAGGAAGATATTTCACAATTTCATTATTTTGATTTACTAATCCAGAGAGCTGGCACAGGCAGCAACCATTAAATGATGCGACTGTGAATTTTATAATGAGGGTGTGTTGTTAGTTTTTGTTTAAAAACCAACCACAAAGAGGACTAATACCCACCTAGGTTTCCTACAACATAATTTAATTTTTTTTTTTTCTGCTTGGAAATATTGTCTAAGTAGAAAGATGTTGGCCTTTTATCTTATGTAGGTATATATACCTATCTTATATACCTAAATTGGCATTACTTTGCTAGGCCAGAGATGCTGAAATTACCTTTTACACAGAGTTCTGATTCATTCTTGATAGGAATTTGCTCGCAGACATTTTCTTTATGGTCTCACAGAGCCCGTGTGCTAAGCCTGGTCAGCTCCCAAAGCTTTAACGATGTGAGTGGCTTATGCTGTTTTTGCCATTATGGGCACCTAGAAAAATATGCCTGATAATGGCTAAACCAGGGTATTTTCTGCTTATGAGCTGTTTTATAAGAAACAAATTCAAATTATACCTTTGTAGGCACCTGTGCAGTCACAATGATATGAAAAATGTTTGAGCTGTTGAAACAGGTTTTGGAATCAGCTATTGGGATATTTGGCAACAATTTTTAGTTAGATTTCCAATAAGGTTTCCTTTAGACAAATATAAGGGATATATTGCCATTGACCTGTGCCACATTGCTTTTTCTAGTCCCCTTTTTGCTACCTCTTCATTTCATAAGCTGCATCCTGTTAGGGACTGAATCTTTCTTTGTGTATCTTTTCTTAATGATAAAGTAGATTTGTGTAAGAATATGAAGCTTTTGGCTAATTTTTCTGTTTGTATTTAGGTGGGTGGAAATTGTTGTTTTTTCTTCAAGCATTCAACACACAACCTGTTACATTTCTCTAGCACAAGTTATTTTATTAAGGCAGTAGCATTTGTTCACCAGTCCTCTGTTTTTCAGAGATTCTGCATTTGGCACATATTGTGAAGTCATATAAAGACATATAAAATGAGTATAGGAGGTTATTTGATTGCAAAGTTGCAGCACTCATAGAAATAATATATATTCCAGTAGGGTTTCAATATCCCCATCATGAGCTGAACCAAGTGGAGACCTTGTATGTCAAACACAGTGGAGTATTTGGAGAACATGCAGTTGAAATCTTTATCCCCACCCTCTTCTTTTGCTCATCTTCAAAAGAGCTGTCAGCTCATGGGTTTGTGCAATATGAAGCACATCACATCACATTTTCCACTCTCACCTGCAGAGCTGGCATCCTGCTGCTCTGGTGACATCAGGGACCAGTGAGGACCTTTTTCCATCTCTGAAGCAGATTCAGAAATTCAGAACAGAGAGTGCAGCTCATACTCTGGTCTGGCCTGCAGGAAGCAGCTCCCTGGCACTGGAGAGTGGTAAAGGAGAGAGCAGAGAGGGGGTGAGAGGGTGGGTGGGGTAGGGATGGTCGAGCTCGATTGCTGTGCTGGAGGAGGATCTGCAGCAGCAGCTCCGTCTGCTTGTGCTGTGTGGGTGTTCACACAATGGAGTTCAGTCATCAGAGCCCATCTACACACCTACACCAAGGGCTGTGTGACAGAACAGGTTATGTGAGGGTGGATTAGAGGATTGAGTTTATAAAGAATCCAGAGCCACTTTTCTTTCTTTTTAGATTTGCTTTATGCTACAGCTAATCTTTGTCCAAAAATTAAAAAAAAAAAAAAAATCCATAATGGAACCACAAAGGAGCTGTGCCTGAAATCACCTCATCTAGGTTTGCTGGATTTTAGATGTTGAAAGCCAGGATCTGGGATGTAATTGTGTAGCATTACATGACACATCAGGTGTCCTAAATCCCCTTGAATTATAGACACATAATTCAGGAGGTGCCTCAGGTGCCATGTGAAAAAATAAAGGTACACCTAGAAAGCAGCTCAGATCTCATGGATGAGGCTGTGAGAAAAGGCACCACAGCCAAGTGACTGGAAATGGAAGGAAACTGGCCCTGAGGTGTTTCAAAGCAACAGAAGGGGTAAACCAAATGATTCATCTGCACCAGAAACTAAAACCTTTGACAGGGCTTGCACTTAAAAATTGTGTCCATGACAGCTTGTCCATTTTTTCCAGTGATATCAGTTTTCCTCATAAAATACATTACCTCTGCCTACAAATCTTGCCTCCCTCGCTCCTTTGAGTTCCCAAATAGGTCAGTAATCCTGTTGACTTCCAAACACTTTACTTGCAATAGTCAAGAGCTTTGTCTGGTCAGGGTCCAAAAGTCCTTCTAACCTGCAAGCATTTATGGAAAAAGTGCTGATTGAATAGGAAAAAATGTGCAAAAATATATTTAAAACCTCCCCTCTCCAAACCTCAGCTGGCAATGGGGCAAATGGTCCATTCTGGCTCCCAGCTGTTTAGTCTTCCCAGTTTACAGTTCCCATTATGTGCCAATTATGCAGAAGGTGAGGCCGTCACTTGTTTGCCATTGAGCAGAGCTATTCTCCAGCACTAACAATGCTCTGAAAACCAGGCAGATAAAATGGTACGTTCTGACATGCAGTTGTGGTTTAGTTGGTTTATGGCAGGTCATACTTGTTGTGTCTGCCTGATATTCTCTTGTTCTAATAGGCCCTATCTACAAAATAATTAATTCTGTGACCCTTATTCAGGTAATTACTTTTTAATTTAAGTTTTCGGGGATTTTTATCCAGACTTCTTGGGCAGATGCAGGGTCTGGCTTGTCTGTCCCTCGGAGGACACATGCTTTGTCCCAGGCAGGTATGTTCAGGGCAATTAATTTTTCCTCTGGGGACTTTCTCATGGAAGGTTTCATTTTATTGTGGCAGGCTAAATCACCTCAAATTTAGATACTCATAGACAAGGATGTTTACAATCCGTTTCTTAGACAGCAAAACACTTTTATTGGCAAAGGAATAGCCTTTGGGAATCCAGAGACCTCGACCTGTCATAGTACAAGCTCATTTCTTTTTCCTTTCCTGCTTTCATTGTGTGTTCTGGACTCTGCTAAGGAACCTTCCCTGTCTAAAAGTTGCTCTTCACAAAGGTGAGAGAGATATTGCTTTAGTTTTCAGTTACAGGCTTTACAACTCCATCAGAAGAAAGATTCTTGTTTTCACATAGTCCCCAAGAGTAACCACTTAGTGTTATTATGGTCTTTGCTCGGGGTAACACCAGTTTGACAGCTTCCCATTTATTAATGCAGTTAAATATGTTAATAAACGTGACATTTATTATTATCATAACATTCTTCAATTACATTGTGCAGGCTTATCCAGCAAAAGCAAACCTGAGCCAAATACATCTTTAAAACGTCTGCACACAAGCCAATGCCAGCCAAGGGAGTGACATTTTTTGTTTTTTATTTTTACAGTTTTTAAGAACACTTCACACTGGCAAAAGCTTTCAGGGAAACCCAGCTTATACTGGCATCAAGTGATTTTTGCTCATACAGCTTGCCTTGTTTGCAGAACTGTTTCAGGCTAGACCAGAAAAGCACTCTCTGGCCAGCACAATCTGAATGTGTGCCAGGGCACAGCTGCAGCAGTGTCATATCAACCCACAAACAAGGACTTCATCAGGCAGCACTGGTGGGGAGCTACAGCCTCTTTAGGTGGCTCTCATTTGCCCCCAGTAAACCCAGTAAAAAAGAACTTTCTTGGTTCTTATTAGGAAGGTTCATCTTCGTAGCTGGTTATTGGCACACCTTGCCTGCATTCTACTGGTAACACTTTTCTCAAAGTTCAGTTTCCCAGAATATTGGACCAGTATATGGGAATACCACATGAAACTAAACAATTGCTAAATTGGCTGTTTGGCTTTGCATGATCTGATTCTAAGTTCATCAATAAAGAAGTTCCTTGCTGGTTTTTCTTGGTATCCTCTTGGTGCCATCTGAGAAGCAGAAAGGAAACAGAGAGAACCAAAGGCTTTAGATCAAGAAGAAATGTCTGGTCTGGGAGGACAGCAGAAATTCATAAGGAATTTCCATTTGATGAGGGACATTGCATAAATCCCTTGTTCTGCAGATTTAGGGACACATGATATAATAACTCTACCTGTTATCACAGAGAAGGATGAGTCTTCTCTGTCTTGACAAATGTACCATGTTTCTTTTGTGTGGCTGCAATTATTATTTTCCATTTCCTGCACTGTTTGGGGTGGGAGTGGTCTATCCCTCCTCTGAGGTCAGATGGCAGAAGAACCATCCCTTTCCCTGAAATCCTTTTGAAGTGTGTTAGCACTCTAACTGCATAAAGACTTGCACTGAAGTGTGCCCGGGACATTTTTTATCTCCGAGCTGTTGGTTTAGGTCTCTAAACAGCTACTGGACTGTGAGGCTCTGAGGTCTGTGCCAGCAATGAGATCTGCATGTCCCAAAAACCACATAAATCTGTGACTGCTGTGGAAGTGCAGCTTTCTACCATGCTCACTACACATTCCTACAGGAATGTGCAAGCCCCACGGAACAGACCCTGCAGATATTTCGACTTCGAGAACAGCAAGAAGTTGCATAAACTTTCCTACGTTTTACATCCCCATCTTTCATTGTGAGATATTGAGTTGTGACATCAAAGAGTTAATGTGGACAGAAATATTTGATCTCATTCTACTTGAACTTATTACATTTTGAATTCTGATACTGTTACAGTGAAGCTGTAAATTTATCTTGAGGTAAGCCAGCAGAAAGGCACTATTTTCTAGTTAGTAGCAGCCATTCTGTTCCTTAAAAGAAATTTGGGACAGATGTGTCTGTCTTATTATTTCAGTGAATGCAGGGAGAAAATGTATTTTATTTCTTATTAAATAAATTTGCCTGTTCATCTCAGTATGTGGGACTGTCAAAGTTTATAAATTTGGCAGTATTTTAACATGATCATTCTGTTTTTCTTTAAACCAAGTTATTAAATTGATATATTTTTATAAAAAGCAGAGGGTGATGGAAAATGTTTTTTTCATCTTTTGACATTTGGTTGACTGTTAAGGGGTTTTAAGTAACACTGTATCTTAAATCAGAAAGATAAAAACTCTTCCAAAGATTGCTGAAAACCAACCAAAAGACTCGGATTCCCTGAGTTGCAATGTTGGTAAAGCAGTGTGCATTTGGATTTTGATACAGAGATTTTTTTGTGCTAATGCATTAAAGTTAAAGCATGAGTTAAAGTGTCTCATGCTTTTCCCTGAGCATCTCTCATACCTGGCTGCAAGGGAAGCCGAGACAAGCTGTTCTGTTGATATATTTACAAATCTCACACTCACTTCTGCCAAGGTGGCTTTATGTTTGCAATCACCATAAAAACCCTTTACACCCCTTTCAGCAGTGGTTAATCTGGTGTAGGTGCAAATAGGGTGCAGTGCTGACTGGGAAAAGCTCCCTTTTGTGTCAAAAATGCCCCAGCTCCTATGGAAATTGTGGAGTCAGATCCCTGCTGGAGTGGCTGTGCTTGGCCACAAAGTCACTAATCTTCCAACTTGAATAAAACACTTGGGTTTGAGTCATGGTGGGACAAGCTGCTGTGACTGGGTGAGCAGGTGTTAAAGCAAACCTTCAGACCAAGAGTGTAGAGAGGGACAGACTTCTTTATCCCTGTCTTTGTAACTGATGAGAATTGGTTAACTTTCTAGCAAATGAAACCAGGTATTTCTGTGAGGAAGGATGAAAAAAAATGAGAGCAAAAAAAGTTAATAATTTATGGAAAGGGAGATGCAGACATGGAAAGGATGAAATCCTTTTGCAGTGAGCAGCAGGTCAGCCCTTCTGCAAGGAAAAGCAGGAGCTCCTTACATGTGTTTCCTTCAGAAAAAGGATCAACTCAAAACTGAAAAATTAAACAAGTGCATACAGATTTTCATTCCTTCCATTTATTCTGGTTGACAAATCTGTTAGTTATACTGTCAACTATTTTGTGTCCATATTTCTCTACTAGCCTGTACTGGTTCCACAGACAGGACAGATCACTAATATTAGGGCAATTACTGAATGCCTCCATATGCATGACTGGGAAAGGATTTGGACCCACAATCTGAACATCTTTTAAATCAGATGTTGCTAAGAGTTTGCCCAAAAGAGGTCTCTCTTCCCACTTCTCAGGGCTGAACAAATTTGAGCTTCGATAAAATTTTAAAAGTCATTTCAAGCTGGTGGGCAAGGTCAATATTCCCTCATTTGCTGTAATCCTAAAACGGGACAGTGTTTTTAAACGCTGAAATTTTCCATGAGCAAAACTATTTAAAAATTATTGATACAGGGGCCTGGAAAGGTTTCCCTGGGCATTTCTAACCAAAAGGTAGTGTTTCACATGATGAGTGAAAAGGTCCTCACTGCATCATAAGAGATGTGGTCTGGGCAAAGACCAGGTCCCTGAGTTACAGCTGGGTAAGCAGGGAAATCAACTTCTGTTCCTTGAGAAGTGAGCCAGGCAAATTAAATTAATTCTGCCTTGGTCCAAAGGAAAGCTTCTCATCCAGAATTAACTCAGGAGACTGAAAGCATTGCTTCCCACTCAGAATCAACCTCTGGTTTGTTGTGTGGCTGGATGAGGCTTTGGATCAATTGCAAATTCTAGCAGTGGGAAGAACAGTAGGATTAAAGTAGAGACAATTGCTGTGACCATGGGGAATCACTGCTACCTGTAAAATGCAACATTTGTTTAGGAGCAAACCTCTGGTTATGTTTCAGCCTGAACTGGTGATCTGTACATCACCATTAAATGCTTTTCTGCTACCCTGTGATTGAGCAGAATTTTCTAGGGGCCACTAGACAAAGTTTACCCCAGCAAAAGCACTGCTTAAATATTTTTTTAGTGTTTATCTCATATCTATCCTCTCTAAAGTGGGAATCATACTATTTGCCCAGCTTTGTGATATTCACTGGTATCTTATTGCAAAAGATGGTCTGAAAAGTGTGCCAACAATAAAAACGTTGCCACTAATAAGAGAGAAATCTTTTTCTCATTCTAGGACCTGCTGTTAAGGGTCAGTTAAGGTGGAACCAGAGTATCAGGTTTATAAAACATGGTTCTGTAAAGAGAACAGCTACAAACTGTGATGCCATGGACAGTGATGAATCCTAACTGCTCTTCTGAGCAGGAAAAGAGTGAAGAGCAGAGTCTGTGCAGGCTCAGATGTGCCTTAGGACTGCCTGGAAAAGGGAATTCACACGGGGAGGTGGGGCAGTGTTTCTGGGGCACCCTGCCCGTGGTCACCTCGTGCCACACATATCCACAACCAGCATTTGTTCAGTCACAAAAGCAAATAACATTTCTGGGAGGAAGAGACCCGACTGCTATCAGTGCACTTCACTTTTAAGTGGCTGGCCATGCCACGCTGGTAATTTAAATGGAGAAAGAGTGGTAATAGTTTAGCAGCGAGAACAACAGTTTTTCCACCTCTTATCTGGAGATAATGGTGGAACATTGCAGGGATTTTTTCACCCTCTTCCCAGCACCTGTCCTTATTTGTTGAACAATTTATAGCTCCATCTGAAGTATTATCCTGCTAACAGTAGGAGGTATTTGCAGTGCAGCACAACATAATCCTCCCCTCAGAGATTAAGACTATTACCTCATTGATGCTCCTAGTCTCTGCCAGCCTTGGCATACCAATGTACAGCGTGAATGCAGGTTTGCTGCATAATAGCTCACTATGCTACCAGCTAAGCCACTGAATGCTTCTACAGTCATTCCTTTTATTAGGAGAATGACATGACAGTAATAATGGATAATGAATTCTGTTAATGAGATGACTTATTTCAAAAGTAAATAAAGCTCAGGTGTCACGTGAATGAAACATTTGAAATATCTGTAAATGTGATTTAGTCAAATGTTCCAGGGAAGAAAAAAAAAAAAAGAACCCACACAAACCCTCCTTTGAGGCAGCTGCAATTGAGTGGGTAAAACTCCACAAGTAAGAGAGGAGAAAAGGGAAGTTGTGCAGGCAGCTTAACTTCATCCCTGGTGCAGGTGATTGATGGCACAATCTCTCCTGCTCCAGTATAGATGAATTTGGCCACGCTGAGGGTATGTAACCTCTGTCAGGTCGAGGTTGCACTCCTGCTCCTGAGTGTGATGGGGTGGGAGCAGCTCCCAGCAGGAGCTGCCTTGGGACTGCAGCTACTGGCACAGCATCCCTGCAGCTTGGTCTCTCTCTTCACTGAATTTATCACAAAAAGCTCTTGACTTGGTTGAGCTAAAGCCAAGGGAAATGCAAATATCCATTGCTTTTTCTGCTGAATTACATTTACTCCTTTACTAAGTTATTATTCTTCCTATGAAAAAACAACTTGGACATCTTTTCGTGTAACACAGACATATTAATGTAATCTTCCTCTGCTCACATTTTCAAATGATTGAACTGTGTTTTGCTTCATTTTTGCAAACCAGTTCACTGTCAAGCACAACCCAGGTTTGTAGTTTGTTTTATTGTACATGAAAATGTTACCAACATCAGCATCACACGGAGATACAAACAGGCATCGTCAAGGATGTGGTGAGGATGCTAATATTAGAACTGTCAGACAGCCTTTGTGAAACTCAAGGTTTCTTTACTGACCATAAAAGCATCAAAGCATCAAAGAAAGCGACTACTTGGTGTCTACAGGTGTGTTTGTCTTCCCTAAGACTTTTTGCCCTGATGTAGACTCTGACTTCTGCACATCTTTAATACATTTATCCTCACAGTATGCCTGTGAGACACAGAGGAGCTACTATTTGCATTCTACAGAAATTCTGCAGTCCTGCAAAGCAGAGATCTGAAGCACTGAAGGAGAGAGCTGGCAGGCTGGCCTCCTGCAGGCACGACAGCAGGAAGCTCCTCCAGGAGCTCAGGTGCCCAGGGAGCCGTGCCCTGCTCCTGCCTTGGCTTCCTCTGGCCATTTGCTCTTGCCCCATGGCACAAAGCACAGGGCTCTGTGACATGCAGTGTCACATGTCACTGTTTAGCAATGCCAGGGGGTTCTTTGCCTATCCAGCATGGTTTATTGATGGAGGGAATATTTTAAAAAGAAAGAAATGAATGAAGAGTCCAGTGATAGGTTCCATGGCTTTGGCTCAGGGAATGATGTGGGTGATCCCACCTGACAGCTCCTTGGCTCTCTGTGCCTGGCAGTTGGAGCAAAACCATCTTTGAGGGGCCTTGGGAGGAACCAGACTGACAGTCCCTGTGAACAGTAGAGGCTAGAAAACTCTGGCATCCTAGAGGATTTTGTCCCAAACTCCAAGTAAGTGTCCCTGAAGCATCTGGCCCACACCAGCCTCCCACCCAGCACAGCTGCACCACCACTGGTACCCAAGGCAGCTGCTTTGGTGAGGTTTGGGGATGGCTGCATGGCCTCCCTTCCCTGGGGACTGGGGACACTGTGAGCTCACACCCCAAAAGAGAGAGCAGCAGGTAAAAATCTGATGCTTATATGGGATAGGGGAAGGGGGACAGGGAAGGTGCAGAGAGATGTGAAATCAGAGAAAGATTCGTGTGCATGACCTGATCCATTTCTTAGCTAAGTCTTACAGAGTTGTTAGGGTAAGTATTTCACCCAAAATAATCACAAAACCTGGGCTGTCCTCCAACTTTCAGTAACTCTCCTTTTTTGAACCAAGGTGGGAAAGCTCACAAAAGTTTAGCAAAGAAAAGTCATCCTCTTTAGGAGGCTCTGTGGGCCCCCCAGCCAGGAGGGCACCCAGAGTGCTGTGGGTTCTCCATCAGGACAAAGCTGAGCAGAGCTGCCAGCCCCACACCAGCCTCCCCAGAGCACTGGGGTGCATCCAGGCTGCTGAGAAGCTGCCCTGCTGTTTGGTTGTTTAAGCTGCGGCTGCAGAAGAAAAGAAAAGCAAAACCATGGGTTGATTTATATCTCTTGGTTATTGTAAGGCATTCCCAAAAGAAACAAACAACCCCAGACATTTTAAAATTTAACCATTTTGAAAAATGGCAAAGTGCTTCTATCATTTTCAGTAATTAAAGCATGAACAAAAATTAAAAACTACCCTGGCTCTTTCATTTGATGATTTTCAAGCCTGGTTTTTCCCCTCGCATACTCCTTGCATATTTCATTCCTCACAATCCTGTCCCCATTAGTGGTGATGACAAAGCTCCCATTGCTCCCCATGTGTGGGAGAATCACACTGTAAGTATGGATTTAATCACCAACCTTTTTAAAGTGACTAAAAAGGCAGATAGATGGGATTCCTGGGGAGATTTTCAAAAGTGAATTTTGACATCCTGGCTCTTTTGAGAACGTTGCTGCTCTTTTCTAAAACATTTCTCGAGACTTGCCCTTATGGGGCTAATTTCAGGTACCCCGAGGTACAGATGCTTAACTGGTTCCAGCTCTGTGCTGGATCCTGGGGCTCTGGGCACCCCTGGGGCAGCCTTGGATCCCAGCCTTGGATCCCAGCCTTGGATCCAGCCTTGGATCCAGCCTGCTGAGCCCCTGGGCACTGCACACAGCCCGGGGAATCTCACCCTTCTGCCACAACTCACTTGGGCAGCTCGAGGATTCCTCTGGAGATGCTGACTCTGGATTTCCACATGGGAAATATCTAAGGCTCCTTCGGATGCTGCTGCCACGTTAGAAAGAGCAGATCAAAACTCAGTGACTACACTCCTAAGCATCTCTAATTAAAACCAATAATGGGGTTAATTAAAGCACATGAAAAGCAAGATGTTCAGCACCAAGCCAGCATTTCTTTCTCAGCCTGTGCCTGGTACGTGCAGTTGAGTCCCTTCATTTGCCCCTGGCCAAGGCCTTCCAGACCACTTACACTTTGCCAGGTGTATTGGTCTGTGCTCATAACAACAAAATTAGTATCAGAGCTATTCATTTTCGTGATTTTGGGCAGCTTTTTTTAAGCCAATGGCAGGTATTTTCAATCTTCTTTTATTTTTTATGCATGGAAAGGAAAGTTGTGAATAATATCTGCACAAAAGAACAGAAAACAACTCCTCTATACTCATCATTTTTTTTAAAATTTTAATTTACACATTTAGGGAGCTTATCTCTGAATACCAAATGAACCCACCTAGTTTAGTTTGCTCATTAAGCATAATTTTATATGCATGAAGTGGTATTTTTGAGGCTATATTAGTACTGGCAGTTGGGTTCTGGATCCATATCTTTGCCTATGGAAGTCAATGGGAAAATGTTCATTTAATTCAGCAACAGTGAGGTTGGACCTTAGTGAATAGTTATCTATGTGTGCATGAAAACCCAGCAATGCCTGTAAGGAGATGCACAGATACTGGTCTGCTCACACTTTGAGGCAATCTGAAGAAGCAGTTTTATTCCAACCAAATTATAGGAGCACCTTACACTATACTGAATAACTTTCCAGAACAACTACAATAAAAATACTAAGGCATGACTGTATCTACTTATCAAGAAGAGTAGTGCTGCATGAAAACAATAATTACATTTTGGGAGGTGAATTTTGTTGCACAGACCGTTTTTAGGGTTTAAAAATTAAGATCTTGTGCTGGTTTTTGTGCTGTTAGGGCTGGAGAAGGGAGGGATCCTTATTTCAGCTTGGCTGTGCTGACAGAACTGATGCAAGTTTAGTGGTGAGGCTGTGCTTTTATCAGCTACCTTTTATTCCAGTTGGTGGTGGTTTTACTCTGCTGGTCAAAAGTACACTGCTGCCTTTGTGTATATTAGCAGGACTAATTATCAGTGCTTGGCTGAAGGAAGTACCAGAAAGTTAATATGAAAATACAGAAGGGATTATTTAATTCTTGTACAGATTGCAAGGCACCAGTTCAGCCTGCACCAGCAGAAGCTGGGAGCTGCACACAGACTCCCAGTACACCAAGCACTGGCTTCCAGTTCAGATTCAACCACAGCTTGGTTTGCAGCACTTGTGCTCCTAATAAGCTCGTAAATTGGAGACAAATGCAAATTCCTCAGTTATTATGAATTATCTTCACTTATTAGCTGTTTACATGTGCCATGGTAGTAAGTGGATATGAAAAGAGCTGAGCCTGTGCTTGTGAAGCCAACTGTGTGGCAGCTATTTAAATGTCAGTCCCCTTCCATTGACAGGGTAGTGTTTTTCATAAACAGTTTGGAAGTTTCTCTTTTTTCCTTTTTTTTTTTTTTTTTTTAATGGCTCAATGATGATTGTATCAGCAAAGCTATTATGCTGAGCCCCTGCAGTAATTTGTCAAATAATCATCTCCTGGTACTTTTTTTTTTTGTCTACAAAGGCGCTAATGATTACAAGTATGATTAATAACTGAACTAAATTGTTATTGCTGGGAAGTTTTAGTGCATTCAGGAAATCGTGACCTGTATTAAAAAAAAAAAAAAAAACAACCTTGGGGACAACAGAGGTTGGCCATACTTCACAGAAGGAATGTACGACCTGTACGTGTTTCCTTTTACCCTGCCATGCTTTTTTATTAGATCTTGGGATAGTAACCTCACGTGGGTCATTCCTCGGTCAACTGCTCATCTCCACTGTTGTTCCAAGCTGCCTTCCCGAGCCACTATAGGAAGGACCGGATGATTTCTTTAAGGAATAGCACTATTTATAAAATAAATATAAAATCAGCTCTTCATTTTGCGCAAGCAACAAATTATGAGAACTCCAGCAGCTGTATATTTGTTGAACACCCGCCTCCTGTGAGCATAAATTGCACCTTACTGAGTAGAAATAAAATACAGTCCACCAGAGACTTTGCTGCAAGGTGTAGCTGCTTGTGTATGGGCAAGTAATGACTTGCATTTTCAGCTGCTCCTTAGTAAGAGCCTTAGTAATTGGAATCAGTTATTCAAAACATCTCTAAATGTGATTTAAATGGCAAGGATTTAATAACATAGAAAGAAGTCATTACAGAGGTTCAAGCAGGGGAGAAGGGAATTCCGTTTTTCAGAGCAGAGGGAGAAAAATAAAGCAATTACTTGATGTAAAGGCCAGAAACAGGACTCCTGCTGTCACAGAGAAATCAAATCTGTCAGCAATTAGTGGGATCTTAGGAGGCAAAGAACCCTTCAGTGTTGAACAGTGAATAAGGGGTTAGCAATTATATGAACTGATAAAAGTGTTCTGGTTTTCAAACAGCAGGTTAACAAGGCTTACTTTTTTCATAACTTCATGCAGATGTGATGAGTCACACTTTGTGACATTTTTCAGGAAGACTATATGAAAAGGTAAGAAAATAATAAAGCACATTGCATTGCTTTTGCTTTTAAGATGCTGCTGATTTACTTATTGCAAAATGACCCAGGGCACAATGATGGGACCAGCCCCAGTGTCTGTCACTTCTCACCGGGACCAGGCAGTCTCTTACTGAACTCTACCTTTAGAAGCAATGCTTGTCTTCCATATGTGAGCATTGTGTGAGCAAAAAAACCCCAAAACCCCACATAAACATAATCAGGTCTCATTCTATTAGACGTCAGAAATTCCCAGCAGAAGGTATTTATAACTTGCAAGATTGATTCTTGGGCAGAAGAGTTCATAGAGGGAAACGGAAACAGACATGATTATCCCTTTTTAGTCTTGACTCTAACACTGTATAGACATTACATGATTAATTGGCACAAGGAAAACAATATTTGTAGGAAACCAAAAGGTGAGGAGACTTTCTCCATATGTCAGAGAAGCTGAGGCAGGACTAGAACTCTGATCTCGTGCTTTTATTGACTTTAATGGGGAACTTTAAGAAACAAGAAGCAGAAAGGGACTAGAAATTCTAGATACAGAGCCTGTACCTTGAACAGCACATAAGGTAACAGTGAGCTTTGAAGACTTCATCTTCGTCCTAGGCTATCCTATTTTGTTCACAGGCAGCAAAGCCCTTCAGAGCAGGAAAACAAAGGAGCTCTGGCAGTTTCAAAAGGCTTTCTCTCTCAAAACAGAGGGATGAAGTGTGTCTAGACTGAGACGCAAAATCCTTCTGGAATGTCTAAAGAAATTAGGGCTATTGAGATTAGCAGGGAAAGCCTTTCAGTGGGATCAACATTCACAGAGAGCACTGCTTTACAATCATCTCTAAGTGCCCAGCTCATCCACTGAAGCAAAAGCCTTGGTGGCTTTATGCAGGCTGCTTGGTCTGCCGTGTGTCAGACTCCTAGAGGCAAGGACAGGGGATTTCTGAGCTCCTCCAGACTGCAGAAGAAACTGGAGCAGTTTGTGCCTGCTCAGTGATTTGTACTGGTGCTTTTCCCCAGTCCAAGCCAGAAAGCAACCCCAGCACTGGCTGCAGGAAGATGTGGTGGCCTGGAGCTCCAGGGTGGAAAGGTGCAGCTGGGTTTTCTGTGCTGCCACCACATTCCCTACACAGCACAGGAAGGCATCATGCCCATTTCCCAAGATTTTTAAAAATCTGGTGTAATGCAAAGCTCTTGCATCTTTGTATTGTGTATTAGCATACTGTCCGGTGTTGTCTCAAAGGTAAATCAGGAGTTAAAGCAAAACAACAAAAACAAAACCTCGACCCAGATCAAGATTTCTCTCACCTAAGAATCTCACAAAGACATCCTTTGCAGATTGGAGTATAGGGACAATAATAGAAATTGCAACATTTCTGTTGAGAAGTTGATATTTGCTTCCAAAAGACATGCAAACCTTGTGTCAAATCAACATGGGAGGAATGTTTCAGGGAAGCATTAGATCACCCCTGTATCCTGTAACCTTGGGAAAGGAACATTTCAAAGCAAATTCAGATATATATCCCAGAAATGATTAAAAATCTCTTGAACTTCATTCGTTTCCCAAGTGACTTAGATTTTTTTTAATGTGTATTTTAGGGCCTAGGAAGGTTTGGAAACCACTTCATACTAAAAAAAATTGAAAGAAAAACAAAAAAATGTAAGCACTAGAGGACAGACCTGCATCATTAAGTGAATACATATTCTTTTTTTAAATAATTCAAATTCTTTGGAAGACAATACGAATTTCAGAAGTTTTTGTCCTGTGATATGTTCTAAAAAATCTCCATTTTCCAAATTGCATTGCAGGTGAATTTATATGAGCACTCTTTTTTGTTTCTGGAAAGATGGTGGATGTCCATGGGAGAGAACAGCATTTTTTAACCCTTGGCCCAGCACCATCTTTTTCTCTCCTGTGCACTTACAGGATTGCCTGAGCTGAATATCATATTATCTGTGAAGAACTCCTTTTCTGATCCCTTGTGCTTTCTCTAGGATGAAGGAAAGCTTCCAAAGAGATTCACTTTCAAGTGAATCCATCAGGTTTCTCTGACCTGGGTAAATCCTTTGGATGTCATATCAAAATGCTCAAGATAGCTTCCCATTTTATCACCTTTTGAACCCAATCCTGAGTTGCTCTCTGATCCCCACATTTTTGGTTCAGGGTGTGTGCATTAACACACAATTACTGCTGATCTCAATAGCAATTCACATCCTCCTTATCTTGCCAGATCAGGCTTTGGTTTAGGTATTTCACAATCTCACTTTAAGGAGTTACTAAATTGCAAGTGCCTGTTGAAAAACAGAAACATAAATCCCACGGAGGCGATTTTTACCTCGCTTGACTCCGAAAACACTGAGAAGTGACGAAAGAGTGGTTATCAAAGAGAGAGGTAAAAAGAAGAAGAGACAGAATCTTGGCCTGTGTGATGAACTTAGATGGGGTATAGTGATGATGGTTACACATTTGACACCTTCTGCTTTGCTTCCAGGAACTGGAAGTGAAATGACTTTTCTAAATCCCAGTGCAGGGAAAGTGCCCATGGGCAAGGGAGGATCCCGTAGTGCTGAGAGCTCTCTCCATGTGCAGGTGGAAGGAGGGTTCTCCATGGGACACTGGAATATGGCAGGAGCTGATGCCTACAGGGTCAGTAGAATTTTCTGTTTCTGGTCAACATCTTAGAATTTGTACGACATCTCCTAAAAATTGTTTCAGGGGTCACATATCCAAAATTAACAAGAATAAGATCCAAATTTCAGTTTGAAGTTTTGAGTTTCCTGCTTCTCTTAGAGCAGAGATCCACAGGATTTACTCATGAAGGAGCTGACAGAAGCCAGTGATCTTGCTGGCAATTCAGCTCTCCACCTTCTTGTCTGGCTAAAATTAGTACTTTGTAGGGAAAATCTTTGGTGGAAACCAGCATGACTTCACATTTCTTTGAACTTCTTTCTTTTGGCTTCAGGTCTGACTGTGGCACAGAGACCACATTTGTTGCATTGCTTGCTGGTCATGGACAATTTTCAGATTCTTATGGTGATACAACAGCAGCTGTCATGGAGTTAATTCCTCTGTAGGGCACACAGTGCCCCTTCCATGGCTTGGAGAGTGCCTATGGATGCTTTGGCCATCCTGAGCATGCTACCCAAATGCCTTTCAGAAAGCATCTTCCCTGTCAACTCAGTTAAACTGATTTTTTTCTACTGGGCAGCACCCATCTATTGTTTCCCATGAAAACGTGTGTAGGTGGAGGGAGGAGAATTTATATTTGGGAAGATGTTTTCTTCCTCTGCTTCTAGAAGGAGAGGTGAAATGGATGCACTTACACTAAACAATCTTATGCCAGATTCCATAGCTGCAGTTTAGGGATGAATCAATTCAAGTCAGTGCCTTGGTGCAGGCAGAGAGAAGACTGTCACCAAAGCTGGGCTGGTACAGGCTATTTAATAAATAATTTCCTGTGGACCATGCTGGTGCTGAGTGGCTGCAGGGGGTACCTGGGTTTCCTCCAGGGAACCTGCTACTTCCCTGTGGGGCCCTTTTCTCAATGGCTCTCAAGATTTCAGTGATTAAGATCTTATCTGGGGCAACTTTCATCCTCGAATATCCGCAAACACTTCCCAAAACAGCACGCAAAGTATCCATAGCTATTTACCATCAGCTTACCACTTGGTAACCTGATTGCATCAGAGTGGAGGAGGAAATTTATTTCCTTGTGAAATATGATCTCATAAAAATCCCTGGGACAGCAGGCATTTCAATGCACCGTGCGTGGCATTGCTGCCTCCAGCAGAGGCTGGAATTTAGCTCGGTTATGCTGTAGTTTGTCATTAATTAAGAGGATTTTTCACAAATGAAAGTGTAAGTGTAGGAAATTGGTAAGTGCCACTTTGTCCCAGTCTCATTGCTCTGCGTGGGGAATTTGAAGGAGCAAGTTCCTTATCAGGAACCAGGGAAGAGGAATTCTTTTCAGGTAAGTCAGCAGCAAAGTTGCAAAATAACCTGTGCGGTACGTAGAGAGACCTCTCCATTTCCAGAATTCCTGTTTGCTTTGCCACAAACCTTATCCCAATTACAGATTTGAGGGATCATTATTTTTTTTTAATCACCTTCCCCTTCATGTTCCAAAACTGCTGCATGTTAAATTTTACTGTCCTTGCCAACCTCCTCCCCCTGACTGTATTTAATCTGCCAACAAAGAGTGTCGTGGTTGTGCTGACCTTAACATATTTGGTCAGTTTGCATCCAAAATACTGGGCAGAAGCAGTGGGATTTGTGCCTTTCTCAGCAGCATTTTTGGGCAAGAGAGTCACCAGTGGGCTGGAGCTGGAAGCAGCGTGTTCAGCATTCAGCCCTTGGGAGGTGGAAGGGGCGTTTGGGGTTCATGGCACAGCACAGATGTGGCATTTTGTGGCTCGGGATCCTGGCTGTCTCTGGCTCTGCCATAAGGTTTTCTGCCTGGATGCTCAGGTCTCGCTCTCTTTCCCCTGTGTTGCCTGGTGTCCAGGAATAAAGGATACCCAGCACACAGGGAGGGAGTGGGAGGAGAAAAAGAGCGTGATTTGTAAAGGAAATATTTCCACTAGCTAAAGTTTTAAGTGACAACATCGGTGTTTAGTTACTCAGTTCACTGTAGGAATTGTATTTACTGTCTTACAAAATGTTTTAAATAATGTTGGTTCCTTCCCTCCTCAGATTCTTGCCTACTTCCATAATTTGTTGTTGACATGGCTGCCTCATTCTAAACAAAGTTATAGTCTTCTACAAAAACAGGATCAAACCCAGAAATCTATTTCTTTTTTAAAATGAAGAAAAAGTGTTGTCATAATTATTTTGAGCTCTCTCTGATTTTAAAGAGGTCAGCAATTTCTGAGTTTTCAAATGAATGATTAAAAGTTGGTTTTAATCTAGGTTGTTTTCAAATGATACTGAGAAAGCTCTTGTTCTTATAAAAAGCAAGACAAGAATAGTTCCAAAAGTTATTTCAGTTTTGTTTTTTTTTTTAATTCAGAAGAAAAGCAAGGCCGTTTTTAATTAATGTTAACTTGTTGAAGAGCATTAAAACCTACTAAAATGTTGGCAACCACGCTAAAGTCACAACCATCTTTGCTTCCAAAGAAGCTCCCAGCCAGAAAGCATCAGGCACATCCCTCTGCTCGGTGTCCAGGGGCCTCTGGGGGAGGTACCCACATACCAGAGCAGGGCAGGCACACAGCCACCTGCAAAGCAAAGGCAGACACTCCTCACAGAAGCAACGTTTATGATATATACTGCTCGTTAACAAGTCAAGTATTTTAAATTAATACTTTGCCAGCTCATTTGTTTTCATTCGGGGAGAAACTATTCTATGGCTGTATTTGCATAAATCACTTTTCTTCTTTTTTTTTTTTCTTTTTTTTGATGGGTTCCTGATGCCACGGGGCTTGTTCCAGAGGAAAAGAATCGCCTTTGGCTCCAGTGATCTTTGGTCAGGTCTCTGCTCTCTCTGTCTCGGTTTAAAACCCAGAGCCCATCCATCATGATCAGACTTTGTTCCTGGCTGAGGGTACCTGCTGTGGACACACCTGAGACAGCAGCCAAGCAGGTGCTAATTACTGTGATTAACCACCGACACTCACCTGCAGATTTCAGGCAGATTTCGCTCTGTTTCAGGACAACCTCTTCACTGTGCTGCCTTCCCTGGGCGTTCAGTGCAAGCCCATATATCTGTTTTGGGGGTCTTTGCAGTTTGCAAACCCTTTTTTGTGCCATGAGTGCTGTTACTTGTGGTTTTGTGCAGCACCTAGTATGACCTGGTAGAATCCCTGTGATATATCTGCTAATTTATTCCAGCCACAGCAGTTGTAATTTGGTATTTTCTACTCTGTACCCGCAGTTATATTTTTCATCAGTTCAGTCACTTGTTGCACAAACAGAGAAATTTAACCACAAGCACTGATCTTCCTCCCTGTTAACCTCAGGGCTTCTAACTTGGCTCCTCCCTGCTCCTAAATCACCGTTTATTACTATTTTTACAAGAGAAGATTAATGGACTAAATGGGCACAGGTAATTCTGCATTGTTCGAAGTCTCTTCAAATAGCACCTGCTGTAAATTCTTCAGTGCTCCTTATCTGTGCAGCAAATCTTGGTCTTTAAACAGTTTTTTTCAGGGGAGGAGGGGTGTGAAGAAGGGTCACAGTGCCCCGGGAGCTTTGCAAAAGCATCTCTGAGGCTGTGTGAATGCAGAGCTGTTGGTTGGGAGGGTTTTGCTGTCGAAGGTTCTCAGCCATGTGGGTGCACCTCTCCCAGCCAGTGACCTCTAAAAGTGAGCTCAGGCTGCTGCTCCAGGGTTCACCAAGGCTGTGGGAGAAGTGCCCATACTAATGGCTCGAGACATTAACTTTCCCTTTGTAATTTCCTCTTGTTTGGTACGTTCAGCTCTCAGCTGAGCTTTGTTCCAATAGCCTGGGGGGGGGATGTGACTTCACCCAGATATAAAACACACAGGCACAAAAAGAAAATGCTTGAAAAATTGCAATGACATGGTTGTGTCGGTAGCTTGTGAT
Source organism: Acridotheres tristis (assembly GCA_037013685.1). Lineage (NCBI taxonomy): Eukaryota > Metazoa > Chordata > Aves > Passeriformes > Sturnidae > Acridotheres > Acridotheres tristis. The sequence continues at coordinate 30,119,092 of CM072893.1, forward strand.
TTTCTGAAATGAAATGTGCCTAGACAATGAAAATTGAGCCAAGATACTATATTTTCCAAGCAACCTTTTTAGCCTTCAAAAAGACTCCTTGGAAAAGCTGCACACCAGCAATCCACCTTTCCAATGCCATCAGTTTGTGCAGTGCTGTAAGAGGGAAAAAAGCCCAGCATAATGGCTAAGAATGCATCGAGTAGGTGTTGAAGCAGGTCGAGATGGATGGATGGCAAGAAAGAATGAGTGGGAAAGCCAAACAGCAGAAGGCACAGCACAGTGGGTGCAGGAATTGGGCTGCCCCTCCAGCATGGCACATAGCAAGGGTCTGGCCAGGGAACCGTGCCCCACACAAGCCCCAGTGCCTCTGTAACTCATCCAGGCTTTGGGGGATGCAAATTAGCTGTGCCAGTGCAGAAAACACAGGACTTGTGTGTCTAACTAGTTGCAGGTGGAAAACCGTGGGCAACGTTTCAAGAAGTGGCTTTGAAAGTTGGCCCGTTGTGACCATAAACAAGGAACTAAAGAGCTTTACAGTGTGTACTTACAGCTTTTAATTTTCTCTCCCTGTTCACAGATATCCGAGTATCTCGCACACTCGCAGACAAGCATTTTGATTGTTCAGCCCTGGTTTTACATTTAATAGCCTTGCTACCTTCTCCCCACAGCGATCACATTCTGCTCCCACATGTGGAAGAGTTTACATTTCTCTTCTGCACAGAGGTGGGAGGCGGGCAGGCTCAGCTTTCACCGGGAGGCTTTGTCTGGAGGAGCCCGAGCTCACCAGTGAGTGTCCCTTAGTGAGTGTGGCACAGCAGGAGAACGGGCTGGGATCCAGTGGCGCCACCTGAAAACAAGATTTCTGCCCTTCCACAGCAGTTCCCTCTCCTGGTGGCCCCAAACTGCCATTAACAATTTTAGAGCGACTTGTATTCACACATAAGGACGAGGACTCATTATCATCATCATCTCCATATTGTTGTTTTGCATAACAGCTGCAGTAGAGCAAGTGCACTTTGGTCAATAGTTTCATTTATAATAAAGTAATAAATTAGGAATATTTTTCCCTTGACAATAAGTTTTATGCCAAGATTTTATGTAGCTTAAAGCAAGTTGTCAATTAGGCTACTTAAATTAATTTTTGGCAGCAGTTAATTGGAGCCTAGAGTCTTTTGTCTTTAAACAGCTAATCCTAAACAAGAAAATACAATGATTAAATGTTTCTTCTACAATATTATTCACAGAATTTAAAATATAGCATTTAATTAAGATTTGGACTTGTTAATATCTTTTTTTTTATTTCTTTAGAGAGATTAATTTAAATTTCTCCAAGTTGAATTGCTACCATGACTCTGATTAAACTGGCTTACTGCAAGGCTACAGCCAGAGACCTTCCAACACTTCCACAGCTCTTACAGCCAAAGGCAAATTATTTTGGATTGCTTCCTGAAGAGACATATATTGTCCTTTCAGAGAAGCAGGACATTCCCATTTGGAGCTCTGGAAGCCTAAGAGTGGTGTTCACAGGATAAAAATGCTGTATTATTACACTCAGGTACTGGTAAATATTCTAAAGCAATAAAGGACTTCAAAAGGGCTTTACAGCATGGTCAGGTTCTGGGCAGGAAACCAAAACTTCTTAAAAACAGAAATCACAGAGGTTTACTTCAAAAGGGCTGTTAACAAAAAATTCAGTCCAAGGCTATGATTAGACTAATGTCCTTCATATCAGTGAAAGTAGAGCAGCTAGAAATCTCCCAGTCTTGATATAAAATCATTCCTCTTCTGGAAACCTTCTCTATTCCTGATTAAATGTGCCATATGTATCATGAATTGCAGAGAAATGAGTCCTGATAGAGTAATACCCCTGATTGAATCTCTTCTTTATACCCACCATCAGTTATGGAGAGAGAATTAAAGCTCAATTCTTTGGTTTGTTACACAGGAGTAAAGATTAGATAATTATAAAGCTTCCTACTATGAAATCCTGGAAGCTAATTTGTAATTAATGAATTAATTAAAGAGCTAAAAAGATGATGCATTTTAAATGGTAAAGGGATCTAGTCACCTTTTCTCACATAATTATTGTCTTCTGTGCTTCCTTCTTTACTGATAGGAATATACACAAAATCATGAAATCATGGATTCACGCTGACATGGAATGGTTTGGGTTGGAAGGGACCTTAAAGTCCATTTACTTCCAGCCCCTTGCCATTGGTAGGGACATTTTCCACTAGACCAGGTTGCTCAAAGCCCATCCAATGCAGACTTGAACATTTCTAGTCATTACAACTTCTCAGGGTAACCTGTGCCAGGGCCTTACTGCCCTCACAGGCAAGAATTTCTGGCTGATATCTAATCTAATCCTGCCCTCTTCCACTGTGAAACCTGCACCCCTCATCCAATTGCTACAATCTCTGACAAAAACTTCATCTATTTGGGAGTATTCTGAAGCAAGAGGTTGTTATTTAAGTACCCTGCACATACATAATCACAATCATATCCCCCTCCAGGGCAAAGGGAGACCTCACACCTCACACCACATTTCCTTGTTTCCCATGGGAAAGAGCATTTGGGGCTTCAGACACTTTTTAGACTAATTTTCCACACAGCTCTTTCATTGCTACTGCCACAATCCTGTGAAGGCAAAGTCCATTGGTATGGAATCCACGGAGCAGGACTGCAGATGGAAACAGCTGGAAGTGGTCCCAGCTGAACTACTTTGGTTTGAAACCAAAAAATTGCTTTTAGAAAACCATCTAAGTGACTTCTTTTGCAGGAGATCTGCAGTACTGCCAGTCCCATGGCATTCAGAATTCAGTCCCATGTATATTCAGAACGTCCCTCTTCAATTACAGATTTTTAAGACAAAGAAATGTTGAGATTCCTTAATTAATTCCTTAATGTCTTAATGTGTTGGAGCCTTTGAACATCTCATTCTTGACCACTTCTTTGAAGCCAAGTAGCTAAAAAACCCTTCACTTTAAAATAAAATTAAATTCAAATGCATTTTCAGGATTTTAGCAACAGGGTCTTCGAGAAAACCATCAAAATCCATGAATCATCCTAAAACCACAGGGGAAGCTGAGAATGCTGCTCAGGGCCATATGTCTCACAAAAAAAGAGCATTGCTTTTGAACTGCACTCACTGAGCCTGGTTGGGTTTTGAAAATTAATACAAGAACTTCCCTGTTACAGTGGTCTTTTCTTATGTCTCAGTATCATCCAGCAAAGCAGTACTCAATGAGTATACAAAAAAAACAAAAAAATAATCCCTCCAAAAAACCCAGGAGTGAGAATGACTAAAATCAAACATGAAATGAATGGAATTGTTTTCATTGTCCAAGGTGACTGAAACACAGAAATATTTTCCATTATTTAGAAACAATGTCACTTCTCTTGTGAAAAACTGATTTTTGAGACAAAATTATTTAACTTTTAATGAAAACCTAAACATTGGAAAGATGGTAGTCAAATATAAACTCAAAATATAGTATCAAGATCAAATGTTTACTCATGGGCAACCGCTGAAAACCCCTTGAACTACATAAATTAAAAACAGATGTTTTAAATTAAAACACATAAATTACCGATGCTGATATTACTATAAATTTCAATGATGAAAACACATCAGTCAAGACTTTAAGGGAGATTCTAAAGGTTACATATAGGAGTATTTTCCATTATTAAACAAAGTGTCACCTGAAGAAGTTCCCTGGAAGAATGTAGGAGGACCTGTGTGAAGGATCTCGGGTTGCTGTGACATGATTCAACTATTCCTGTTTTTATTCTGAGTCAGTGTTGTATATCTCAAGCATTTCTTTGTTTAGTTTCTGGTGTGTATTCAGCCCCAACAAGGGGCTCTGTGTATCTCATTCTATTTCCAGCTGGACATGGACTTTCCCCCCATCCCCTACACAGAGAGCACAGCTGGAACCAGTAACATCTCTGCAAATGAACTCAACTTTTGGGTTCAACCATTGCATCATGCTTCAGGCTGCTTAGCATCTTTCTAACACCAGTGTAATTTGGTATTATTTCCACTAAACAATGGTCAAATCTTGTATATATGCATGGAAAGCTTCCATGTCCTCGGGATAGCACACTAGTTAAAAATATAATTTATCCAGAGTAAACAGTAAAAACAAAAGCTGTATTTATTGCTTATTATTTTAGAAGGGTGATATTTACCTCCAGCTGGAGTATTAGAATTTTGTGTTAAGTAGTTTTGGTTTTGAACAGTTTGAAACAGCACAACAGTGTTGAAAAGCATATATAAGTATAATAAACAGATGTTATAAATGTATAAAATATGTGTATACATGTACAGCTGAACTATGTAAGTGCACAAATATATATATATATATTCTCACACATATGTGCATGTGAATGTAGACATTTTCTTAACTACACACATATGTAGTACATTTTATTAAGAAACCCCAAATTTTCATGTATTTATTCTAGCTGTTTATATGAAAGCTTCTTTGGTTTCTTTTAAAGCCCTTTTCAGACTTATCTATTATGAACGCCCAATACTCGTATTTAATATTCTATATCTAGTAAACTGTTTCTCATCTAGGGTTTTACTAGATACAGATGAAGCATTGCTTAAAGAGAAGAAAAAAACCAACTCATAAAAAATGAACCTTGTAAATACCATAAAGTATTTGTTCATGAGTTTCTTTGAAATCTCTGTTTGTATTATTATTTTTAACAATGAGGCAATCAGTGGGAACACAGTATCAACAGCTGGCACAGCCAGAGGTGGAAGAGGTAGGAATGACAGAGATTCCCTGATATTTTCCCATGCTGTAATATCTGATATTTTCCCATGCTGTAATATTTGAAGAACATTTGAGGTACTCACAATCCTTGATTTATAAACTGATACCCCCTCCCTCATACACACCCCAATTTCTATTTCTGTATGAAAAAAGGTATTTTTTGCTGTAAATTGACATCAGCTTTTCAGTGGCTGAACTGCTCTGAAGATGATTTGTTGGGTTTGGCCATGCAGCCTCCATTAATTTATCATGGGATTGGACATGAAACCCTACAGGTGTCTTGGGAGGTATTGAAAAATCGTGTTACAGAAAGAATAATTTACAACACAGGTGTTTATTTGTTCATTTGAAACATGACTTGTAAACAGTGAAATTAGTTTCTTTGGCAGTGAAAATTCATCCAGAGTCTGCCACAGTCGGCTCTGCTCTCTGTCTCTAAAGGCAGAAACTAAAGTGGCACAGCATGGTTTGCAAAGCTCCAGTGACTGTCTAGGATGCTTTTCTGTGTATAAAAAGGAGAGCTTAAAAAATAGATTCCTGCATCCAGAAGTTCTACCAGATCATCTTCAATGATAGGATTTCATCAACCTGCCATATATTATGCTGAATGACTTCTTCCAGGAAACAACCAAGCCACAGACCCCCCAATTCTGCTCATTTTTGCCTGTAGATAATCACCAACACTATTAAAAATATACATCTTTCATGTAACTGAAGTTCACCCAGCTGTAACATCAAATTCTTTCTTGTCACTGCACCCTCTTTCAAAACACATTAAAAAATGCTCAAGCTGCAAAATTTTGAGCCTGCCTGCACTTCACCCTCCTGGTGACCACCATCCTCTGCAATTTCAGTGGAACAACCTTTTAAAAATAAGACCATGTATTTTCCTAATCCACATTTTGTCATTCTTCCTTTCAAGCTTATGCAGCAATTTGAAGCTGAGCTAACCTTCCTATGACCTTGAAAAGGTAAGTGAAAACCCTATGTTAACAATTCTTCTCTCCCCTTATTTGGGTAAACTAGAAGCCATGAGAGCCTTTTATTGACTTTCACTACAGTTTTCACCCTTGGCAGTACAACTGAACCTGCCCTGACCTTTTTTGACCAAGCGCCTTTGTCCGACAAACTGTTCAGAGCATCTTGCAGCCAGATGTGAGCCCCCACACCCTGAGTGTGTGTGCCTGACTGTACAGATCCCCTGCTACCTCCCCTGGCTGCCTACACGGCCAGCACTCGCCCTCAGCCTGCTGCCAGCTGGCCTGATCCGCAGATAAGACCCACTGGCCGGGTTAAGAAAATGACACCTGATCGTGGGGCTGGGCGTGTTCCCGTGAGTGCACCCTCTCTGAAGGCTCAGTGGCCTCTGGAAAAGCTGCTCCATGATGAAGGGAATGGAAGCAGCACCTTCCACGGGCTGCTGGAGGGACACTCTACTGCCCTTCTTTCTGCAGGTTCCTCAAAGGGGCACAAGACTTCATTTGTGATCACCCTGGCTACAGAAAAAGCACTGAGGATGGGAAGAGACTCCTGAAAGGATGGGGCTGGGTAATGCAATCTGTCCACCTTCCTATCACTGAATAAAATAATCTTTCTACGTGAACAGTCATCTCTCAACCTGCCTGGCAACTGCTCACAAACATCTCCCCCATCATCCCATCTTCTTCTGTCTCAAAGATTGTCCATCCCAAATTCCAGTTGTCTTGAGATGTATGTAGCACTGATCTGCCTAGAGCTTGGCTGCTCGTTTAGGCAGCTAATTTTGACCTGATGGCTGTAGGGATGCAGACCAAACAAGATGAATAGAGTCAAACACAAAGAAACAAAACCACTCCCTCTGCCTTAAAACTTGGTAGAGATTCCACTTCCTTCTGTAGCCTTTGGATTAGATAGTTCAGATTGTGACCAGTTCTTGTCTTGTACCTAAGGTTCTTTGAACAACACTTCTTGCATTCACTCTATTATTTTGTCCTGGATTTCTATGAGCAAGTACAGTTGGTCTTGTTTTCTGTTTACCAGACTTTTCAATTGCTTTCCAATCTTTGCAGTCCTATGGATGTATTTGGATCCTGAATTTGGACAGAGTGCTGCTTTCAGTCCTGTGTTGATCCTATTTTAACCACTGGTTCATTTCTCAGTGCACTTAGACGTCCCTGTGTCTCTCAGCAATAAATATTTGTTTGTCACGTTTTTCCATGGCTCACTGTTGAAAATCTCTGCACTGCTCATTACAGACACAGCACTTTTGACTCAGTATTTATTCTGAGGTTCTCCTTATACTTAGCTGCCATCTCTGCCTCCCTGCTCCACTTGACTCTACCCAACATCTGGAGAGCAGATCTATCCCTGAAGTCAATCTGACTCACATTATCTGGAAATAGCCTGGTTCCATTATAACAAGACCTTCGCTGCCCCACTGCCTTCATGGCTGAAAGACATCTCAGCCAATGGGGGCATGGATTAATGTCCTGAAGGGAAAATGTGAAAACCTTCTAACAAGCCTTTTCTTCTCTGTATAAAACGACTATCAGGAGCTGAGTCTTCCTCGTCATTCTTCAATCAGGTGTTCAAGATTAAAAATGAGACTCAAGCAATAATGAGCCCACTCTAAAAATGCTGTTTTAGTAACAAATCCACTAAAAAAGAAAGGATTACTGCTAGAGAAAAGGTTAGTACCAGGTTTGATCTGCAAGTCCACCAAACTCCCACCAGTAAATACTGACATATTCCCACCTGGCAAATATAGCAGTGGGTATTTTTAAGTTTAAACATTCACATACCTATGAGATTTTCAGCCAGCTCTACAGGATGTAATATTGCTGATAGCCCTTGGAAAAAAGCAACCAAAATATGAAACCTTCTTTCTCACCCCTTCGACCCCCGTCAACACTGTTCATTTGGATCAGGTGTTTTTGAAGTTTGCACATGGCAGTCTCATTTGCATTTAATGTCCTTCAGATTACTTCCTTTTTGTTGTGCTAAACACCTCTCTCAGTTGAGTCTAATTTGATGAGGTCATGCTGTGACTCCTGACCCTTTGGGTTCTAAATGAAACCATCTGACAAAAAAAGTAAGTGGAGTGAGTCTTTTGCCTGTTCGTGGACATTTGATATTTGCAGATGTGCAGCAAATTTTACAGATGACTCTTTTGCCAAGCTAACAATTGATTGGAGAGGTGGAAATAAGTGAATTCCTAGAGAGAATAAAATATTCCAAAAATAAATAGGTCATGGCAATCCCCACAACTCTACTAGCTAAAATAAAAATAAATCAGAAGTAAATATGACCATTATCTCAGCCAAGGGAATCTTAAATTCCCAAAAAAGCTTTTCTCCCCTCAAAATTACTTAATTCTTGGTGTTTTCTTCCAATGTTTGTGAATGGAAACACCTGTGTGGCTTGGCACAGAGACCCTGGGATTGTTTGGTGGCTCTGAGGTACCCGTGGTGCACATGGGAACCCTCCACCTGCTCTGGGCTGATGTGCCCCAGCTTTTCTGCAAAGGGTGAAGAGGTGCATATTTATTTCCAGTTGTCTCCAACGTGTGTTATAGAGGGGGTCAGCCTGGATGATCCCACAGTCCTCATCTGGCCTTAAAAGTCTGGGTCTGTTACTTGGGCTTTGAAATTCTCTCAAGCACTGAGCACTTCATTCCAGGCTAATTTTGTGTGGAGGGAGTCACTGGAATTTTTTAACACATATGGTCGAATAAAGAGCCAAAATGCTATTCCAGACTTCTCTGGCTTCAAAATAGATCTGTGTTTTACTAGGATATTATGATATAAAACTGGAAAAGGAAATAAGTAAGCGTGGAAATTACTTCAGAATATTTTATCAATGTTGTGCTGCTCATCACCCGTTCCTTTGAGGGGCTGGAAGTGAGACCATGCTTAAATGATAATTTAAAACTGAAACTGTCAGAAAGACCTCATCACTGAACGTTGGCTGAGGCCATATATCTCTTTTTATTTGTACCTCTTCCTGTGCCAACCCTGCCCACTTCCCCATACACATGTAATTTCCCCCACAACTCTTTGGCTCATTATTCAGCTGTCTGTGGTGTGCATGCCCTCCATAGCAAAACTATTTTAGAATTATCTGGGTGTAGTAAATCATCTCGAGATATACTGTAATTAAGTAGGAATATGCAAAGCGTCAGACAGATTATCTTTGAAATGCATCAAAGTACATTGTATTGTAAGAAAAAAATAGGAAAAACTGCAGGTCATATATTCACTAAACTCCTCTACCTTATATGAAAATGAGTCATTTTCCACCATACCCTGGGGGTGAGGAGGCTGTCAGATGAAGAAATAAAAGACATTGCTAGTTAAGAAGAGCAGACCATGCCAAATCACTAATTAAAATTTAGATTTTTTTTTTTTTTGTAGAGAACAGGTGCATATGCTAAAAGCTATTCCAGAACTGGACTAACTTTTACCACACTTTTTTTTTAAATGTTTTTTACAAACCTGAGCAAGTGCCTCAAAGACTGAGTGTCTTATTGAACCAAAGTCTTAGATGTACATACAGAAAAATGGAGCGCTCTTAATTTTCAAAGAACATAATTTTAATTAATGTGATAGCTTCTGAAAGAACAGGTTAAAAAATCAATTAAAAATAATTTTTAAAATGGTATCATTGATCAAATTAGGTTTGAAAGATTCAGGACTGAGATACAGATATATGAATATATTTAGTCACATCTTGACACACCTTATTCCTGCATTTTCAAGACCCTATGTCTTTTCAGTTGCCCACTAAACTAACTGTGCACCTAAGAAAGGGGTCAGCGGGATTTATTATTATTTCTGTGCATTAAAACGGTTCTGTGAAACTCTACCTACCTGAACCTGAGCTATGTTTTTCATTTTTATATTAATTTAATAGAACAGTAGCCAAAATGGTTCTTCAGAACCACAGGAATCACAGCCAAGCAGGCACAGCAGTCCTAATAATTAATCACCACTGCATCTGCACTTAGAGAATGTGAACTATTTTGACACATCCATTTCTATTCACATACCCCCAAAATCCTCACAATTATTTGGAAGAGTTTTACTCCCACTGCCTTTGGCAGGAATCACGAGAGGAACTGTACAGGCTCTGATGGGAGAGGCTGAAAACCCCAAAATCCACAGGAATACAAGAGAATCTGAAGGACTTCTACATCCCTGCTCTGCCAAACCTGAGGAAGTGAGGTTTGAGTAGCAGCTCAGTCCTGGGGACTTCTTGGAAAAGGGAAATTCAAATATTACATTCATATAATATAAGCAAGAGGTGACATTTTAGTGTCAGTGTTTCAGCTTAGAAAGGTAGGAATCTAAACTTGCATCTCAGCACGTCCTGGAATGACATGCAAAAAATGCATATTCATCAGGATTATAGCAAATTTGGGCCTAAAGAAAGAGTGGGATTTTCCTTGTGTTTTGTACTCTGCAAGAGAGGTGGGCCAGAAACAAATGCATGCCTGCTAGCAAGGGAAAGCCTGCTGATACCTAAACCATCGGGGGCTTTCTCAAAAAATGATTTATCCTTATATTACTTGAAGATTACTCATGTAATCCTGTTTGTAAAGCTGAAGGAAACTGTAACGTGCTTCCTACAAATATTCATGTGAATCCTTAAATTATTTTGTTTTACTGTATTCACAACGCCTTCAGTATTTTCCTTTTCAAGGAATTCCTACAAATTAAATGACAAGCCCCGAAAGAAAATTTTTTCAGCAAATATATATTTTTGTCTGTGTTTTCATAATTATTATTCATATTACAGAAGTCTTCAGAGATGCCAATCAGACTATGAGCCCTATCATGGCAGATCAAATCATAATGACAATAACTGCACCAGAAACCTGATTTTGTGTTTAATATTCTAGATTATATGCATGGCTCTTCCCCATGGAGGCAGATACCAGCTGCTTCTGTAACACCCCTAGTTCTGGGTTGAAAGGAACATAAGACAACAACGATTCTAAGTGGGACAACAACGCATGACCTAAATCTTCATTTGGCTTTTAAAGTTTTAATCATTAAGTAATGTTAATTATAATGGTCTCAACAGATCTTCTCTGAGAATCCCCATAACTTGAAATACTGAAGTTTTCATGTCATAGTGGATTGGAGAAATTTTGTTGCTGGTAGATTATGCCATGCCCAATAAAGCACAGAGAGTGGAGAGCTGAGGAATTTAATAAAACTTGCACAAACCAAGGCATGCTCTAGATGAACAAAACCTGGCATCATTTTGTTCAAATCATGTTCTACTCAATAGTATCCTGGGGGAAAAAATGGGGGAAACTTTGAGAAAATCTGCAGAGGGGCACTCCTCTCTGTAGCTCCTGTCCTGGGAAGGGGGATGCCTGGCAAACAAAAAAAAGTGTCACATGACTTGTATTTTCCTCATAAAAAATTCAAATAAAGATAAAATTTCAAACAGGGAAGTTGAAGTCCTGAGGAGACTAAATTTGGAAGCCATATCCATTTCAAAAAATCCACCTCAAAATTCAATATAGTGGACAGCTAGAAACAATAAAATAAGACCATATGGGCTCGGATCAATGTATTAAAAGTGTGCTGTGCTGAAGGGCTGAAGACAGTTATTCATTTATTATCTGCCTTTAGTGACCTTGAGATGTGATCATTTGATTGCACCAAAGTCAAATTTTCCAGAATATAAACTCATAAGCAGTGAGTTTATATCCTGTCCTGCAGTGGCAGAGACTGTGGCAAATTCTTACACTGCATCATTGAATCTTTGCACAAGCAAAGCAGGGGTGTGATGAGGAAAGGTGAAGCTTTTCTGCTTCATATTGCAAGTCTGGTTTAAGCTGCTCATTTTTATCAGGGTACCTGAACTTTTTATTGACTTCTGACAGCATTTTAGAAGTGGTGTCACTTCTTGGGGGATTATTGGAAATATGTTCTTTGTTTGAAGCCCTCTTGGAAAAAGGTCACCTCCTCTCCAAGTTCCTAAACCTAGAATCACATCTTGTTTAGGTCACAGCTCAAAAACAGCTACAGCCTGGCCTGTGCCCCTCTAGACTGCCCAGCAGGATTACCAACAATGTGGAAAACAAGTCTTATTTGAAAAAAAAAGAGCCTAAACGCCCATTCAGCTTGTGCAAAGTGTCTCAGCCAGCAGCACAGGAGCCCCTGGAGGCAGCACTGCTGCAGGGTGACAGCAGGGACAGCAGCCCCTGCCCCACTCCCAGGGCACTTTTTCTCACCTCCACTCATCCCAGGGATGTGCCAGAGGATGGGGACAGGCTCTGCCCTCCCTGCAGGCACAGCCCTGGGCTGTGATGCTGTGGCCAGCCCTGGGCACCCATGGGGAGAGTGGAGAAGACTCCAGCCCATGGTGCCCTCCCAAGTCAGTGCCAGCCCAGCAGTGTGGCAGGTGGCAGAGGTTGTCCTGCCCCACAGCACTGCAGGGAGGCCCCAAAGCTCCTCCCGAGGGCCACAGCAGGACCTCGTGTTCAGAATTCTTCTTCTTGGTCTGTAACAGCCCTGTTTTGTCAACCCTCGGGACATGCTGCAACGCACATTTGTTTTCCCAAACTGAGAAAAACTGGGAGAACTCTGGCAGGAGATCACAAAGACTGGAAATTTCTTTTCATCTGCTAGGTTATGATTTATGTTAATGATTGGGCAGAGGAAGGAGGGGGACTCGAGAGCAGGCTGTCTGCATGGTGAGGAAATCTCTCCAGACAGTGGGAAGGAGCACTCAGCACCAGGCGCAGGCACCGCCGCCTGCCTCGAAAATAAATAAACCTCCAGAAAAGGCAGGTGGGTGCATGGCAGATCCATTGGGCAAAATCCTCTCTCCGTGGAGAGTGCAGGAGAAGCAATTATTGCTACTCCTTTAAAACTGTAGCTGGAGCTCTGCTGGAGTCTGCAGAGATCTCCTGTGCAAAATCTGTTTCCTCCAGTTTTGCTCAGGAGGCTGGGATTTGGCTGCACGGCACAGCAGAAGTTCAAATGCAGTGGCAATTCCAAATGATAGGAAAGCTCTTCTCAGGGTGAATTTCTTTCTGAAAATGCTGCTTATGTCGTCATACACCCAGCTCAAATCCATGCAAGTTCAGCTGCAGCTTCTTTCCTAACTTATAGACTTATAACTTATAGACACTTATAGAAAATGGTGAAGGGAGAGGAGAGGAGAGGAGAGGAGAGGAGAGGAGAGGAGAGGAGAGGAGAGGAGAGGAGAGGAGAGGAGAGGAGAGGAGAGGAGAGGAGAGGAGAGGAGAGGAGAGGAGAGGAGAGGAGAGGAGAGGAGAGGAGAAGTGCAAGAAAAAACCCACAAACGTGGAAATATTTAAGCTTGTATCTTCCATGGAGCAACAGCATCATTCTGGGAAGACAAGCAGCCACTGATTAGTATTTCAGTTCCCACAGGGCTGTGCCCACTGTGTGCCTGACAGCCCCTTTTCACAGGTTCTGTATCACAGTGAGATGTCACTGAGGGGTGCCTGGATGACACACAGCTGATGAAAATCATGTTGAGGTTCTGTAGAGATTGAATGGTTGATCAAAATCAACCTTTTAATGATGCTACACACCACAGCCCCATCTCAGCAAAAGATATCACAGCAGGGGTGACCTTACACTTAGAAAATCCTTAAGGCTTTGCTTTGCTGTGATGGTCCCCTCCTAAAGATACTCTGAGAAAAGCTACAAGAAACAAAGGTTACATCCAAGAATTCTAAGGACTTTCTGCACATTAATTAACCCTGCAGCACCCGGAGTGGGGCAGGGAAGTGTAGTTAAACCAATTAAGTTGCAGATGAAGGGGAGGAACTGGGGGTTAAGTGCCTTGCAGATGGAGGGATGGGAACCCAGGCTTTCCAGCTTGGAGTCTAAATTCGACTTCCCAGGAGTACTGGAAGTGAAACTTTCCCTGTAGAACTGCCACTCTATGAAATCAGCTTGGCAGTGTGTGACAGACATAATCCTTTTCCCATATGTTTTATTTTCTATAAATAGAAACACAACTCATTAGCATTCTGTAACTTCAGGAGATAAGGAGAATGCACAAACAGACAAACAAATATCTGAACAATTTCCAGAGAATTGCCTGAAATTCCAGGCAGCCCAGGAGGCCAGCTCTGGTTCCAGCCTTCTACTTCCCAATTTGACATCACCTGCAGTGCCACTGACGGGGAAAAGATTTCTCCCAATAGCAAGAGGAGGCTGAGCCCTTCAAAACACACAGCACCTCTAGGGGGGAAATGGGCCACGTACCACAAAGCAGAATATTGCTTGGTGGTATCACAGGAACAGAATCCCAGTCCTGAGCTTTGACAAACCATAGCCACAAGACAGGCAGGCAAAATATTTTCCATGTTTGGGATGCTCATGCCCCACATAATAAAATGTGTAACTCTCCCTGTATTCCTGTTAAACCATAATGGCTTCTTTACCATCATTTTTATGGCCCATCTGTCTGAAAATACAGAGCTGATGGGGCTGTTCTGAACTGCTCATCATGGCATAGCCTTGCAAAATAGAAAAGGATCTGATCTGTCCTTGACATTAACATGTAATATAAAAACTCTCAATTATTTTAGTCCCAATTAAAATAATTTTCCATGTTATTAGACTAAGGGGAAAAAAATGTCTATTTTGTATTTGATAATTGGCTGAAGGTTTCTTAAACAGAATAAGAGATGCAAGAACTGTCACGCTGAATTAGATGTGGAATCATATTCTCTAAGACTTTGCTCAACACTGGCTAATAACAAACACCATAAAGGAACAGAAACCTGATAGGAAAGACAAAAAAGCAGCAGTTTAATTTCAAGAGAAATCTGAATTTTCAAAAATAGATTTTTTTTCTTCAGTTCAGAATGAAAATAAATCTTATGAAGGAATTCAAGAACAAGCAAAAGGAAAAAAAGTTTCCTTTTGAAAGAAGTACATTAGGTGGGAGACACTCCCTGGGGTTGCCCTTCCACCAGCAAGGGCCACGTGTTGGAAAGACACTTCAGGTCACACACGTGCACTGACACAGTTCCTTCCCATGGGAAGGGGGAAGAAACTAGTTGAAAGTGTCCCTGCCCATGGCAGGGGGATTGGAACTGGATAATCTTTAAAGTCCCTTCCAGCCCAAACCCTTTTATGATTTTGTGAATTTCTAGACATTTAAAGGATTCTCAAGAGCACAGGGTCCCACAAAAGGAACTTATTTCCATCTTAATGCATCAATGACTCATTTCATCAATGATTAAAAATAACAGGCTAGAGACAGAGGATAAATATATGATTTTTATATATATATGTTATTCTTTTAAAAATAAGAACCCTATGAAAATCACAGGGAAAGAAAAAATTCTAGCACGCTGTCATGGCAAAATTATATGAACGCCTAACTCCAGGAGGATAATTACAGTATAACACAACTTGAAATGTTTTTCATGTGTCTGTCAGGATCTTTTCCCATAGCAATTTTGGTTTTTTGCCACAGGCCAACAAATAGATCTAAAAAACAAGCTCTTTTTCTTCAAAGAGGATATCCATGATTACTGTATGATCTCAAGAGCAACTGCAGAAGCTCTGGATAAGATTTGTCACTTGCCATGAGCACACAGGGTTGGATGGTGAAGCCACCCCAGGCCTTCCCTGGATGCCAAACCTGTGCCAAACCCAGCTCTTTGGATGGGTGCAGATTTTCAGGTGGGAGCTGATTCCAAGGTGGGTTTTGGGGCTGCAGCATCCCCAGTTGAGTCCATGGGTTCCCCCCAGGCGCTCAGCCCCTGCTGGGATGTTAGGTCCCAGCTGCTCATGTTTTAGGACTTTATTTTATACCAAAAAATGTAGCACCTATATCTATAAAAGTTTTACTTTCATCTGTCTAAAGCTGTGCTTAATTTGAGCAGTGAATGGTACCTTAGAAGATAAAAAAAGACAGGAAAGTTAGGAGGACAGGAAGATAGGAACTGAAGTGCACACAAACATCTTAAAATATCAAAATATTCTCTCTAGGAACCAACACACAAACTTGGCTTAGACCACCAGCAGAATATCTTCCAGAAATGGTAAGATAATTAAGTATAAAGAGCATTTCTTGGAAACAGCTACGTCTTGGAATTAAGTCCTTGAATACCTCAATAGAGATGCACAGTTATGATATTTATTAATTGTTTCCACAATCAAGAAAGCTCCTAAATAATTTGGCTGTTGCACAGAAACTTTCCCATACTTAAAATGAGTTTTCTGAAAGACGTTCTTTAGTTTTGCTTGTAAATATATGATAATAATTCTTTTAAATTATTAAAACAATAAATCTCCCACAAAACTTTCACTGTTTGTTCTTAACCAGCTGTACAGCTGGTGAAACATCCTCCACCAGATTTCAGGGTCTTTTGCTGTATTTTTAGAGAAAAATCACTTTCCCTTCCTTCATTTAATGCCCTCCTTCCCTCTGTCTTTTGCTTTATGGAGCTCAGTCTATCATCAGCCTTTGCGAGTGGATCATAACAGAGGCAGGGTTGTTTGTATGAAATTATGAACTCCAGTTGATATTATGTGTGGGACTCATGTCCCAGCTTGCCCAAGGAAAGCTATTAAACAGCATTCCAGACAGCAGCTCTGCCCAAGGGAGACTCCTGTCACTTCCCTGGAGGGCTGCCCCTGGGACACCATCAGGTCTGTAGCCCTGGGCCACCGTGAGCTCTCTCGGAAGGAAAAGAGTCCCTAAGCACGGGGTACCCAAAATGCCGGGCAGGTGAGGAGATTACAGGTTGGTGGTGAAGCTTGTGACAAAGGAGAGAGGATGAGCTGTGATGAAGGGACTTACATGCCCTTCCAGCAGTGTGGATGGGGTATATTCAGACTGATTTTGGACACTCAGATTAGCACTGATTGGGTGTCAGTGCCCACTTCTGATGATCTCCAATCCGGTCAATACCGCGCTGAGAAACTTCAAGGAATCCCGTTAAGAGTCATGTGCTGCACTCATTGTTAAAAAAAAAAAAAATTAAAAAAAAAAAAAATCATTGTTTTCCTGTAACATCATCCCCGAATAAAACAGAAGTCCAGATGATGCACAGCCCCAGCCTTGGGAAAGCACATGTAAATGTAAATGAGCGCTGGGAGCTCGGGCCATCCGAGAGGTCACGGCTCGGCGGGACCCGAACCTCGAGATGGCAACCAAATTGTAGCCAGACCCGGAGGAGTCGGCAGGAGCAGCTATGGGCCGGGGCTGTGTGCCCAGACGGTGCTGGGGGAGCCCGAGGACAGCGCAGGAGCCCCGGGGCTGGGGGAGCGCCCGGGTACCAGCGCAGCCTCCGGGAGCGGCCGCGCTCCGCTGCGCGCCGGGCTCGGGGCGAGGCAGCAGCACTTCAAAGGCAGCTCTGACTTTGATAGACCTGGCCTACACAGCAGCCCGGCATGTGCTTCGCATTTCTGAAATTGTATGCAGAAAAAGGCTCCGCAGATGAGGAAAAAAAAAAAAAAAAAAAAAAAAAAAAAAGTTGGGGGGAGAAAGGCAGTATTTAAAAAAAAAAAAGTCTTGGGCATCGAGACTCTTCTTAAGGTAGTGTTCCTGTGTTCCTCAGTCCCATACGTGCCAGGACATTGCTGTCTGAAAACTGAACTGCTTGCACTTAAATTCAATTTTTTTTATTTTTTTTTTCCCCCCATTTGGTGTTATTTAGCAACACCTCCCCTGAGATGTGGAAGAATGCAAATAAAACATCCAATGTGATCCTTACCAAGTACAAATTACATTAATTTGTGCTTTGGAGAATAACCTTTAGCCATCACAAAATACCCTCTACTGGCTTTCTTGCTTCCCCCCTCCTCTTTTACTCTTTTCTTGGACTTTTGAAGCAGATTTTTGTTGAATAGATCATACAGGATTATACAGTTATAGCTTGCTTTCATATATTTCAAAAAGAAAATCATAAATATGACCTCATATGTTAATAAATCAATTATGGAATGCTCTTTTACACATATGCTCAAAACATGACCTCTTCCAAGTTCTCTTAGAGCAGAAAGTTGGAGTTTAGATTTCAGGCAGTTTAGCTTTAAAGATATTGGGACTAACAATATCTGGTAAATATTAAGTAAAGCAGGTTTTCTGTTAAGGTTTACCTTGCCTTCAGTGGTTTATTAAAGCTTGCTCAACAACACGGTTTTAGTTACACATGAATAAAGCTGAACTTTACTTTTCTTCAATATCAAAATTGTTGTTCAGTAGCTATAATTTACTTAATCACTTTTGCATCATGAAGGGGTGAAGCAGAAGCAGACTGAGTTTTATACATGCTCTTTTGCACTCTCAGAGGCAATTCATCAGTAGAGCCTTTTCATTTTATAAAACAAAACAATGCTGGTGACTCATGAGGACTTATATAATTGCTTTTTTTGAGAGTTTGACAAGAAAAAAAAGTGCAGCAGCCAGTCCACACAACTTTTAAATCTGTGAAACAAAAGATGCACAGAACATTTCTCATTCTATTTTAAGTTTAATTCTCTGCTAAATTTCATCCAGGGCTCAATGTAAAAATTTTAGTTTTACTTTTGCCTGCATGAAGGAGATGAGATAATGTTAAAAATTGTTTGATAGAAAATAAAACCTCCAATAAAATATCTCTCTTTGCTTTCTGTAGTTCATTTATGGCTTCCATTGCCATGATATGGAGAAAACCAGCATTTTTCCATAGTGATTTCTCCTCTGAAGCTGTGCTCCTTGCTCCTCTCCCATTTTGGAAAGTGATGCACAGAGCCTGAAAGCCAGATGCAGGAAGGGGACACAGACTGCTGCAGGCTCGGACAGAGCAGAGGCTCTGAAGTCCAGTTTTTTGAAAATGAACTCAGTTGAGATCAAAGAAATTCACAGACCAAGTTGCTCTTCCCAACATCCACGGATATTTTCCTGTTCTGCCCCGAAATTTCTGCATGCCTACAGCTGGGTGCACACAGGTTGGGACCTGCAGCAGTTATACAACCCAAGGGATTGGGAATGCCAGGTGCCACTGGGACCTGCCCAAGGGATTGGGAATGCCAGGTGCCACTGGAACCTGCCCAAGGGATTGGGGATGCCAGGTGCCACTGGGACCTGCCCAAGGGATTGGGAATGCCAGGTGCCACTGGCATCTGCCCAAGGGATTGGGGATGCCAGGTGCCACCTTCTCCACCTGGGGCTTGCCCTCACCAAGCTGAAGTTGGAATCTGCTGGGGAGAAACTTGATGGAAGCATTTCACCATAACCTCTACCATGCATAATGCTGTGGAAAACAGGCACCCAAAACTGCAGATGAGCATGGAGGTGAGCAGAGCCAGGCTTAGCAGGCAGGATATCTCTTTCCCAGTCCCCCATGGGAAGGATAGAGCACAAGTTCAATAAAACAACTGATTAGACTCAAATCCCCTGTTTTATCTATCCTCTCCTGCTTTAAAAGCACCCCCTGAGCAATCAACACAACTGTATTACATTGTATTCAGCAGACAAGAATTATTCCTTTTGATAGGAGCTGCACTGGTTTGCATCAGCCAGAAGTCCTGCTTCTCTATCTCATCACACCTAATAGCAACACACTACCCTGCTGTATGTAGTGTCAAAACACCTTCTTTGAGGTGAATTTCCTCAGTACCTGGCAGGATATATGTCTAGGCGCTTAAACATCTTCCTGCCACCACAGCTAGATGCCGAGGAAATTGAAATGAGCACACGATGGTATTGCTATCAGGACACTCGTGAGAAATGGAAGCCTGTTACTGTGTATTTCAGAGAAAACAGAGCTATTAAAGGACACAAATGTGATACTTGATTTGGATGTTTTCCCATGCAGATGAAAGGAGTCACTCCTCATGCAATTCTGGAAGAAACTGATTAGATTTACGTAGGCAAGTATCAGCTTGTGATTAACATTTAGGTGAGGATGCAGTTATGTGCTACAGGAAATATTGCTGTGTGCATTTTCTGTTTACTTTCATTATCTAATATGCTCTGTATTAGGCTAGGAGAGGCAGAAGTGGTTTTTTCAGAGGTTTTTGAGTACTTGTAAATTTATTACTCTTTCCTGAGACGGGAATTGAGCACATTACTTCTTTATAAACACAGTCTTTTTGGGTGGACTGGTATAAAATGTCTTCCAAGCAGTTTCAAGCCAGGCTGTTGTTCTACTTGGAACAGGTACAAAAAGGTTTGAAGAATCAGTTTTCCTGAAGAAAACTGCATCTCACAAAAAATACTTATTTTAAGAAGTCACTTCATCTTTGCAGAAAAGTTCAGTCACAGAAGTGTGTGTGGGGCTGTATATATATATATATATATATATATATATATGCATGCACACACACGTATGTATTGTGTTTCAGTTGAATTGGGATAAAAGAAATCAGGGATTTTGCATTTTTCATTTGTCAAAAAAAAAAATCTGTCACCAAAGTGCTTCATTTCTGGCAACATTTGTGTTGAATCCCACAGGGACATTTACCTTCAGGTAACCTCTGTGTAATTCATGTCTTCATTACAGCTAAGGGGAGATAGACCAGTTAGTCACTGCTTAAAAAAAAAAAAAAGAAAAAAAGAAAAGTGGGGGGAAAAGTAGCCAAGACTGTTGTATAAAAGCTCAGAAATCCTTTCATGCACTGTCTAGGCTTGGAATATAGAAGGAAATCTCTGCCAAGAAGCAAAGGATGTTGAAACAGAATCATGCAATGTGTTAATGCCGCAGGGCATTGGAAGTGAGATGCCAGGCACTTCAATCAGGAACTGAATGATCTTTGTGATATAGCAGAGAGGATGGAATCACATCAGAGAGCTGTGCACACAATGGAAAGAAACAGCATAATCATTTGTCAGCACTCCAAGAGAACGAGTCTGGCAGTGACGTTTTCTGAACCAACCTATTCACGTCATAGCTTGAGGTTCAAACACCTTTCAGGAGCAGATACCACCACCATCCTCTGATGGCATGGAAATTTGCAGCAATATCCATCTCATCTGACACTTCAAAGGCCTTGTGCTCTGGTCCTCAGACAGTTAAGTGTGGATACGCTAAGGTGGCTATGAAATCAGATTAACTTAAAGAGCTTGTATAATTCACAGCCTATTAAGTTAACCCAATTTCAAAACTGGTTCCACTTTGCATGAGAATGGACATCTGTGGCCTTCAAAATCCTCTACCATTTTTCATTCTTTATGAGGTATTCTTCTTTCCTTTTACTGCTGCTGATCTCTAGCTGTGTCATAAAAAAACTCAATTGAAACTGGTCAGATACCTAAAATGGTTGTGGCCTGGTGTATGCAACATACACAATTACACTGAAATGTTATACAAAAAAAGTGTCAAAATGCCTGCACACGTACAGATTTTGAACCAGAAACTCACTTTGATTCAGATAAGCCATTTGGTCACCAGTATTGGTCAACTTGCTATATATTTTTTACACTAAAGTCACCTGGTTTCCAGTGCTGATAGGTCAATAGCTCTCAATAGGATCTAAAGGCATCATCATATGGTGTCCAGCTCTTCTGTAGAGGGCCTTACACAAATATTTGAAAAAAACCCTAATTTTAGGCTTATTCTTCCGAAAGTCTTGCATTTAATTTAGCATTCAGCCTTTGTTTGCCAAAAATATATAATACTACATCAAGTATATTAAGTGCTACATACTAGAAACCATCCCTATAAATATGTGGAGTTTTAAGATACAGGCATTTACATTAAGCAGAGAGCAGTAGTTTTAGGCTGAGGATCAGCCAACACTCACACTTAGATGGTGAAACCAAACTCTAATTATAAGATATCGTCTTGCCAATATATCTTCATATTTCAACATCCAGTACAACATAATACAGTCTAATTTATAAGGTGCCTTATCATGCAAACTTCCATAGGCACAGTAATTTAAAAGGGATTATATATAAGCCCCTCTAAAAGCAAATATCAAAAAGAAAAGATTCTTGGTCTTGTCATATTTCAAAAACTTTAATTGAAGGAGTTTCTCTGCTTTTGAGGTGGTGTGGAAGTCCAGAAAGGAGAAGGTACATGCTAAAATCGTTAAAATTTGATGTTTCATTCTGGTACTTAAATCTATGTCTGGTAATCAAGGAAAGGTCACAAATTCACCTTTTCAAAGGGCTGTGCCTTAGATCTGTGTAAATTAGTGTTATTTCATCAACTTACAGCAGCTGAAGGTAAACCCAGTCCTTTTAGGGATGTTGTGGGAACACTTGGTTTGATTCTTCACATTCACACGTATTCCTAAAATGAAGAGGATCCTTCCCCCCGATTTTTGTCACCCAAGTTTCCAAATGTCAGGATATTGTAATTACTTTCTCATGGACTTTCAGAGAACAAAGTGTTCCAGATTTCCATTGCTACCGAGCATATGCTGCAGGACGTGAAGGGAAGCAGAATTTACCTGTCCAAAGCCAGGACAGCAGAAGCTCCTCAGGCAGTTTAGAAAAGCATGAATGGCTTGAAGATTTTTCGTGCAAAATACACGTAAGAATAAAGCACTTCTGTGCCCTGCTATCTAACTCTGACACATAGACATCTTTTTCCCATTCTCCTAATAAACAGAGTTCATGGATAAATTCCAGCTGATTGCTACACTATGAGAAAAGCAAGAGCTATGGAAATGCTGGCAAGTACACTCTCACCAAGTTTTGCATAAGTTTTCATTCAGGATTACAGGCTTTGTCCTACCCAGATGAAGACATTTAACATTTTCTTTGACTTTATCAGCAATTGGAGCATCAGTAAGATGGTTAATAGGCTGCCTCAGGAAGCCAAGGCTCTACTTCTTTTTTCAATTTCTGTTTTAAGGGGAGTTAGCCATTTTGTAAAGATGTTGACTTATGAGCATTGCCTGCTGCTGATACAAGTGGAGATATCTTTGGTCAAATTGAGATTCCTGAGTGCTTTAGGTTTTGTCCTCAGGTACCAAGGAGATGCTTTTACCAAAGATTTTTTACTTGGGATACTGCAAGTACAGACAGCCCACAGAAACTCCAACTTCCAAACAAAATGGAAAAGTAGTTTTCATGTAGAGTTGTGCAGACATATTATGATTAGACAGTTTGAACACTTGGGCAGTAGCAGAAAATGGTGTAAATAAAGGTCATTCCATCACCCTGTGGTTATCTGCCTGTTCCTCTCAGAGAAGGGAGGCGAACAGCTACCATGAGAATGAAAAAGCACACCCAGTATTTCCTCCAGGACAATTCATCACTGAAAATGTACCCTGGGATCAGCTTCTGCACACCAAAATTCTATTCTTGGAAAGGCATAAAAAGAAATCTTAGTGTAATACCCCAGGTTAAAAAGGCAGACACATCCGAACAAACCCAACCACCAGATGCTACCTTTGGATAGGATTCAATCTTTAACTACAGTTTTTAAAAGGCTTTCTCCAGGAAATTAATATAACCTATCTCAAGCCTATCACAACCTGCTTGATGCTTTTTACCCAGGAACAATCAAACAATTTATATAAAGTAATTGAAATGACCTTTTCTGTGCACTGGGCCATTGTAAGTGATAGTATAGAAATGTACCAACATGTCACGACATCAACTGCATTGACTCAAGGAACCCATCCATTATTCTGAATAAATGCCTTGTAAAATGAATGGAATGTTTGTTATTACGAGAAAATAAGTCAAAAGCACCCAATAGCATTAATCAAATAAAAATAATGTGGAAATTTAAACTTTCAAGAAAGAAAACAGTGAATCATCTGTGAACTTGGCTCTGTATCAAGCATACACCATTTATCTTCACTCGAAAGGCCCTTCATGACCTATCCACTCTCCACCTTATCATTTTTTTCTGTGTTATCATTATGTCAGCTCTCTCCTTGGATCAGCCACTGGTGCTGCCATCAGCCCATCTTTGGTGTACTTCAGCCCTTTCTCCCATGCCAGCCTTCATGTATGGAAGGATCTCTCACAGATATCATCAAACTTCATTGTTCTCTCTCAAATGCTGCTAGAAATGTTTCCTTTCCCTGGATAGCCATAGGAAAATACTTGATACTGAATATAAAGGCTTTTTTTAACTTTGTCTATTCTTACCTAATTATTTCCTTGTGCTTCCCTGTCTATCTGGTACAATTTCACTATTTTGGTTCTACATCTCCTGCTTCTACTTCTTGTCTTAGACTAGAAGTGACCCAGGGCAGGAATTTAGTCCTTGGTTGATATGTACAGAGTACTCAGTATGAAAGCTTTCTGTCTTAACTGGGAATTCTTAACCATTACTGCTTGATTAATGATAACTTCTCAGCAGAGCTGTACATTTTTATTTGGGTTATATAAAACCCAGCAGCAACATCCAACCATATGGACTCAGTCCACTCATTATTGAAAAATGAACCATCCTAAAAATTTCATTTTTTCCCTATAAATAGGACATTTACTAGAGAATACTCTGCCAATCAGTGTAAAATTAGTCACAAACTATTCAAGTTGTTTTTAGAGGAAAAAAATTAACATGAACAGAAGATGATAAAGACCTCCAGCCACCTACTGTCCATATAAGTTAGTTTTCCTTGTGACCTGAAGATGCAGGTTGAAATCACCCACATCTGGATGTGTTCTTGGTGAGGTGGACAGTTTCTATGAAGAGAGGCATTATTGCCACGTCACTCTGGGAAAGGCACTGAAGTCTGGCCCTTCTGTTTGCAGTGATTTACTTTCATTGTATTTGCCTATCAAGGGAGAAAACCAATTCATTACTAGTGTAGGAAAAATTTTCTTTAACCAGCCTTGGTAGTACTTGGTTTTCACTTAAATGCTTTTGGTTCTATCTAAACCATATTTTCAGACATTTTTCTTCTCTCACAGCCCTAATCTCAAGTAATAACTTAAGAAAAGCAGCAGAATTTAATATAAACCTTTACTGGTAAGACAGGTAATAATAATAACAGTAAAAAGTGATTTCCTCACCACCACCAAAGTTATTCATCATTCTCCAATGCCTGAGGGAGAAAAGGTGAACTTTCTACACGTCTGAATGTCATGAAATCCAGGCAGTTTCAGTGCAAGAAAGAATGTATTCCAAAGCTGTGAATCTGTTCTTTCCATTATGGTTCCAAAAGAAATACAAGACCTTCCACAACATGTAGGGAAATAAAAATGTCTCATGGCTTTAGAGTTTGCTAAACCTCAGGCACTTGGTATTTGTACTGAACAGGTTATTGTGAAGTGTGTGGCAGTGGTGTCAGGTAAATATTTCTTGTTGTGCAAAGCAAGAGAGACTCTAGAAATAGTACCAGCTAGTAGAAAACAAAAGAAAATCAAACATATTTTCTTTAGTTACATTTGTTTGTTTGTTTTTAAGTCATGCTTCGTTTTGAAGTTACATTTCATCTCTTCTCCAGTGAGCGTGTGGCTGGGACATGTGTGATGCTACATGTGCATGTATGTGATGGAAAAGAATGAATAGTGATGCCTCTCTTACCAAAATCAGTGGCAAACACCCCGCTGACTAAACAGGCACGAAAAGATAACTCCAGAATAGAATAGCTCTCGTGTTTTGTCAAAGGAAGGACACCAGCAGCTTGACTGGGAGCTGATGTTTCATATGACCTTGGAGTGGCACAGGCACCCAGCCTACCCCACAAAATCAGTTTGTGTGAAGAAACAACCAACCAAATAAATAACAAGCCTCTTAAACGAGGAGGAATGAGAGTCGCAGAGGTAATTTCTGTGTTTCTTATCACTGGTGGGAAGAAGCACAGGTTTGCTTTGTGGGGCACACAGTCCTCCCAGATGGAAACATAAGTGGGGTTGAAAGTCCACCAGTCAGAGCTCACAGCTGTTCTTGCTACATCAGCAGACAAATCCAGATGTGAAGGGGAAAAAAATCATTTGCCTTCACTGGCTGGAGATAAGAGGCACTCATGGTGTAGCCACCCAGGCTAAGAAATTAAGCAGAGAGTCTTCAATATTTTGAACAATTTTACCCCATTGTGTGGCAGTTTTAAGACAGTTTTCAGGTGAGAACTTGGCCTTTATCCTCCCATTGCACAGATTGGTGTCTTTAAATATGGATGAACAATTATGGGGTTTTTGCCAAGGCCCAGGATATCACATCAAACCTGGACCCCACTGTTTCACACAGCACTCTTTGTTCACACCACTTTAAAAAAAGCCTTCTGTATGTGGTGTGCCAGGGAAGAGATGCAAATAGAGGTCAAGATACTGAACTAGACATCTCTCACTACACGAGCTTCTGGCCTCCTAATGAGTGATTTTTTAATTAAAAGTGAGGTGGCACATGCAGGTTGTCCTCTCATCAGTGGAAGTTAGAGACACTGAGCTTGGAGTAATGGTTCACTGTGTAATGTTTAAAAAAGTCTTTTTCTTATAAAAGCCCAAGCAAACACAGACATTTTATCAGCATCACATATGAGTGTAAAGCATACTAAATATCTTATATACCACAGTAAAATGTAACAGCCTAATGTTAAGTGTCCCACTGCAGCCCCAGCCAATTCTTCCCACAGCCACAGGCTCCTTTTGCCCTGGCCTGTGGATCCCTGGGAGGCCCCTCCAAGCAGGTGCAGCCCTGCAGACAGAGCAGGCACACACTCAGCAACATGCTCCAGCTTTCTTCAGCCCCTTTCTCTTCAGGCTCCCGGCTTTATTTCCTCCTACAGCAAATTACATAAAACAAATTCACCTCATCAGCCACACCACCTTTCTTCTGTCTGCCAAGGACTTCGCAGACCCTCCAGAGCAACACCTGACAAACTCCATTCTCTCCTACTCAGGCTTTCAATACTGCTCTCCTGTAATTGTACCCACCACTAGGGTATTTTTAATAGCCACCTGCTATTTTTAAAACAATTGATGACCAGGTGAAGGGCATTAGAGGCCAGATGAACCATCTAGCTCCAGCTAGATGTTTCAACTTACTGCATTTCAGCGTGGGGTCTCATGCCTTTGTAGATGCCAGCCTTTGTCTGACGAGGAATCTGCAAAAATCTTCCTTTGCTGTGGTTGCACATCACATTTTGGTCTAGAGGAAAGAAGCAGAGGAAGGAAGCTGAGGTAGGGCCAGCAGACTCTGAATTCCCAAAGAGCTCAAGGTCTGCAGATCCTGGTTCTGATGCTGCAGCAGGATGAATTTCACCTCCCAGCAGAATGGCACCTGCAAGAGAAGAACAGGTGAGAGGGCAGGAACACCTGGATTCACTTCTTTCCTCTGCCCAGATTTCAGTATATTACTTAGTCTCTCAATACCTTTCTTCCCCATTGGCAAATTCATCATTTGAAAACCTTCTCCTCCAACCTCATCTGGAGATATTAGTTATTTCCCACTTCATTGAAACACTAAATATATATTAGGTAATGAGGTTCTCAGATGATGCTTGAGCATGGAGCTACAGGAAACACTTAAAACAGGCTGATTATATGTCTATAACAAAATTTATTTTTCACATAATCAGGAAAGGAATGATCTGAGGCCTTAACAAGCCTTTCCTTTCGAACACAGCCCAAAGTCATGGCACTAGCTGATGCTTCATTCCCTCTCCTCAGTAACCCCTGAACCTTTCAGCCATGTTCTAAATCCATTGTGTCTGGTTTCAGTAAGATTAGATGCACTTTTAGATGGCACACTGTGAGATTTTGATAAGTTACATTATCAATCAAACTTTAGGGATGTTGAATCAATGGTCACACGTATTAAATCAGATGGGGGATTATTTTTTTCTGGTTTTGGCAATTTTACAGGCAACACCACCTTTTTATTACTATTACTCTCACTGAACACAGAAATCAGTGAAAATCTTTTCCTTCTTTCAAGTTTTGCCAATAATTTATTAAGATTATTTTATAACAAGCATAAGTGAATTTTCTCATAAGAAATTGAGTGAAGAAATTGAGTAAAGATAAAGAGAGGACTGTAGAGTTTGGGGAGCAATATAACAGCCACAGCTATTTAGGCACCTGCAAGAAATCCCAGTGAAGCTCAGGGGACTGCTTTTATCTGCAAATACAAGCCATGATTCCCTGGCAGAACTCACAGTTCTTTCCAAAGAAAAGCCACATCTTACAAACAGGGATCTCCTTAACCAAAGAAAGGATGAAAGAAAGAATTCCACGTTCCACCAATCCCACACTGAGATTTTGCTGAAGGTGTCCATTCCTTGCAACACTGGGTCTAATCCTTCCCCACTAAAATTAATGGAAGAAATTTCCTGTCAACCCCTTCCTAAGAGGAGTGCAGTTGTCTTACAGTGTTGAAACAATATTGCAAAATACTCGGTTGTGTTCCAAAAATATTTCTTTTTTTTTTTTCTTTTTTTTTTCTTTTTTGTAATTGCCAGCAATTAAACGTGTTTATCAGATTTTAGCCTCTCTCCATCATTTAGAGAGGTAATTAAAGGTTTAGTCATTGCATACTGGGCTGGTTTTTCTGTTTCATTAACTGCAGTGAGTCTCTGAGAATGGGGCTGATGCTGCACTTACAGTGTTGCAATTCCACAGAGCTTCCCATGGGCAGGCAGGACACTGCTCAGTGCACCTCTCTTTCTCTTCTAAATCCCCCCTCCTGCAAAACCCATTTCACTCTGGGTCCTGGGCTGGACTCACTGGCAAAAAAAAAAATCATGTGTTCCAACCTCTCTGAAAATTAAGTCATTTATCCAAGTGCCAAAGCTGGATTTGTGACTAATACCACAATATTCTGCATGAGAGTTGGGCACTTAAACACTTTATCTAAGGTTTTATTCCTTCAGATGCCAAAAGGAAGAAACTCTTGGTGTTTCAGGCTCAACCCAGGTTCACCTTTTGTCCTGGGTTTAATCAGAAAGTCTTTCAGCCCAGATGGCTGCTGGTTGAATCTCCATCCTGCTCCTCCAGACACCAAATCTCGTTATTTCTGGGCAAAAAATTGATATTACTACTTACATGGCTTAGCTTCTCTGTTAAGGCTGTAGTACAGCAGCTTTGTGCTTCTTGGCACCTCTGGTTTCTGCTTACCCAGAGCTGTCAAACCAAAATTACAGTGACTAGAAATCCAAAGCACCTCAGGATTCACTATTTACTTTCGATTCTGCACTGCAGAGACTGGCTCCATTATATTCGGGTATCACAATTGCAATTTCTGAAGATATTTACCTTGAAAAGTTTGTATTACAGTGCTAGTGGTGATATATGAAAATAAAATATTTACTCAGTTGTGGGATTCACTCCTCAGCTTCAGTGAGAGGGTTTCCTCAAAAGAGACTGAGGGCTTTTTACTAACCTAGAAGAGTGCCATTATACTTGGAAAAATAAACATGAATCTGTTGCCTACATGAAATTACTCTACACTGCATAAAAGATTTTCTCAACCCATTGACTCCACACAAAAGAAATGTTGTCATGTTGTAAGCAAACAGAAAAATAATAAAATAATTGAATAATATTGTTGGGAGTCATTATAAAAATTATTTTTTCATTGTTTGAAATGCCTGCATTAAACTGGCAGCTGAGGAACCTGGGCCATGCGATAGAAGTAAACAAATCTGAATTTCAGTTATAGATCTGCTGCAACAATGGGTGCCATAATAAACAATACTGGGTCTAGTGCACTCACAGCCTCACACCTGCCCTGTTGCTCTGTCCAGATTCTATTTAAATCACCCCTGTCACACTGTTATAAAGAGTCCATTTCTCAGGACACATAAAAAGAAAATAATTTCAACTCAAAAATTTGTGAGTATGTTAAAAAAAAATCATTTTGTGTATGTTATACTTTCAAATGATTTTATAAAATATATTTTAAAATCAGTAAATTTGGAAAAAATAAATTAGTAATGCATGTAACCCTTGCTTAATGGAAAGGTAATGATTTTGCTGGTAATACATGTAAACATTAATTTCACTGGTTAGTACACTTGTTCATATAAATTATTTTCTTCATTTCTTAAGAAGTGTCACCTTCATTCTTACATGAATTTCGTCAGCATCATCTTCAAAGTGTTAGATGTCACTGTACATTTTTTGCTAAAATACTGGATTTTGAGAGCAGTTGTTTCCCTCTATGCAGACATTTCATAAATCACCTTTTAAATCTCCTTTGGATAAATAAAGCAGTAGATTTTTTAATTGGTTGGTATAAATCATATTTTCCAGACTATGCATCACCCAACCAAGTAAATCCAGAACACTTCCCTGTGACATTTTCCCCCTTGACTTACAAATGAACATTCCAGCCACTTGTTAGTTTTCACTTACATAAACCCAAGATGTTATTGGATTCAAGTCATCCCTGCTCAAATACCAAGATGAAATTTACAGTCAGCCTCCAGTATGTTGACAAATAACTTTTCTGT
This sequence comes from Acridotheres tristis, assembly GCA_037013685.1. Classification (NCBI taxonomy): domain Eukaryota; kingdom Metazoa; phylum Chordata; class Aves; order Passeriformes; family Sturnidae; genus Acridotheres; species Acridotheres tristis. The sequence continues at coordinate 30,149,159 of CM072893.1, forward strand.
TGTTGATCAGGAAAGTGATTTGAAGCCAATCCAGCTCTGCCCACAATATTTCTTCTGTTTTCTTCCCGCTTTCCCACATCATTAATGTACATCACAACTCAAGCACATTCATCTTTGGTGGTCTCTTCAGAACCTCCCTACCCCTCCAGCTCCTGTGCTCAAATCATGGTTTCTGCTTCACTCTTGTTTTACTATCCTGTGTTTTACTTGCTTCTACAAACTGCTCCTGCTTCTCAAACTCATAAATTTTGTCCATTCCTGATACTGCTAAGCCAATATTAAAGTTATTTCTCACTGTCCAAACCTCGTTCTTCAGCTGTGTGCACTGGACATCCACGCCTGACTGCTCACAGCAATCTTTACACCCTTATGCAGATCAGTTATCCAAGTTTCTTTTCCCTAGATTTCAATTCAATTTAATTTCTCGTCATTCAGGACAGCCCTTGAAGAAATTTAGGTACATTAGAAAATGCTTTGTATGACTTGGATGGATCTTTAACCAGTTCTGAAAAATAAGTCTGAAGGAATTATAATATTATTGCTAAATTAATTTTAGTGAAATGCTTCTGGAAAGCATGCTTCAGGAATTTCTATAAGTTATATTTATCCCACCAGTGAGGATTATCTGACTTTTTATAAGCTAATCCTCTTGAGTGCTATGTCTCAATCCTATGAGAAAGCATGTAATATTTTACATTACAAGTGTTTTAATTTTATCTTCATTAATTTCCACTTTAAACATATATAAGTGTTCCCAAAGAAGGGCAGACAGCAATCCAGATGGAACATTTATAGGTTTTGGTATTTTCCATTATCATGCAACAGCATCTAGTATTTTTGAACAATTCCTTTGTTTTCACTCTTATTCCCATTGCCTCTTATTTCACAGGCCATCCCCATATTTTCATGTCTTGGCAAGTATCAGCTGCAAGACTGATTCACCTTCTGATGATTTTTTTGGTCTCACTAGAACAATCAAGGGAAGCAAAAGCAGTTCTTTAGTATTTATATTGAATTGTGTTTGTATGGGTGGCCAATTTCTGCCCTTAATATGGGTGTACAGCTCTTCCTGCGAATTATGCCCTTTAATGCAGTGATCCTTTATGCCTTGCACAAGAAAATGAATATTTTTATGCCTACAAAATGAAGTAGGAGATAATTCTTCCTTCACTTCAGTGAAGTTGTACAGAAGCTATGGATCTGCTCTAAATGTAGAGATGATAATCATTCAAAAGCCATGACTGGGCCTTGATATGTGATTTTGAATAATCATGCTGCCTTTTTTGGGATATCCAGGGTTATCTTCCTGGATAATTTTTCTAACACATATTTTTAAAACCAGGAAACATTATAGCTTTTAAATTGCTCATGATTTTACTAATAGATCACACAATTTTCTTTGGGTAGGCTGAAAATACTGAAAAGGGGATCAGAAATACTGGTAAACAGAAAGGCAGACCATGAGAAAGTCACCAAGTTTCAGAAAGGACATTATTACACACTGGGTATTTGAACAAGCAGAAAGTCACCAACACCAGCTGGAATCCTCCTGAATTTGTTGGTATTGAGTCAACAGAAAGTCTGACAAACCTGGATGTCACAGGTGAGGAAGGAATGACACCTCAATGTCTCACGGTGTTCTCTGAGTAGAGCAGAAGAGTCACAGCTTTGCAATTGATGAGCATCCACCACTTCTGCTGTGGTTCTCCACCCATTTCTGTCTCTCAAACCCTACTGTGATTGCTGAGACAAAGAGGCAGCTCTGTGCAGAAAGGTGTGTATGATTTCTGTGCTCTTCTCAAGTCTCACCAACACTATTGCAGGGCTCAAGGGACATTTAAATCATGCCTTGACTTCTGTCAGCTTTCCAGAGACATGGGAGTTTCAAGAGAGAAAACAACACTGAAAAAACCTGCAGCCCATTACACATCACTTCTATTAATTACAGAATATTCTGGAGTTTCAGGGGCTCCTTTGTATCCAGGTGCCAAGCTCAGCAATGAAAGACAGGGCACAGAAAGCCACAGAGGAGACAAACACCACCACTGGATATGGCTCAGTCTGTAGAAACACTCCTGAATTTTATAGACAGGTGTTTCTGTTCATTTACAATGTTGTAAAGGCTGTTTTAGCTACCTAATAAAGGTTTACAAGGCAATACCATTATCTATTTCTATAATACAATAACACCATTTGTTTCTGCAGAATTCATTTGTCTTGGGTGAAAACTCAAGTATTTCCTTTAGAAGCTTCTCAGCACATTTCCCTTCAGAGACACTTTCCTCCTTGTGAAATTGCAGCTGCAGGTCTGAGAGAAACAGAGCAATTTTCTCTCCCCTAACTTGAGCAGCATTGCAAACAGCCTGTCCCCATCAGAACAGGAAAATGTTCCAGTTGCATCTGTGACTCTCTCTGCTCTCTGCACCACTGCTTTTCAGAGGGAGAGACAAATCCTCCCAGTGTTCCTGAGCAATACATTTTGCATTTGGAGTTCTGACTTGGCTGACACTTTTTAAAATATACATATATATTCAGAGTCAGACAGCTCCCTGGTGACTATTACACAGCTGCAGATGCTGAAGGGCACAAATTATTCCTGCAAAGGTCAACATTACCTTACACTAAAAAATTGTCTTCCTGACCATTCATTCTTTCTTGACTTCCACACTGTGAACAAGTGATGAATTTTTATGATTTCACCACCAGCTATTGGTCATATTATGTACCTCTTGGGGAAAAGAAGTGAGGAGGTGGAAAGAGACCCCAAACCGCACGCAGACACCTAAAGACGTGTCCTTTTTGTTTCACAGGATGACATTAAACCAGAAGAGCCAAAGTTTCACTTGGAAGCTGTTATGGGACTTAATAACAGTCAGTGTGAGCCACAGAATGAATCTTGTAAAAGGGATGCGAGGATGTGTCCAGACAGCCCAAATTTAAACTCTCATTCAAAGTCTACTGTTTCCTACTGGCTGGCCAGTTCAGAAGGCAAGGAGCCAAGCAGCAGATCTGAGACCTTTGTGGAAGTTAGTTAGGCAATTTTAATATCACCCAGAGCTGCTTAGCAGTAAGTGAAATTCCCCAGGCAGAACCTGTGTAGAGGATAGACATTCTGTTTCATGAAGCAGTATGCTACTTTAAGATATGATTAAATTCAGATGTGGGATGAAAGACAGAAAAATTAGAAGTTCCTCGTGACTTTCCTTTAACCAACTGAAATATTATATTCACCTACATTGAAAAATTTTAGTTTGGTTATTGCAATACTGAAAGCAGCATAAATTTAAAAGATCTCCACTTCAAAATGAAAGCTTATGCATTGCAAGCTTTGTAAGAATCCCTTCTTAGTTTTTCCTTCTGCTCCATATTCTCCTTAAAATTGATATCATTGCATCAAATGTTTTTATTTCAACTGAAGTTGGAAAAAAAAAATGGTTCCCTCAAAGAGTTTCCTATTAGCTTTTCCCACTTACTACTGCACACAGTACTGTCTCCAACAAAAAATGGAGGAAGAAAGAACTGGCTGTTGTTTAATACTTTATTAAAAATGCTCAGCTCTTCTAATACCACAGGAGACGTAGAACGGAGTAGAATTCACAGGCTGCAGGCAAGAACTTTCTCCCCTTTTGTCAGAGCAGGCAGCATGTAGAGTCTGGCCCTAATCTGATTAGGTTGTGCATATTTATAAACATCTGAAGACCATAAAGAAAGACTCCCAATTAAAAGATACTCTGGATTTGCTTCTGCAAGAGTTGTGGAAAAAACATGGCGATTAACATTTCCATTAGAGACTGGGTTTGGCACAAACCACACTTGCTGAACTGGGTCCCCTGGGAATCTCTTTTCTACCAGAATGTATTCCTGGGTTCTTTTCAGATACATTGAAAAAATATGTCCCATTTGATCTGGGTGTATGAAATTACACAATGCCATGTCACTGCATGGGATGTAACCCCACGTAATGTAATGCACATTCAAGCAAAACTCTCTTTTCCTTTATGGGCAGGAGTGAATTACAGATAGCAGTTTACCATAATTAACCACAAACTGGCAATAAGGCCTATTTTCTGTCTTTGTAGATTACTATCAAGTTACCTAAGCCCTTCTCAAGCTTACTTTTAGAAGTAGTTAAGAGTATAAAAGATATTTAAGATGAATCCATTCCCTGGATAAGCATGTTGTGTGAACCATCCAAGCTATTTGGAATGGAGAATGAATCCAAGATGCTGGTTAGGTGTGGTCTGTTTGGTAAACAGCCTAATCCTGCCTACAGCTTTTCACAAAAATATTTAACTTATTTTTTTTCCCAGTTATTCGCCAATTAAGATCTGTGCTGTTGTTACCTCTTAACAGTAACACAAGGCTGAAACTCATGTCCAGCAGCTGCCCACAATGTGTCTCCTACAGCTGAAATCACTTCATCATTTATTATTCCAAAACACTAAATAAGGGCAGACATTTTCCTAAAGAATTGATTTTTAAGGGCTCAGTATCAATCAGTTCTTTTTGCCTTTGATCCTCAGTAATCAGGGAGCCAAACATTTAGAGAATTCAATGTGTAGCCCATTTGAGGATATTCTAGACTTTCTGATGCTCCCATGAACCACCTATTTGCTTTAGACAGCAGAATTTTTATTGACGGGATGCTTTATCAGCACACAAGGGAAACTCACAGCAGTGTTTCTCTGAGACAGATCTAGAAAAATAAGCATCCTAATTGAGCCATTTGCATTTTAATTAATAAAAATATTGCTTCAGCAGCTCTGATTAGCAGTACTTCGCCAAAGCACAGGTGCTGAGACTTCCCAGTGCAAAGTTTCCACTGTTACTTATTGCCCACAGATCCATCTGCAGACCACATCCATCCATCCCTGGGTTCAAGCACTGCAGGAATTCCAGTTAATATGTTTTGCAGTATTTTTTGGGGGGTCAGTTTAGCAATGAATCCAGTCCTTTAAAGCAGTGTGTTTCCAAAACCATTTCATCCTGTTAAATGGACCTTTCCAACACCTCGGGATTTTTTTTTTTACTTTACAATGTCCTAGTTTCAATTGCCTCTTATTTTACTTTATTCAATGGACTAATCTCCAGCCACTACAAAACATTGGCACAATTTATTCAAATTATACTTGCTCTATGAGCAAGAACTAGAATCTCACAAAAGCAGCACAAAATGTATCAACATTTCACTTTGGAACATTCACCTTGACTGTCCTGGGACGTGTTCAGGTGGAGAGAGAAGGAAGAAGGATGCATTTGTCATCAGAATACAGAGAAAATACTACAGATAAAAATTCCTGCGGAAAATTTTTTAAAAGTATTTCTTGAAAAAAAAATTAAAGTGTAGACTTCCACAATATTATTATTATTATTACTACTGTTAGTAGTACTGGAATTACAGTTCTGAACATGCCTCAGGAAGGAAGCACATATGATCATACAACACCTGCAGACTCCTGTGTAAAACAGGATGGGAAAATCACCTGCTCACAGCACAAAAAGACTTTTCTATCATATATTGTAAAACAAATGCTGTAAGTGCCCTGGAGGAACTGCCTTTTCATAGCTGAGCCCTGTTATAGCACTGCTCCTCATGTAATTCTCACTCAGGCTAATAACAAATGATTTCAAGTCATAATTTCAGGCTATAATGAAAGTGGGAAAAAAGTTTGAAGTGGTGCCAAACAGATCCAGTGGTTTTGTGGACCTTAGGCCCTGTGTTGTGGAACACAACCCAGAGTACAATGAGTGAATTAAAAAGATAATTCTTCAGGTCAGTTTTGGTACAAGAGTTGAGCACTGTCAAGGGCAATTCAATATTTAAAATTTTAGTACTGACTTGAAATAAAAAATGAGAAATGGATCTCCTTCTATGCCTCAAAATATCAACAACACCCCTGCTACTTTTCAAACCAGCAATCATTTTCTAAGAAGTGCAGAAAATCAGCAGAAAGTCGATTAGTTTCTGCCCCAAACCTGTTATTAGCAGAATATCAAGAACATAAATCAGTGTCCATAAATCTGCCCCCTTTCCTGAACTGAACCTCATCAACAACAAAAATAAAACTTCAACCTCAGTTTCAGCCCCATGGGCATCTCTAGTGGATACACAACAATAACTCCCATTTCTTTTATATTCAGTGGAATAAATAGGCCAAAACAAGCCTGGTAATTTTGTGCAGGATTCTTGAGGCTGTGATGGGATGGGTTTGCCATCCAGTTGCTTTCTGCATTAGGTATGTTTATGTGCTGGGCGTATTTCAGAGACTTCCAACTACCTCAGAGTGAGAACACATCCTTCTTTCTGATGATGAGCCTTCCCAGAGGAAGCCTATTTGGAGATTTAGAAGCAAATTCTTGTGACTGAATCATCATCGTTCAATTGTTCTCCATTAAAAATAATTTTATTATGTAAACAATTAAGTTCAATTATATGGATTTAGAAAGCTTTTAGTCCAGCTTGCTCTTGCAGTGACACGTTATACTGTAAGTCTTAACACCACTTCTGAGAAGGCTCTTCCCAAAAAAACACTTTTCTTAGGTTACCATAATCCTCTGGGTCTGTACCTGAGCTGCCATGAAATCTGGTGAGACACGTGCAGAGAGCAGGGATGTGTCAGAAACTTCACCTCTCCTCTGTCTTTCCAGCCCTTCATCTGAAAGAACAACATCAGACAAAGACAGAGCCCTCTGGAAGGCACAAAGGAGCCTGGCATGGGACAGGGTTCCTTCACCCAGGCTGGTCATGGCCACCAGCCTTCACCCAGAGGGACAGTTCTTCATCCAAAGAGCTGAACTCTGCTCAACTTTGCTACACAAAGCACTAACAAATCACACCAGTGTGATATTCCTCATTTTGGATGTCTGATGTCAGCCACACAGGAAGCTGAATTAACGTGGGCTTGCTTGGGCATCACACTAATCACATTTCCTGCTCTCACTTGCCAGCTTGGCCACTCTGTGTTTTCCTACCACAGCCTGAAGGACTTGCTAAATTTTAATTCAAATTGTTCAGTATGTGCACAAATATTTAATTGACTAAAATAAAGTATTTTCATAAATACTTCTAGATTGAAGGCTTGTTCTCTCTGACTTCAACCCAACGTTCTTCTCTTAAAAAGAGTTCACCTCTACCTAAATTAATTTCAGCAGCCTCCTTCTGGAGTAAGGGAAAAAAAGTAATGTAACATCTGTGTAAGTAACTAAATAACTTGGAGATAAGTCCTCCAGTGGACAACAGCTGCTTTCTCTCCCCTCTCTTTACATTTAATATCATTGTATGTCATCTTAACAGCTGCATTTACTACAAATTCCCTGTGAAGCTTTTGGGTCATTCACTTTCTAGAAGCATAACCCAGAAATGCACACTCAGGGCGTTAATGCTCACCCTGGCTTGACTCATAACTCATAATGGCTCCTTGGGTGATTAACAGTTTTCATCATCAGGTCCTACACGATTAAAAAAAAAAAAAAAGCAAAGCTTAATGGCAATAAAAATATTAGGAGTCAGCTATTTCATACTAATGACTTGTTAATGTAACATTATTGCTGGTGTTTTAAGTACTGCTGTCCTTAGATGCTGCACTGCATTCATGAAGGACTTTGGGAAAAAAGAGAGTGTGGTGCTGAGACTTATTGCATTAAGAGATCGGTTTAACAGATTGTTTAGTTTTGGTAATATAATTTGACATCTAAACATAAGCTGAGAGGGATCTCCCACAAAACCTTTGATAATATGATTCATTGTCAAATGTTTGTTTTGCCTATCTGGTACTCATTAATTAATTCTTTTTAATATATCTTGGATTTACTGATTTGGAAAAAGAGAATTATTCTTATTGATGTTGCTAAAATATCCAGGTGGCTTGAATTTCACCAACTAGATGGTATAATCTAGCACATTTGTGTAGACCTAATCAAATCTCTACTAACAGATGTGAAGAGCCCAGCATGGGAGCAAATGTTTGTGTCTATATGATAATTAAATTACCTCAATAAAGAGAATAAATGAACAATGATGACTATAGTTTTTTTAAACCTAGGTTATCTTCTCGTGCACAGCCTCTATTAACCCCTTTAGCAATTGGTAAAACTTGGAGTTTTTCAGAATGAACCATGGTTGTCAGGTAGTGCTTTTGATTAAATCTACTGACCAGGCAATGTGATCAAGTATTCCTAGGTATCATTATTAAAGAAAAATCAAATAAACAGTAAGTTCTGCACTAAAGATATGATATGCACAGTGTATTTCATTTCACAGAAACTGTTGTTACACCATCACTCTGTGTTTTAATTCATCTTTTAGATCTCTCATTCTTGGGGAATTGCTTTGAGGATTATCACAGCATTCTTAAGCATCTTTGTCCAAATTTTAAATGTGCTCACATCTTTAGCAGGCTTGTGTCCTTCATACAAGCTGGATGTGGCTGGATGGGCATTTCTGAGAGCCCCAGTAGGCATTGAGTGACCCATGTGATGCCAAGGATTTTCAAAACCTGGCCCTCTAAATCCAGTTTGTGACACAACCAGACAGAAAACATCATTTCAATGCCTACAAAATGCAACAAAAACCTCTATTGTAATTCATTCCTGAATATTCATTTCCCTAGAATTGGCTTCGGGGAGACCTATGAAAACAAGCTTCGTGAGATAAAAAGATATTTTCAACCTATCTTTGTTTTGAAGGTGGCCTTGTGGCAAAGAGATGCTTCCACAAGAAAGGGAGCCAGCCCTTGGTAGCAGCGTTGCTTTGCTATCACCAGGCAGGCCGAGCTGCAGCTGGAGTTCAAATCACTTCTGACCATGTTTTTGCTACAAACAGGGGAACAGTTCTTTCTCTGTTCACTGCACTGCGTGCTCTGACCTTGCTGGAGGCTAAGTAGTGTCACCAGCTGCATGTGTAACATGGTCATTGGTGATGAAAAGTGAACCAGCACAGCTCGCCTAGGGATGCAACCCCTTTTAACATATCTAACATTCCTGCAGGTGTGGTGGCTTTATTTGTGTGTTTTACTGTGTTTGTTTATTTGCCTGACTAACTAACTCATGTCCTCCTGCCCAGTGCAGATAGAGCCTTCTTATTTAACATTCCTGAAACTCTGAGTGTTTAGGATATAGATTGTTTCCAGTCTCAGGATGTAAAAGACATGGGATAGAAGCAAGAGAGATTAGGGCTCTTTTCCTCAAAGTTAAACAACTGGATTGGTTTTCAGGCAATGAGGCCCTGAAACAGCTAAATAAAAATAGTCCTGTACTTACAAGGAACTCACAGATTGTATTTCTTGAAGATCTGACCGAGGGGCTGGTTTGACCAGCAGCACTTGGGAATAGCCCAAACACATAAAACAGTTATCTCCTGGTGTCATAAAGAGATCTTTACTCAGCTGAAGTGAGGTAGCAGCAGGGCTGGAGTAATTTGGAAGGCTAATTATATCCTCTGTATTTAAATGAATCTTTTTACTGAGCCTTCTGTTCTGTGGCAGAGAAATAAAGTCCAGTCACTCCTAGCTCAGTACATCCCAAACTGCAGATGGTTTCTGAGAAGTCCTACAAAGAGAAGATGGCTTTTACTGGACTTCATTGCATGAACAGAGAAACAGTGCTGGAGCTTGGTGGAAAAGGGGCACAAAACACTCAAAACCCCACAGAATTTGAAGCAAATAATTCCCTTTCATGAGTCCCAGACAAAAACATTTTCTGATTATTCACATAGAAGTCCCTCTCTTCCACGGAATGTACACATACAGACTCTATCAACCGAAATCTCTCTTTTCAATCTGTGTAGCTCTAACAGAAATATATCAACAACTATTTCCTCCTTGTCTACCTATTCAAAACAGGGCCTGATAATAATAATGTTATTCGCGTTTGAAATATTCCCTTCAAGGAAGGATTTGGGGAAGTTTGTTCCGATTAGATTTGGATTCAAGCCCACAAAAAACAAGTAGAGAGAATGGTCTTTTGCTGCCCCATAAACTTCCCAGCTGGGCCAGAGGCACCACCAATGACCTGTGAAAATTTATCATAAAATAAATAATCTTGTAATAGGGAAGAGGAAGGAGAGCTGCAAGTGCATTTATGTCACCAACACAATTACCAAAACGATTTGTTCAGTTTGGAGGATGGGAGCAAAAGAGAGAAGTGTTGATGTGGATTAGTTTGGTTTAGTTTTGCTCCTTCTTGGTGGATGTAGATGTTTTGGAGTGACTGAGTGTTCCACGCCAGTGCCAGAAACAGCATGAACACTAGACTTTTTCCACTCAAATGTCTCCTGCTCTGTAAGAGGTCACCAGCTCACAACCTGTGGTTGCAGGAGAAGGAAATAAGATTGGAATCCATCCATTTTTCATCTGCACATCACTCGGACTACCAGGTCTTGGATTTCTCTCTTCTTCAGGTCAGCAACACTTGTGGAGATCTCTCTTGACATGGAAGTTTGCTAAGGCAGGGTCCTACACTTCCTTCACTTTTATTTCTGCCTCCTTCTTTCACAGCCTTGGCACGAGACCATCCCAGGCCCTTTCCTGAAGGACCAAGTCCTAGAAGTGCAGTTTGGGGTGTGATTAAAGCAGAGATACCACCAGATACCTATTGAGACATCAACTCCCCTTCTGTCCTTCTGCAGTCATTTCAGTGGCTGGCTTCAAATTTCTCAGACAGGTTTTTATCTTTTCACTTCCATCCTGTCTACTTTCACACAGCTTTGCGTTGTCGTGAAGACTCAGAAATGTTCTCAGAACAAAAAACTACTTCTGCTTTTCCCCTTTACTCTGCTGAGAGTTCCCCATGAGTCACTCTGTGTTTTCTTTAACCACCCTTCAAGGTTCCTCATTGTGCAACCAGGTTTTAGTGCAGGTTTTCATAAACACATCTGAGTTACACAAGGGGGATTTTTTTTTAAGTGGAAACAGGCTCAGTAATTTGTAAATATGCTTAGGTTGAAAAGGAGTTAAAAATACAGTCAAAGAGACTTTGCTTCCCTCCTTTCTCCCATGGTTCATGACCTTTGCTTTTTTCAACTTCCTCAATTTAGTTTCAGTAAATTGTCACAGAATGGCACAACACCTGCCTTGGGTACTTGAGAAATTGACTTTTCCTGCAAATTACCCTGATCAGTGACCTTGTCTGGCTACTAAAGGGGTTTGCAGAAGCAGTGTAGCTTTATGTGTGGCCATCTTCCATCTTCTGATTGGTATTTAGCCCTTTGAAGTTCACTTATCTCCTTAATGTGCAGCTACCTTTTGGGGAAAAAAAAAAAAAAAAAAAAGAGAAAAAGGAAGGAAAAGGTTAAAAAAGGCCATGATATGCTTGTCATATCTGAGACCAAAATACTAACAGTAAGACAAAGTATACTCCATCCTGGAAGGTGCACACAGAAATGTAAGCTGAAAGGCTCCACTGATCCTCCTTTCCAGAAGAATGTCTATAATTCCTTTTTCTCTTTAGATGTTGAATGTTCAGATACTGGTTGTCATTGTTGCAATTGAGTAGTGTTTACTAGAAAGGATTTAACAAGGCTGACCTTTCCTTCCTATCCCTTACTTTCCTTTTTTCTTTTTTTTTTTTTTTTTAATCTGTTGTAAAAGTCACCTCTCTGAGCAAAAAGCAAATATCTGCTCCTCCCCATACTGCACAAGTGTGGGGGCAGAGGTTACCTCTGGAAACCTAAAAGGTAAATTTCTTTTTTATGCTGAAGCTTTGATTTCACAGTGACATGTAAAGGGGTTATTTGTTTAATTAATTATTAATTGCTGTGGTGTCCAACAGGTGCCAGGTCTCAAGTGCAGTCCCTGGGGCAAGCAGCCCAAGGGGAAGCGTGGTTCACAGCAACCTTGGGCAAATTGGCCCAGGAGAAAGTTCTGGAGCTACTTCCCATGTCCTTGTCAAATATCAAAGAAAAACAGTTAAAATGTAAACTTATATTAAGCATTGTACTTAATTCTGACAAGCTTTTAGGATCAAATTGCAGACTTTAGTCAACAAAGGGGAATTAGTCCAGGCTCTTCAATGGAGGGGAAGGTGGGACAGCTGTTTGAGAGCTCTGTGCATAGTTCCCATCTTATTTTTCACATCTGTTCTGTTTAATTTAGCTAAGCACTTTGAGTCACAACTTGTGGCTGAAAACTTGAATCCTATTTTACCTGGGACTCGGTCTGATATTCTAGATCTTAGAAGGAAATTAAAAAATGCCTGAAAGATTACATTATCTAATAAATTTCCCCCACCCCACTCCCTTTATTTTTGCAACTGGTGAAGATTTATTGCTTAATTGCAATTTAAGAAAAATTTTAATTCAGTCAAATGCAAATTCTGTTTGCATATGTGGGATGATTTTTCTTCCTCTCCTTCTTTTTCCCTTATCTTAAAAAAAAAAAAACCAAACCTGAAAAAAGAGTCCTCCAAATTAGTTTTGAGTGAGGTAAAAACAGCAGAAAACTGTTTTCTTTATTTATATTGCTGTCTTTATCCTGTCTTACCTGATCCCCTCTCAAGATTTGCGATTTTAACCTAACAGCATCCTGAACTGCAGAAATATTGTTTTTGTTTCAGAGAGAGGGAAATTGAGACAGAGGGCTCATAACCCAAGAGGTGCACGGCCATGGACACACTACACTGTGTGCTTGGGTGAGAAATGATCTCCAGCCTGCTGAGCCCCAGAGGAGAGAGCTCAGAGCAGCTGCAGGAGCCAGCAGGATCCACCATTCCTCACACTGGGATTCTCAGTGGGGAACAGCAAGAGCACTTCAAGAGCATCATGGCACCACAGGAGCTCCTCCATCAGATCCCTCCTCTCCATCCCTCCACCCATCACTCCCCAGCCACCCAGGCAGCTGCTGGGATGCTGCAGGCACTGCTGCTCACAGGTTCTGCCCCTGGTACCTCCCTTCCCTCCGGAGGCTGTGCTCACCTCCCCTCAGCACAGCCTCAGGATGTACCTGATGGACACAGCCCCTTCCTGAACCCAGCACAGCCCCCAGTGTTGCACTAATGGGAGATAATGAGAATAACAAACCACAGTGACACGGGGCTCCTCTGCTATTAGAGAGGGCAAGGACATGAAAGGGAGTAAGGTAAGAGAGCTCCAAAGCCTTTGGAGCTACATTTAGACCACGGGGATTTGGCTGTGATCTCCCTTGCCCCAGGGTCAGCCATGGCACGTGAGGTGTCCCTGATCTGTGTCCCTGCACGCAGGACTGAGCTGCTCTGGAGCTGTGTCCAGCACTGCTGGGTGGCTCTGCACCCCCAGCACATCCCTGGGTGGGATGCCAGGACTGTGATGCTGTTCCCCAGCCAGGCCCTGGAGCCTTTAAGCTGTTTTTTAAAACTGTCTGAGTAGCTCTGGTCAATGGCTAGCATGACCAGATGAAATCTAGCAAACCTCAGTACAAACACAGGCTTGGACAGAACTCTGTTTTACAAGTACCACAAGGTTTGAGAGACAATTGCTTGTAGTTCCTCACTGTCTCACATCAGAGATCAGCTGTACAGAAAATCAGTACCCAACACCATGTTTTACCATAATTTAAAACAATTAAAACACAAATCACATCTTGAATCTGTTAACTTTCAGATAAGTATAATTAGACCCCAAAATGCTTTAAGTAGTGTTTACACATTTATTTACCAAAAGACAATTATTAAAACAAAGAAACATTCCCAGTTAATTGATGGAAAGATAGGAGCAAATGTAATTAATCATCATTAGAGTATGCAGCCCTTTATTGTTCAATGACATGTCGCTGTGGGAACTGCTGGCTGTGACACCACTCCTGTCTCTGGGACCCGCTCTGGGAGGAAAAGGGAGTTGCTGGCTGTGGAATGGGGTGGAATTACCAGGGGGGTGCTGGCCCTTTCAAATCCAGCATGTCCTGAGAATGCAGGCCACGTGCCCAGGAAAGGAGTGCCAGGGGGACCACAGCAGGGCAAGACAAAAATGATTCCGTGCAAACAGATCTGTTGGAAAGCAGAAGAAATGGAACATGTCAGTAGAATTACACCAGTGAGGGAAGAAGAAAGAAGCCCCATGTCCTTAAGCTATTTGACTCTCCAAAGCACAGTACAACAATATTAACTGTTGTAGGATAAGAGAGCTTTTTATTCCAATATGATGCGAAGTAGCTTTGCTTGAAAGATTTCTTCTGTGTTTTCAAAAATCCTTCTGGTTTCCCAGAGGGAAAATGAGGATTACACCAGTAAACCCTGAGCAAGCATGCCCGTTGCAGGAGCATTTCTTTAGTGCAGAAACAACTCTGCTGGTTTCTTTCATTGCAGCAACTTGGACAATTACTTTAATCACAAAGCCTAATGGAGCTACACGAGCTGCCTTCTGTAAGCAACCTTTGTAAATTTGGGGTTTATCCTCCAAACTACTTGTGAAGGATTGTCACAACTTTCTCCACTGTTCAGAAACAGCTTGCAAGAAAACTGCTTTAAAGTCCGAACTGCTAACATTTTGCTGTCATAAAACTACTTTATTCTTAACTGAATAGGATTCCAAAGGTAGAAAACACTTTTTTTTTTTTTTTTTTAATTTCAGCTCTTTTATAATTATGGTTGAATTTCACCAACCACAACATTGAAGTTTGAAATGTCTTGTTCTTTGTTCAGTTGTAGATGTGCAGGCCTTACAAAATACTTTATTCCAAAAAAGGCCATGAAATTGCAATAGAGAAGGTTCTGTTCTTAATCTCTATAAGCTTCAGTTGGCTAAGAACAGGATATATCCCTAAATCTATAGTTGTCCTTTTGGAAATACTTTCCACTTTTTTCTTCTTTTACTTCCTTCATTGGTTCTCAAGATCTAGTCTTAGTCTTATAATTCATGACACAACATTTTGTATTGTACCTCCAGCAGAAGCCTCCTTATGGATATAAATCAGATCTGAGACTCATCAGCACCCAAAATGACTGACCCATTTCTGTAGGAAATTTTTTTCTTGAGGAAAAAGCCTTTAATTTGAGAGACAGAATGTGTCTGTAAGTCCTTAATTGAAAAACAGATACCTGGTCTGTGAGTAAAAGGCTTACTAATAGTCTAGAAGGAATAAAACTAATTTGTCTGGCTGATAAATTAATAAATTGATAAGAGAACCAACTGAGCAGTCAGAGTGGGGCATCAGGCTCTGCACAGGGTGGAGCTCTCACTGTGACCACTTCCACTGCATGGCAAAGTAATGAAAAAAGGAAATCGGAGATAAAAGCTTTGGACTGTCCTCCACTCCAGAGAGTGGTAACTGAGCTGGTCCTGGTTAGACAGAAAAGCAGGAGGAACTGAAATGCATTAGTACTATTTGATGTGAAAAGTTTGATATAATAAAAAATTATGCTTTTTGTCATACAAATGCAGCTTTCCATAAACAGCCTCAAGAATAGGAAGCACATTGTTCAGATTTCCTGCTTTTCCTGGGTTTGGATGATCTGCTTTTGCTTTTTATTGAACACAAATGATTATTCTTAGAAATAGAAGCTATTTTCACACATAAGTAATAAAGAAGAGGGCCCCCATATAATCAGGGCCTGGAAGTAGATGCAGTAAAACATGAACTACATTAGTTCTAAATACTGCTCTGAAATTATTGATTTTACATTACTGCAGAGTTCTGTTGAGTTACTTGAACATCTTAATCACTAAACTGACTGCGGACTTAAGTCCTTCCCATTTTGTCAGTTCTTTCATCCCCAAGAAGCACATTTCTGTAGCTGTAGATCAGTCAGGCCAGAGCACTTTATTATATACATCACTTGTGGAGCCTACATTTCATCTACAGTTCCTTTTTCCTTTGTCTTTTAAAGTCAGGCTATCCTTACTCATTTCTCTGTAACTATTTTTAATTTGCTTTTCTCAATTTGGAACAAGGAATTAAAGAAATAAAACTCCTAGACATTGCTGCAACATCATCATTGAGGAAAAAAAACAACCACTCCACAACAAATAAAAGCAAAACCTGACACAATTCAAAGAGCATTTAGAACCTGTAATAAGGAATATTTGCTAAGAGAGGAGGAAGATAAAGCAACACAGGATTGAACATGCTTTGAATTTACAGTCCTATATATAGTCTTGTGCTGTGATGCAGACCATGCTGCCAATTTTACTTATTTTAAGCAAAACATGAATATTCTGTCTGTCTAGCTCCTGCTGACTTGGTCTTCATGGGACTACACTTTCCCCTCTTTATCACACTTGACAACTATATAAATATGTATATATACATATATGCATATGAAGGGACCACCCACGAAAATGGAAAGAAGTATTTGAATTTTGTCATCCTTGAAAACTCCTACTGTGGGCCAATTTCTTCTCTTCTACTGAAGGGCTCAGCTAATTTCAGGATTGCTTTATCTAGAAGCCAGCATTTGCCTGGAAAGCACAAGTTGTTTTTAGAGAAAACTCAGGAAAACTTTCTCTGCAAGATGTGTGGGGAGGGGCTATCAAAAAAGAAATTGAACAATTTTGGCACCTCATCCCTCACAATATTTTTAGTTAACAATGTGTGTATATATACACACATATATACACACACACATATATATATGGAGGGGGGGGGGAAGTCTATGTTTCAAATCTCCCAACTAAAATCAGATTTTAAAATGAGGAGGGGAATTGGAAAACCCCATTTTTTCATTAAAATATGCATCATTTGAATAAAATAAAAATGAGGATTATTAAACTATATTCTAGTTTAAAGAATGTTTCTGTGGACAATTGTTTGTCAATCCTAGTCCCACCTGGCTTTTCAACCAGAAACAAAACCAATAATTCCTTGTCTCTGAAACAGCATGTAGATTTTTGTCTCTCACAACTGGGTGCAGAACTCCCTTCAAGGACTGTGTAAATCACCAATCACCCTGAGATCCATCATTTATAGCTGTCATAACATTCACTTACAGACCCAGCACCCAAAACTCTCATCCTCATATACTTTCTTCTAAAATAGAACTAGCTCTTTTATATCCATCACAATGTGCTGGTGGAGGCAAGAAATTGTTTATTTGGTGACTGGAGTCAGAGATGGATCTGGCAAGGAATTGTTTATTTGGTGACTGGAGTCAGAGATGGATCTGGTCATCCCAAAGGCACGGGTATTCACTTCTGTCCAAGAAACCTCAGATATGGCAATGCAAAGACAGCAGAGACTGAAGAATTAACACAGCAGTGGTGAGAGGTATTTCAGAATCCATGCTCAACCTTGCAAAAGCTTTCTCCAGAAAATTTTCTAGTCATTTGTCTTGTAGCACAGAAATGCTCTTGATACTCACGTTCTGGACCTGCATCCTTTTCCCCAGCCTGCTATTGATAATAGCGTGGTTCCTGGCACTCAGCTTGGATTTTTGGCACTGCATCTCAGCTGTGTGCCAGTGTACAGCAGACAGACCTGCCCCTGGAATTCCACTGCTGGAGGTGCTATCCATTCCCTCTGGTAGGGATGGGTACATAAACTGTTATGTGTAATGAGCTGAGCTTGGACAGAAATGGGATGAGAAGGTAAATAAATCAAAACTAAACACAGACCTAAATGGAGAGCCAGAAACTGTCAGAAAACTGAGTTCCAGTCCCTGCTGCAGGGAAGATCTAGCACTGAGTATTAGCCTTCAGTCTGAAGCAGTAAGCCCTGTTGATCTGCACTGGCTTTGAACTCAAGTACAATTACAACTGAAAAAGCACCTGAATAGCTGGACTGTCACACAGAGAGATTTGGAGAACACTCCAGAAAGTATCAGCTTTAGGATTTTACTGAGATCTCTGGGGCGAGCTGGAAAGAGAAGATTCTTTTTCTGGCTACAGAAAAGTAATATGTCCAAGTGCTGTTTTGGCAATCAGGTAATTATTACTTCTGTAAAGGGTCCTCTCTTGCAAGGAAGTTCACCTCAATAAGCAAAAGGTGTCATGCAAAACCCCTTGCAAAAAATACACAAGACAGAAAAAGTAAACTTTTATCTTTTTATGTACAGGAAGTAGAAGCACACCTTCAGCAGTGGGAAAGCCTCTGAATATACCTACAATCATATTTGCTAAAGTTTTTTTTTAATAAAGAGAGGCCCCTTCCAGCCTTCCAATCCCAGCCCTAAAATGAGAATACGCTGGGCACAGAGACAATGAGGCAATACAGGAGGGCAGTGTTGCAATGTCAGGGACACACCTGTGTGCAGCCCCAGCTCAGCCCTGAGTGACTGCTCCTTACTTTGGTGGCAAAAGTCTAAAAGGGCTAAAAATAGTGCACAAAATAAACTGCCAGATCCACACCTGCTACCCTGTCCAGAGGGCAGCCCCAAGCTGGTCACCCAAGAGGGTTAGTTAAATGAGAGAATCCATCTATTTTTACTGGGTAAGAAAAGCAAGAGCCTTATTAACCTTTCTAGAATAAGAATTTCCCCCCCATCCAATCCAAATTATGCTGGAAAAGGATGGCAGAATTTGGCCCATGTCTGTCACAAAATATCAAAAGCATCCTGCAGGTGCCTACAATACGAGCCAGGGAGCTGCCTATATTTTTATACAATGAACTTCATTCAAAATTCTGTTTCTTAGTTCCCAAGTGAGAAACAAAGAGCAACACACTTGTCCTCAGGGCAGGGTTTTTCTTTTTGCATTGTTTTTGCCACAGATCATTAAAAAAATAGCTCTTACCGGGCCATTTTCAAAACCACAACATATTCTTATGCGTCACAACATATCCCTACTCTTCCCTCCCTCCTGTGACAGGTATTTAATTGAGCTCAAACTTTGTTTCTACTAAGATGCAAATTTGGAAAAACAAGATCACTGCTGCCTGGGGCTTGGTTAGCTGAAGATAAAAAAGCAACACCTGTTTTAGGTATGGCTATGTGGAAATGCAGCTACTCCTCAGGCAACATACCCATGGTAACCAACTGCAAAACTTGTCCTTCTCGTTTGCTTCCTGGAGACTACAGCACTGATATGGGTTGAGAAGTCTGTGTGTAACACGGATTTTTTTTTTTTAATAATATTGCCTTGTGAAATGTTGTTCATTATCATTTTTAATGTGACATAGAAGACAGCTTTCCATTTAAGTTGCCCGTTAGTCTGATTAATAACTTATTTTTATTTTACATTTTGTGTTTTATGCTGCCTGCGAGGCAAATATTATCAGTGTTTTCCTACAAGAAGTAAGACAATTCACAGAACACATTTCATGCCCTGAGATCAGAGAAATAAGTTTAGATTTATAATACCCAAGGACTGTGGCTTTTTATGAAGTGTATAAAGAGGGCATGTTTAATTATGTTTTGTTTATATCAGTGCTTTGTCTGCAAAAATAACATGAATTAGCATATTTTCCTATCATCGGCAGTTATTTCTAATGATTGATTAAATTTCTTAAGTGTAGAGTGGATTAAATCACAATTTCTTGCAAATAATTTGGGAAAGAAAAGATAGAACTAACTACCCAATTAAAGTGGGAGAGATCAGAGTCTGACCGCTCCAGGCAGCGTCCTGTCCATCTTTTATAGTGACAACAACAAAAATAAAAAGCAAAATGCTTATTTTAAGCTGAAGCATTAAGTATGGAGAGCTAGACGATAAAAACTGTATTTTGCAAGCCCTGGATGTATTGCCAGGGGTGGCCTGGCTGGAATTTATCATTTTTCTTCCAGTACCAGGTCAGTCCCATTTGTGTTCCTGACCTGCTCTGGCTGGGGCAGGGCTGAGCGCTCTCCTGCACCGGCACTGAGCTATACATTTCTATTTTTAAAAATCGAAGCATGGAGCATTCCGAAGTGGCAGAAGCCTTACACCAGCAAAAGATGATGCTCGCCATCCTGGGAAGGACGCTCCGAAATTCTCTCGGTGTAAAAAACCCGGCATGGCACCAGCGATAGTGAGGGGACCGTGAGGTGCACAAGGCCAAGAACCGCAGCACCCAGCCCTCCCAAATCCTTGCTTTGTTTCAACCCGTCAGTACAACAGCATCTCTGCTCACTTGCACGCTATCCCTGTAGAAAATAGAATTAAAAATATGTGTATTGGAGGAGTTTTATTGAGGCGGGGAGCAGCGGCCGGGCCCGTTCTGAGGCGGGAGAGGCCGAGGGGCGGCGGGCAGACGTGGTGGACAGACGCCATCTAGTGGTGGCTGTGGGTGGTGCAGGCGCTCTGGGGCCTTCCCTCTCTTTTTCCCTTTCCCTTCCCATTTTCCTTTCCCTCTCCTTCCCCTCTCCTTCTGTTTCCCCTTCTCCGTCTCCTTCCCATTTTTGTCTCTTCTTCCCCTTCCTCTTTTTCCCTCTCCTTCCCCTTTCCATTATCCTTCCCATTATCCTTCTCCTTCCCCTTCTCCTTCTCGTTTTCTCCTTTTCCTCCCCTCTCTTTCCCCTTTTCCCTCTCCTTCCCCATTTCCTCCCCCTCCCCTTCTCCTTCTGCTTCCCCTCTCCTTCCCCTTCTCCTTCTCCTTCTCCTTCTCCTTCTCCTTCTCCTTCTCCTTCTCCTTCTCCTTCTCCTTCTCCTTCTCCTTCTCCTTCTCCTTCTCCTTCTCCTTCTCCTTCTCTTTCTCCTTCTTCTCCCACCCAGGGATGCCAAGTGCTGCCGGACCTGCCAGCGCCGAGGCTGTCCCCACATCCCGGGACACTCTCACACCTCCACGGGTCCCCAGGGACAAACACCCAGACAAGCAGCCGGAGCTGAAGGCACAGAGCGTGTCCCGCTGAAATCACAGAATATTCCGAGTTGGAAGATTCCAGGAGGATCACAGAACGGCACACAGGGGGATTGAAACCCCGAGCTCGGCGTTCTCAGCACCGTGCCCTGACCAGCAGGTTTCTCACTCCCCAGGGTGCCTTTAGGATGCTCAGGGTCTCAGTGCTGACCTTTAATGCAGAAACATTGAAGATTTATTAAGCTGACACTCTTTATTTTTGTTTTTCCCTGTGAATCTTTTTTTATACTGGGGAAGGAGGAACAATGCGAGCCTCACATGCTGAGGTTTCAGGGTTCAGAGCTACCTACAAATCCCAGGCAGAGACTGTGGGGCTGCAGAGTTAATGCCGGCACTTCAGCATTCAGCATTCGACCTGCCTTTCATCCTGAGGGCAGTGGTTTTATGTATTTGGGACACAGTTCCCCATTTTAGCTTTTATATTATTCATACTATGAATATTTTAGCCCAATAAATATTTTCTCTTCAACATGAATTAGATAAAACCACTCGGGACAATCTCTTCACTCTTTAGCTGCTTTTGGCTTGGCTTTGTTTTAAATGATCCCCCTGGATATTGTTATTTCCATGCATTTCCAAAGTACAGAAGGAATGCGGGAGACAGTCTGTGTTTATATGTGCTTGAAACACTTTAAACTCCTGTGCAGCAGCTGGATGCCACAATGACAGGTGCAATATAAGAACCACCTGTGTAAATTACTTCCAACTCACTCATTGCAAATTCTGAATTCCTCACATTTTGCATTCAGAAGGAACTCTTGGGCTGCGAACCAGTATTCAGTTGCAAAGTTGATAATTATGGCATAGTTAGGGAATTAATCAACACAAGCACAAGGTCACCACTGGAGATCTGTTTATCTTCAATGCCAACAGGGCAAGTTAAGTGGTCTTAGCAATAAGACCCAAAAATGCACCTGCTGAAGACAGGGCTGATGTGCGAGAGCAGAGACAAAACCAAGGATTTTGGGCTGCATTTTGCACTGAAAATTTCTTCCACAGAAAAAACCTGAGATCTCTATTTTAGGATCACTTTTCTACAAAATGAAGCTGGTGGGAAAATCGTCCACAAAAAAAGTGGCTATGAAAAAAATTTAATTTGCTCATTTGCATTCAATTCCTAGCAGTACTTTGGTTTGGAATCTCTAAAAGGCACATTAAACCATACCTCATAGCCTGCAAATCAAGTGCTAATTAAAACTGCATTAACCCTAATGGATTGGAAAGAAGAAATCTAATTGCAAAAACTTCTGTTTACCTAAGACACGCTGGAAAAACAAACCATCCCATATTTCTCCTCAGTCTGTTTTTTTTCTTTCTCTCAGCATGCACACAGAGAGCTGCCTCCCCTTGCTCTGTAATTTACTAAATCAACCTTTTGAGGGAGGTTTCGAGCATGTCAAGCCTCTCTCATAGTGCTTTATAACCAACCTTGTACTACCACAACTTCAAAATCTATCCAACAGCTCTCAAAATCCTGCTGGAACGAGCCTGTGTTAATCAGTCACAGGTGCTGACTGACTGCTACCTGCCCAGTTACTTCATGATCTCCCTCCACTCTGAGCACCAGGATGTATTTCCTGTACTGGGTGTATCTGTTGCTCTCACTTGCTGGTACCAGGTCTGCAATTCCATAAATTCCCCCTAGTTTAGGACAAGCCTTGTCTTGTCTTCCTTGATTTCCCACATGGATGGGGCAGAAGCATCACTGTGGAATCCACTTAATGATAAGAGCCCTAGGAGCATTGGTGATAAATGATCTGTTGTTTAGGGTAGGAGGGACCAACCACTCTTTTTTTTGGGGTGTTCTGATTTCTGTTTGTTTTCCTTTTAGGTCCTCACCTCCCATTCGATGGGAACATATCAAAAACTGAATTTCCAGCAGAATGTGGGCTTGAAAAGGGATGGGAAGGGGGGGAGCTAAGCTGTAAGTAGCCCCCCGAGGCTTGTTGTCCTAATGAATACCAGGCCACAAATTAATGAAGGAGGTTTTAGGAAAACACTGTGATTTTCTTAGCCTTTCAAGCATCAGCAAATCTTCCAGAAGTCCAGACAGCTGTTTACAGCTTGCTAAGGTGTTGATTGTTTACAAATTAGGTTTATCTTTGAAAAGTCTGCCCTGCACCTATCAGCCTGTTAATGTCACTCATCGAAGAAGTGAAGGTCCTTCTCAGCCAAAGAAGAAAGGCAAACTTTGGTGGTCTGGTCTGTAGGGAGCCTCCTTGGTTTTACCTCAGGAATAGCCAGTATTTTTCTAACCTCCCCATTTCAGATGGTTTTGCCCTGGATTTGCTTCAGCATTCACAAATTCATTTGTTTGTAATTGTTCCTAACAGAAACAGTTTCAAGCACAAGCATCGCCTTTGTTTTTTTTGGATATGCAAAATAGTTTTCAGCTTTTCTCTAGAAACAAAGAGTCTGGGGCAAAAACAAAAACAAAACAAACAACGACAACAACAAAAAAGGAATATTATATAAAAGAGGAGCTTCTGTTTGAGATTTGTTTTCTCCATGACAGCTGTACAGCCCCACAGGCAGCACAAATTGGCCAGGTTGTGAAGTCAAGGCCAGTGCCTTCAGCATTCAGCAGCTTCCTGTGTCTTAATCTTTCTGTTTGGGGAATGAACTGCAATTTGTTTTCATTGACCCATAGCTTCAGTTGCAGAGTGTAGGATTACTTTAATGGACCCAAACTTGAGGCACATCAACTCTATTTTTAGTCCTTGTCCTTTCTTGTGCCCTTCATCCCCGGGCTGTCAGCAGAGCCTGCTGTGCTCGCTCTCTGCCCAGTGCAGGAGGATCTGGAGGAGAGAGGGAATGCTCTGGGATTGTCTGGGTGGGCCAGGGGAGTGCCCACCACCATTCTGCTGTGCCTCTGGCTCTTCAGCACTGTTCCCCCACCCCCAGCCCATCCCAGGAGCCTGTGCCAATAACAATTTGGAACCCTGACTCTGGGGCACCATAAATCAAACCCTGAGCCCCCTAGCAAGAGCAATTTCCTGGCTGCAAGTCAATGTGTTCCATAATTTTCTGTGTGCCATCCAGACCTGTCATTTAGCAAAGGCTGCAGGTTTTTCTTTCTCATGAAGGAGTGGTGTGAGATGCAGCCATCCCTGTACACCATATCCCCGTGTGTTTACCCTGGACATGGACAACAGACACCCAGGTGAGTTATCCAGCTCATACAGGACTCTCAAAGCAGTGAAAGATGCCCTTCTGGTCGAAGTTACAGACTCGAGAAACAGCAGTTTATATATTGCTTCATTTCTTTGTGCCTCAGCTTCTAGACTGGAGATAAAATTTTCCCTTTTCTTTATTTCAATTAGATTTACATCTCCATGGTATAGATAGTATACTCAGCATCTGCTAACTGGGCCATAATCTCTACAGGCCTTAAATGCTCCCATATCCCACCAATAATACCACGTTTTCAAAAACTGGCATTTTCCCCACAATCAGGAAAAGAGGTGGAATATGTTTCTCTCTTTTAAAACTCCAAGTACTGCCAGCAGCTGTAACACCATGGGGTACACTGACAAAACCTTGATTTTATTCCTTAGGATAAAACTTCTAGCCAGAGCTCCCTATTATAGTCAAACAGCAGCTGGACAGACCTGATGCTGCATCTTGATTTCCTGGCACTGCTTGGAAGGCAGCTTTGAAAAAGGTCTTTGGAACCCTTCAGGTATCAATAGGTTCTTTAGAAAATATACTGCAACCTGATGAGGGAACGTGAAATCTTGAGTCCCCTCCGAAAACTCATGAAACCCCAAAAATCAACAATCACAGACCCAGATAAACATCTATACAGCTCTGAAACTGAGCCTGAAGCTCTTTGAAGGAACCCATAAGTCACTAGATTTGCACTGACTGTTTCATGCTCAATAAAAAACAGGAAAGTAATTAACAAGCAAATCCAAGTCTTCACCCAAACATTTCAAATAACTTTAAAGCTGGAGTCCCTTGTAACTGTGCCTGGCAGTTGTATTAGCCCTTTCAAAGAAAACCACCAAAATGAGCTGGTACTTAGTTCCCTTGCTCATCTGCCATTTAGCTCATTATGACATTGGTCCAGCAGAGAGTAAGAATTTGCACTGCTTTGTTACAAAAATTCAGGATCCAAAAGAAATTATAAAGAATTATCCTGGGACTTTATCAAGTCTTCTCACCTGAAAAGAATTTTCTATCTTGCATGGGAAGTTCCCCTGCAGGAGAGAAGCCTTTCCTGCCATTTTGGAGTGGAATCCAAATGATAAAACATTTTATCAAGGCAGTTAGCATATCAACATGCAAATCCCTATAGAAAAATGCACTGTTGACAAAACAGCTAGAAGGCAGCTCATCGTGGTACAGAAAATGGAAGAAAAACCAAAACCCAGCAACTTGTATCCAGCCAGCCACTGTGTTGGAGAGAGACCACAGAGGCCAAGATCCACAGGGTTTTGAACACTCCTCAGTCAGAGCTGCAAAACAAGACTAAAGTGTGATAGGAACCGGATTATCTTGGAAAAGAACCATAACAATAGTTCTCCATTTCTGTCTAATAATCAAGGAAACAATAATCAAGATATCCTTGTTTGTTGATTGTCAGAAATGTTCACACACAATTTCCAGCTTTTCTTTTGCCTTGCGGGCCAGTGGGAGAACTGATGTCACATAGTCAGATATCTCTGAGATTAGCAGCTGTAAAACAGACCCATAAACCCCAGGTTTTGTCAGCAAGAAAGAAAAAATGCATTTGAACTCCACAGTCTGTTATTTACAAAGGGAGAACTGGTTGTTCTTTTACTTGTCAGACAACAGAAGAAAATGTTCTGTTTTGAGTTGCTACCCTAAGGTCCTGTGCAGTCAGTACAGTGGGTGAAACAACTTCCCAGCCCCAGCAGGAGCAGGTGGCTCAGGAATGCCAAATATTTTGAGATATTACTATAACTACTACAGAGGAAGAAGTCCTCTTCTCCCTCAGTTGTCCTTGATACTCTGCCTGTTCTCCACCTGCACTGCTTTAAGAAACTTTCTTTTTATTAGTTGGTATTAAAGTTCCCAGAAGAAAAGTATTTTCCTCTTTTTCCCCCTCACTTTCAATACTGTAGAAAACTTTGGGAGAAATATAATAAACAAGTTAAGATCAGAATTTCCCAAAGTGAATGCCTCTGCTCCACAAACAGCTTTAACACATCCAGTGGTGAAATATTCACTGAGATTGCAAGCAGGCCTCCCAGCGCTCAAAGTATTTGAATCTGCCTTCAGGGAATGAAAGAGTTAATGGAGTTACCTTACATTTAGTATTCATCTTTTTTTCAGCTTTGTCAGGTAGCAGACAACAAGCCCAGGCTTGACTTGGAGCATCAGCTCTGTACTAGCATAGTCTTGTGGGTAGCCTAATGTAATATTAATTCAATTGACATCTCTGCTGAGATCAGTTACAAATGTAGGGTCCAAGTTATTTAACAGTTGGTGCAACTGTATTTGAATTTTGGTCATAGAGACACATGCTGGGTTAACAGGGCCAGGGAGAGGGCCAGAATCCTGTAGAGAAGAAGTGACCTGGGACTCCTGTTTTCAAGGCAGGATTGGTATAAGGAAAAAAACAGATTATTCCTATTGTTCCAGAATAGATATTCTAGTTATAAGTTAACATTTAATCTTAAATTGACACTCATTTAACTCATTAAAAGATCTGGGAGTGTGAACAGCAAAGAAATATTTGTGAGCATCTTCTACAAGCTGACCTAATTTATCCTTCCTGAAGAAATAGATCTGGACACTGGGCAAACCTGGGCAGGTCAAAGGTCTTTGGAAGGGGAAAAAGATGTGGATGATAGTCTGAGTTATCTTAGAACACAAAGCTCCAGAGCCTGAATCACTGAGAATTCACAGCAAAAGGGATCTTGCTTCTCTCCAAAGTTGCTACAAATATTTCCAGATTTTGCCACATGCACAAAACTAGAATTGAAAATTCTTGTCTGAAGGGTGAACAATCTTTCCATGCTCTTAGTAAAACATAAAAACCACAACCCTAAAAATTTCTCATGGAAATTTCAGCTAAAAAAAAAAAAATTCAAACCAAATATCCCCATCCTATATTTTCCCTTAGACTATACTTTTAACTAAATCTGTCCTGGGTTTCTCTAGGCCCTCTGCTCTTTTGCCCTCAGTCCTGATCTCTGGAAGAAACTTCCACTGTCAGCAGAGGTTCCACTTTCCGGGACCCCCCTTCCTTACTCACAGGAAAAAAATCATCTTCACCTGAGAATCTGTGATTACTTAGCTGTGTAAGTAAAAATGTGTCAGGTGAAAAAGAATATAGAAAATTAGCCTGCAGACTTTGAAAGACAGGTCATTTTATCTGAACTGGTTCAGCCTAACAGGAAACTTTGCTGTATATGGCAGTTTGTTTTTGGCTTTTGGTGGTTTTTTTAGCGAAATACTTTGAAAAATATGAGAAAAACGGAATTAAAGCCCATTTGCTCCAAAGTGGGTACGGTCAAAAAACATGGCAGAGTGAAACAGAGCAAGAGCACTAAAAGATTAATTCCTTGTGCTGCTGCTTTCCTGCCAAAACCCCATGCATTTAAAATCCAATCCACTGCAATTACACCAGTCCCCAGCCACACACCATGCATCTGTAGGAGCACAGTGAGCAAGAATTGGATTTCCCTCAGTTAAGGTGTCAAGGGAACAGCCAGCAGGTTGGAATTGTATCCAGACATTTGCACATATATACAGCAGTGAAACTAAAAATACTTTCTGCCCTCCATCAAGATCCAGCTCACAAAGCTTTGTGATATTTTATCCTGGTGCCATTATAACACTAACACTTTCAAATAAATAATATGTTGCTACAGAAATTCACAAAATTTACCTGTGGGAACATCTTTTTAGTGAAGTAAAAAGCTCCACACAAGAATGTTGCTGTACCTTGGTGAGACAATTGTCTCAGGCTGAGATGCATCCCTGTAGTGGGAATGTGAATTGCATCTTCAGACCAGAGGCAAAAAAACTTCTTGGAAACCTCATCAGCTAAGCCATTGCAATAGATTTAGACACTGGAAGAAGATTAGAGCTGTCTGGTCCTCACTAAGATGACAGAGCAGGGCCTCCAAATGCTCTGATGTCAAACCAAGGTACACAAGCAGCTCAGCCCCCACAGGCAGAGAGGTAAATCACTGGCAGCAGCAGGTAAATCACTGTCACAGGGCTCCAGCAGATGTTGCAGCCCTCGTGTCTGCAAATAAGAAAATAATTGTGGGGGAACACCTGGTTCTCATCCTACCTAACATACCTGCCACCGGCACTCGGGACACAGAGGCACATGTGGAAAGCAGAGCAAACATTTATTTAAAATCACTGCAGAAAACATGACGATATCTGGGGTCAGGGGGAGCAGAGAGAGCTGCAGGTAGTTATTTATTTAATGAACTGAAGTGCTTTTGCATGGGATAGAAAATAACAGAAGCAGGCAGCCTGGCAAGGCAAGAATGCAAAAGCCTATTTCCAGACACAAATTTCAGATTGAAATATAATGATACATTTCAATCACCTGGATGTAGTTGTATAAGGGATAAACAACTCCCCTTATGTGCAAAATTCCCCATTTCAAAGTCTTTGCTCATTTAACTCTGAATACCCAAACACTGTGGTCTGTGGTTGTGACTGGCATACAGAGGGGATGCACTCTCATGCTGCTGAGGCTGCATTTTACATTTCTGTGATTTGCTTCACAGCAGCTGCCAGATGCTCCAGTGAAATCAGATCTGTATTGTCCAAACACAGGAGAAGAGTCAGACCCACAGGCACACAGAGGCTCATCACTTTCCATCTTGTTGTACAAAGCATGTCTGTGCTTTCTGCACTGTAATATCCTTCCTTGCAAAAAAAAAAAAAAAAAAAAAACAAACCCTACCTGTGCTTCTTGCACAGCATCAGACACAGCACTGCTGGTCAGAGAGATTGGATCCTTGCTGGCTGGAAGGGTCTGTGAGCCTTGCCAGGGAACTGATGGTCTTCAAGTTGAGAATTGTAATTATCTGAACTCTCATCTACTCCAAGAATCTGCACACCCTTATAAGAGAAGTGTGGCAGCAATATGTAAGGTTTTGTAATTGAGAGAAAAAGGGGAATATTTCTGGTGTCACATTATAAACACAAACAGACTTGCAAATGCTGCCAGCACATGTCTGTAAGAAATGAGGATATTTTTGCCATGTCAAAATTCAGTGGAAATATATCTCATACATACCATATTTCTGTAATATATGTAACTTTTGTTATTGTTGCTTCTCATTGTAAAGCCCTAAGATCATTCTGCAAACATCTTCATTATTATTTTGAGGTCCTTTTTTTTCTTCTACAGATGAAAGCATGAGAAAATTTGGGCAAATATCTGACTTTTTCTCCCACTACAGATGCAGTATCTTCACTGAGGACCATATTGTCATACCATGTTCCCAAAACTTTTGATAAGTTCTCGCTGCCCAGACAATGAAGTTTGTTTTACAGCTAACTATCCACTCTGACAGCCAAGCCCACATAGGCTGGCACAGGTCCACTGACTTCTGTGAATTCACAACAATTTGCATATGGCAAAAACATAGATTAAAGCTCTTTTTGAAGGGTTTAGGCTTGATTGCACCAGGGAGTTAAGCACCTTTTAAAATCTGATCACTAAAAACACTCTTAATTTCTTCTTATTAGAAAACCTAACTTCAGATAAGACACTAAATCACAGTTATTCCCACACTGGTAAGTAAAATTGTGCATCATCCTTTATCCGACTGACAGCTATTGTCTGAAAATTATGAACAACACAGCTGCAGGGATCTTAGTCAGGGATCATCCTGGATTCTGGACAAATGAGGGAGTGGAGATGACAAAGTGGCTTAACTTTTCAAAGAAGGCACTCACCAGTCCAGGGTTGAAGGAAAACTCAACAAGTGAATGTACACACTTTAATGTGGACGACACTTATTCTTTTATGTGACCCAGATAAAAATCACACTCAATTCTCACTGTATCTGCTTTCCTAATACTCATAAACAGAGCTTTTATAGTGCTTTGAATTAGATCTGTGATTTGTGAGCGACATGTATAATAATTAGACTGTGAAGATGTACAGTTAATCCATTTAAAGGTGTGAAGAAGTCCATTTAATGAACATTATAGTCACATTAGACTTGGAAACATCTAACTCTTTTGTTGAATAAAAAGAAGTTCAATGAGATTAACTTCTCTTAGTTGGTTTTAAAGAATACTCAAACATGTCCTACTCTGATAGTGTACTATTCCTTGGTGCATGGTTTCTGCATACCAATGTCTTCAGTGTAGAAGAGTAAGAATAAGACTGGGAGACATTCTATTTCAGTTAAATAATTACAAATTAAAGAGGATCACTTCTACTTTCTATACTTACTGTAGTATGATAAGAAGCTGAACTCCTTGAACTTGTAATTATATAACAGAAATGTTAATCTCCTGGTTCGGTATTCAGTTCTACTGCATTAAATGTATTCTTACAATTATCAAGTTTACTACATAGCACATAGACATTTCTATTGGGAAACCTATTATTTAATCATATCAGATTTTGACCATAAATACCATAATGGAATTCTGTTTTCAAAATCTCTCACTGCCACAAAATGACTAATGAAGGTTAGTACACCTATGTAGCTTGAGAACCTGAAAAAACATCTCTGTAATTTCTGATTTTCAATTTGTAATGCTGAGTTTCTGATTATTTTCCACAGCTTTGTGCAATTAAAAAAATAATTTTTAAAAAAGAGAACATATAAGTCCAAAATACGCTAAGTAACTTGTAATAAAGAAATTTAATTTTAAATATATGTACTTTAAGCAGCTGTTCTCCTCTTAGGAGAAACTCATTTAGGCTTAAGAGTTACTGGCCGAAGCTATCTTCTTTTCACAGCATATTATAATGTGTGCCATTGGCTTTAATAGTTTGGAAGTACAATTTACATCCTTGTCCATTTAAATATATAAAAACTATTTCAAGGGGTAGGGTAACCAGCTAGAAAACAGAATCGTTCACTGACTTCCAATTCCATTTTTTAACAAAGAAAATTGTGTCTTTCCAGCAAAATTCTGGCTCCCAACGCTTTAATGAAGCTGTACCCCTGCTAAAAAATGAAGATAAGCTCTGCACAGAGTCACTTCAGAGAGACTTTAACCAGTGAAATTCCTGCTTCCAGTGGAGATTCCTGGCTTGCTGCGTGCATCAGGCTACATTCTTTTGCAGTTTGCAGAGCAAAACCTGATAAGATCAAGAGACAGCATAATCCTGGCTAATGAAGGGTGAGTTTTTATGCACTGTATGGATGCAGTTGAACATTGGAAAAACAATCCTTCCACCTGGGGAGGCTGGGGTAGGGGAAGTACCCTCTTGAGGGCTAACCCTGGACCTAAACTGATACACAGGTTTCACCTACTGAGCATGTTGAGCCTTCCAGTCATTGCCTAAAGAAATATTTTACCTGTCCTAGGAGCTGTGCGTTGTCTGCTACTCAAAACTCCCACAGCACCATTTGCAAAGCACTGCCATAAACACATCAAAACCCCCCAACATTTTACTTCCCAAATGTGAACCTTGGAGTTTTATCAGGGAGAGGCTTCTACCAGTCAAAAGGAGAGGAAGAAACAGAAACATGAAAGAAGAGCAGCCCATTCGAGATTTGTTGCTAAGGCACTCAGGAGCTTATGCTGCTTTTGACATTTTGTGGATCTTGTGCAGTCCAGGGAATTTGCAGACACCTGGGATTGAGGTAACTGGGCTCTCACCCTAAAGGTGAACCTTGAGGTGTCTGCAGTACCCAGATGCTTTGACTTAGCAAGGAGCAAGCCCCAGGGACAAGCTGTGCCTGGCAGTCACTGCTGATTCCTGCTAACCTTGGCACCACCCCCGGGCACCCTCTGGACCTCAGATTCCTCAGCTGCCCTGCTCTCCCCAGGCATTTGATGCCCTGCTCTCCCCCGGCATTTGATGCCCTGCTCTCCCCAGGCATTTGATGCCCTGCTCTCCCCAGGCATTTGATGCCCTGCTCTCCCCAGGCACTCGATGCTCACTGGAGCAAACAACTGAGATAAGGGTGAAATCGACTTTGATTGCACTGCATAGAAAATATACTTCCCTTTAAATTTCCTGCCTGCCTCAGTTCCCGGATACACACACAATGCCCTGGCTAATGACTCAGTCATGCAAGCCGAGCTGCCCTGGCTGACCCACAGAGCCTCTCACCCTGCCCAAACCCAAACCTGCCCTCTCACAGGGTGAGGTTTGCAGTGCTGGAGCTCCCTCCGTGTGTGCAGAGAGAATAACCATCATCCAACACCACTAATTCTAAGCCACTGTGAATTTGGAATGATCTTATTTATTGTCTTTCAATCCTAGTTAGGCAGGACTTCATAATCCTTTTATTATTAGTATGTTTTGGCTACTCTCTAAAATAAACCTTCCATGTTTCAGTTGCAACATGCTTGTCATGTGTACTGTGGTCTTGGAGGATAATTTTCTACCCATCTCCTTACACACACCTCTGCACTTCACACACACACTTCTGTCTTCCAACACAGAGCCTTTCCCTTTTCTTCAATATTACTTCTTTATCCAATTTTTTTTTTCTAGACTTCTGACCATCCATGCTCCCCTTCTCCCTCCCCACCTTATTTTAAAGTGTGGTGTGTCTGAACATGTTACTTCAGCCAGGCTTTGCTTCCCCTGGGCAGACCTGAAGGATCATTTGTTATGTCCTACAGCCTCTATTTTTGATTAATCAACCAACAGTGGTTGGCATTTCCACAAGGCACTTTTGCTGCCCTTCAGTGTGTATGTTGAGAAACACCAGATCTTTTGTGAAAGATACTAATTAATTTTAGTTACTGGTTAAGGTCAAAATCCAGTGCTGTGAGTTGTAGATGTCAGACTGTTTCCTCAGAAAATGCACATTTGTGATCTATTCCTATTTGTGGCATCTTCTAGCACCCTCCTTGGTCCTGAGTACACCTGAAAAACTCATTGGCTCTTATTCCAGGAAAGCTTTTCTCAGATCCCAGCATGTCTGAGTCACATCATTGAGCCAGCCTGGGAATCTTCTCCCTTTCCTGCTGGGTTTTCTTGTTCTGCAAGTAGCACACTTCATTCTTTGGGGCCAAGTGAATTCACAGGTCTGAGCAGACCAGAGGACAGCAGCGTGCTGGGCTAGCTGAGACACCGTTGTGGCCATAAGTAAGAGTAAGAAGCAAGGTGGAAGTGGATGATGCAGCATTGCTGTGAAAGGGCAGAAGTTCACACCAACTTTCCAAGGTGAAGCCAGAGCCTGTCCCCTGCCAGAGGATGCTGAGGGAGAGATGCCAAGGAACAGATCCTGCCCTCCACCAGCACAAGTCCTTCCCTGCTTAGCAAACAGGGACACATCTGCAGAGACAGAAAATGTCACTGCTCCAGTTTAGCAGAGTCACATCTGGCCACAGGGCTGTGAAATTGTGTTTCCTCAGCGACAGCACAGCCCCACACACTGAACAAAGAGCAGCAAGCAGGCAGCAGCAGCAAGGCAGCAGGTATTTGTTTGTAAAGTACGGTTAGCAAATACTGGGGGAAGTATTCCACTCTCATTATCTTGCAATAAAGTTCGTATTTCCTCACACGCACAATCTTACTGTAACATAAATATATCTAAACTAGTTTACAAAACTGTTGAGATAATTAAATAGTGCACATAAATGTGAGCTGGCACATTGGGAAATATACTGCACTGCTGTTTAAATATAGCAGCTAAAGCCATGGGAATGAGGCAAGGGAATATACTGCTGAAAGATTATAGATAAAAATGCAAGTCCTCTGCCGTGGTGCCACTAGAATATCGGGAGAAAGTTATTAGAAACAAAATGAATTCAGTAGCGCCTTGAACTCACTATCATAGTCTGGGGCAAGTTAATCACTTCATCCTCATCCACTAACACATTTATCCACCTACTAATTCTCCACCTAATTAGAGAGAAATTCAGAGCTCTACTGGTCAGGGAGGCAGGGATTAGGGTTAAGAAAACACTTGTATTTGAAACCCCCTACCTCTGCTGGTTAGTGTGAAAGATCCTATAAGAAACTCCCACCCTAGCTAATCCATGACCCTCAGCAGGGAGGAGTGTTAACAATTTGGTTTAAAACTCACACTCTCAGACAAATGCATCAAAAACGGCTTTTCTTCTTTGATTTATAGGTATTACTTGTTTTTCCAAGCTCCATTAAGGACTCTTCATCATGTACTGCAAGGGGCATTAAGCACTGAAAGTTGTTCCCAGCTCTGTATTATTCAAAGGCAATTTACACTAATTATTGGAGTCCATGGTGTTACCCATACTCATAGAATGATCCATCTCAGCAGGCTAAAGTACTTTTGAAATGTTAATTTATTACTGAGGTATAAAAACGTCCTTACATTAAAGCCCAATTCTTTCTTAAATGCCACAAGTTTTTCTATGACTGATATATTACATACTAACTGTTTATCTTAGATACAAGAATAAAGATATAATTTAATTTACTATATAATAGGGCCTATAAAAGCCACTATTAACACAAATTGCACTGCATTTAAACTCAGTTATGACACAGATATTATTCTTGTTTTTCTTATTTAGTGATTTTCTCTACGCACATGCAAACAGCTACTTCATGGAGACAAGGTTTTTAGGGAAACAGCTGCACTGAAAAATGAAAAAACTATTTAACTGGAGAAATATTTCACCAATTCCAAAATAATCTCATTCATGTTAAAGTACAGATATTGCTATGACATCACTGTTCTAAGGAAAATGCATTCATGAATTGGCATGAGAGTGCACCCATGTCTCAAATGCCAACAAAAACCTACTAAAAGTTGGTTTAACTGAACTGGTGTTCAGTTAAATCCTGGCACAGAAGCTGCTGATTTTAGCAGGAATTGTTTTGCCAGTGCTGAGCCACTGCTTGCAGGTTTTGTTTTTCTTGGTCACAATGTGTGAAAATAGAGCCACGCCAACAAAAATTTATTTGACCTTGTGTTGACAAAAGCTCTTGAACAATCAAGGGGATTATTTCTTAACTAGCTCAATCAACAACTTTTACTTTGCTTGAGAAGCCGCTGGATTGTAGTCAGTTGGAAGAATCCCTGCCTTGGAAGTGTCAGCGCCTTGGGATGCACAAAGAGTTTGTTGCAAATAAAAACAATCTCCCTTTGCCTTCCTAATTCCTCTCCAGGGTCCCAAAGATAGTCCTCACCCATTAAATGTACACTGTTGTGAATTAAGACCATCTGCTTTATGTCTGAAAAATCTAAATAATATCACATAAACAAAGCTTGTCATGATAGGCTAAAATATTTTTTTATCCAAAAATTTTTGGCAACTTAAAATTTGCTTGTGTAGCTGAAATACAAAGCACAGCTTTGGAATAGCAATTCTGTTGTTCCCAAATTCTGTCAAGATTTCATACAACCTTATCCCAAATTTCATTTACTTCTCCAGGTCTCTGTCTAACCATGGAAAGTACTCCTTCCTTGGGCATTGCAGTGAAAGGAATTATGAAATAAAGTTTTATGCCAGCCTAAATCTTGATTGCCACTAGCACAATCTGTTTACCCAAATAAATCTAAATTCCAGAGCAGTGACTTGGCTCCCTAAGCTGGTCCATGCACTGTAGGTGCTCAGGAGTGAGATGATTTGCAAAACAGGAGCAGTTCCATGTGGGAAGTATTGTGCTCCTTTGCATGCCTAAATTCCACACACAGGGCTATAATTTGCATGCACAACAGTTTGCATACATTAAGGATTTTTTCCTTTTTACATAAAAGGCCTGGTAGATGCCAAAGCAATGACTTGTGTACAAAACCACAGTAATCCTACCTGCGAGTCAGACCTTTAGATAAACAAGCTTTACTTATTTAAAGCAGCTCTTAAACTATGAAAATCTGCTTTAAATGAAACACATGTTCTCACAAAGCATGTAACTGGTCATGAAAATGATTCCCATCAGAAAAGACAACATCCCACAAATTTCTCCCATAAAATTTATGTCATGAATTAGAAGTGAGGCATATTATTATTTTGCAGCACAAGCAGGGATAAAAACACATACTTTTCAGTCATATTTAATCTTCATTTAGTCATAGAGTACGTATTACCTATGGTCTCTCTTTTATTTTGGGAATAGGTGGGCACAGAGAATCCCAGGCTACTGAGGCGTGGATCACCACAAATGTTTTGGAAAGAAGCCACCCTGCTATAAACACCCATTTTACAGAGCAACCCCATTTTTTCCTAACACACTGACTTTTTGCTATGCAGACAAGCCTGTAGGTAATTCAAATTTCTATTTTATTCCTCACTGAAAATTTGCCAGGTCTTGACAATTAGAACCATGAGTTGTCTCCATAAAGAAGTTACTTCCAAATGGGAAAACTGTTTTGTTTCTGCATTCCAGTCCAAGCAATTTGTAGGAACCCAGTGTCCCACAGAAACCAAATCAATTCTCTTCACCAGAGGAACAGTTTGGGAGAAAAATATAATTCAGGTGCCCTTTGAGGCAATGAAGGGATTTCCATGCTGCTCCAGACTCACCTTTATCCAGATAAAACTCTAGCAAAAGATGTTTTGCGAATTTTCAGTTGTCACTGGCATTGGTTCAGCAGCACAAAAGCGCAATTTAAGCAATTTGTGATGAGTTAGACCAATTTAGGACCCATGAAAAACATTCTGCAGCTCTCTCTGCAGGGAATAATTTCTGATTTTGAATTAGTGGGAACTCCCTCAGAAAATGACAAAACCAGCATGGGAACAATGTCTAACCAAATCCTCAGTTTTGGTTCTAAAAGTCTAATTTTAAAGATAATGTACTTTGTTTACTGGGAATACATGCAGGACTTTGACACACATCTTGGGCTGGCTAAACATTCAGCAAATTGTGACATCTGGGACTTAGGGAATTTTAAGTAGCAAACTAGAAATCAATACCCTGTTTCCCCCTATAATTATTGTCCACAGTTCAATCCCCACTGCCCCCCTGGCCACGTCTTTTTTAATATCAGCAATGGCTTAAACTCTTCTTAAAAACAGCTTTAAGAAAATAAGATTCCAGATAAACTAAATGGAAAATTCTCCTTGCTTCTCAAAAAAAAACCAAGGAGTTTCTCCCAGACCTCAGGTTTATGCATTCACTGCAAGCAGTGCCCACCAGTTTTCAATGGCCTTGGCTTTGTGTAAAGATTTCATTGCAGGGCCATATGAAACATTTCAGAAGAGAAGAGACACACATAGCAATCTAACCTAGATTCCAGTCAGTCCAATGGCTCTCGGATCAGGTACCTAAGGAATAAGTTTCGTCTTATTAGACAGAACAAATTTTTATAAATGCAGTCAGTAGGGGAAAAAAAAACAAAAACACAACCCTGTTAGCAATCTTACTTGTATTTATTTAATTTCCAGCCATAGTAGTACATTTCATTAAAAGCACATTTGCCTCAGATTATATCAACAGGTTTGCCAACAGCATCAAGCCAGATATTGAGTATTTTGTAAATTCATCAGGATATTGCCATGACGCCATTCAGATCACATAGCTCCTATGCATTATATATGCAAGGCTAGTGGCATCAGGCAGCTCTTTTTCCAATTAATACATGTCAGAGCAAATTGTTTGGAGGAGGGAAATAAACGAAAAATGAGAGGAAAGGAGATTTCTGCACAATTGCCCACTGCAACATGAAAACTCACCTCATCTGCATAATATTAATGATATGAAATATGCAAACAGATGTTTCTCTCATTAAATGCTGTATGCAAATAACACTAGGAGGAGTGTTAATGTTGCTTCAGGGTTGAGAGATCATGGGGGGTAATTAAAGGTTAATCCAGTTTTCAGTTCACAGACTGTAAGACATGAGTGGTAGTAAAGAAAAATTGTCACTTAACCTTCATTATCCAGAGCATATGGATTTTTCCTCTAGAATAGGAAAAACATATATGTATTTATCTGTACTCTAGTGCCAAGTATGGTGCATATCATTAGAGAAGAAGAGAAATTATTTGTTGAAATGAATGTCATTAAGGAGGTGCCGGAATGCATTAATTAGGGAAAGCAGAATTCGGCCAGAAGTTCTCAGACAGCAATCTAAACCCTGCAATCTCACTAACTACATTTCAATTGCTGAGATGTTGTCAAATGTTAAGAGAAAAGCATCTGAAGTACATGTGGAACAAGTCTCCTAAAATAATTAATAGCCCAATGTTTGAGATTGTGTGAGATTGAGAATGTGTGGTTTCCCTGTAAGCCCTGAGAGGTGGATGGTTCCATCAGCAGCAGGCTCACAACCCTCTCTTTCTCTCAGAGCATCCTGCTGGGCAGACTGGAAGCAGTAAACATTTTAGCACTTAGATCTGAGTTCAACACGCCAGATGAGACATTTCCACTCCGTGCTCATAGGAGAAAATAAAGTGATAAGTGCCTGCGCTGCAGTCGAGCCCTGTTCTTCAGCAGAGAGGATTTGTGCTGAGGGAAAGGCAGGAGCACTGTGAACCACAGCAGCCACAGGTGGGAAGAAGTAGAAAGAAGCAAAGAAATATCTTGATTTTTGCAACCCTGTCTATATAATATCTGAGTGAAAATCGATGTGGGCTCGGTATAGTGAGAGTGAGAATT
Organism: Acridotheres tristis; assembly: GCA_037013685.1. Lineage (NCBI taxonomy): Eukaryota > Metazoa > Chordata > Aves > Passeriformes > Sturnidae > Acridotheres > Acridotheres tristis. Next base: position 30,187,514 of record CM072893.1, read on the forward strand.
CAGTGGGTAGGTGAGAGTTGGTTCTGTTCAGCCTTGGGTCCAGGGACTGTAGCACTCTCTGCTTCCAAGACTACATGGCATGTTGGGATATTATGGTGTTTTACTTAAAAAGTAGTCTTGCAGTCTCAAAGTCTTGCAAATTATTTCCTTTAAGCATGGAACAAGAGCAAGGGTTTATGAGTGTCTCTGCAGTGAGTCTTTCACCATCTGGCTGTCCCCACTGCCTCTGACACTCCTCCCCCAGTAACGCCCACCTGTGCCTCACTGGTTCTTTGGGCTCAAAAACCATTTTCCCTCCCTTCTGACCTCACAAGTTCCTTTTTGTGCACTATACAGTGTCAAAGAACTGCAACCACACCAACCTGGCCTCAACATTTACCTTGGTTTCCTGGGCTGAATAGCTCAGATTTGGCCCAAAAATTTCAAACAGCACTGAGTAGAATGTAGCCTCAAGTCGAGCTATCATGACTCTTCTAGCTCTAGAGTTTACTACAGAATTCAGTTTAACTCTTCATTAACTGGGGGTACCAAAAAACCCAACTAGTAAATTGTATTATACAAGATAAAAATCAACAAACTTATATATCCACGTCTGCATTCGTGTGGCATCCCGTGTCATAAACTGTGCTTTGTAGAAATTCCCCTTCTCAATGATTTTTCACAGCTATTTGCAGCCTGCTTCCATTTGAAAAAGGTCTGATATCCAAGAGGAAAAGGCCTGTGAAAATATCACGTTTTTTGAAGTTGAGCACTGCAGAAAGATTTTACTTTATGCTATTTTGCCATGAATGGCTGCAGCGAAACATAAATGTTGTCTTCCTCCCCTTGAGCGTGGAAAGGCTGTACTTCCCCTCGGGTAGTAAATTTGTAAGGATATGACATTTAGCCAATTTAAGGGCAGCACAGGGTTCATCTACAGCACCACAGCAAAGACTTTGAAACACCAAAAGAAAGAAAGAAGCAGAAACAAGGCACGGGGGGAAACCCAAAACCCACCTTCCACCACCACTCGGCGTGAGCCATGGCCACCTCCAGCTGCGCCTCCGTGGCCACCAGCAGCAGCTGCTGCCCCTCTGCAGCTGCCTGAATAAACAGAGGGATTGAGGATTACCCTGCGTGGGAGGGAGGACCCTGTGGCACAGTGGGCTCTGTCACCCCGGGGTTGGGGTGTCGGGCAGGACGTGGCACGGGCACAAAGGAGCGGGGCCGGCAGGTGCGGGAGCCCCGCGGGGTCTGTTCCAGGCTGATAGCATTGAACCAGCCCCTGCTCCGAGACCTCCAGCACAAAGGTGCTCCCACCCCCGCTGGAAATCTCCCCTTATCTCCAGCCCCCATCAGCAGAAGGGGCTGCCAGTCTCCTCTGTGGCTTATCAAACCCAAGGGTTGTCCCAGCTCCCTGACTCCCAGAGCCCGTGGAGATTCCCAGTTGTGCCCACGAAGTCCAAGCGAGTTCTGGTAAAAGCCACCTGATCCTTGTTAAAGCAGATTACAAGCATCCCCTTGAAATGTCACTGTGGGTTTACAGAGACAGCCATACAAAAACATCCAGCCATCAAATGTGTCCCTGCAAAATGTACGTTCAGGGAAAGTGAACGCAGGGAACTGTGTGAGCGAATGGGTCTGGAAAACAGAGGATCAAATTTAGGATTTGGTCCAATGCTCACAAGAGCCTAAGGGAAAGTCTGACAAAATTTGCATTTAAATGGCTCCGTGCAAACCCTGACAACAGTGTCTTACACACTCGTGTGTGCACACAGGTCCTGACAAATGGAAACACACTCCAACATCTCCAGTTACCTGCAAGGACCTGTGGCTGAAGGATGCAAGGCACAGAATTTGGGCCTACAATAAGAGAATAAATAAGTATTAAAATCTATTTATGGTGAGCAGAGTTTTGGACGTCTAATTGCTGCAGTTTGTTAGAAGAACAAAAAGATCTTCCCTGGCTTCAGCCATATCCAAGGGGATTAATTTGTCACTCTTCAAAAACAACTCATTGGAGGAATGCCCTCTTTGATTCTTTATTCTCACATTAATTAGGAGCAATAAGTACACTAGATACACTCAGTGCTTAAAACATTAGTAGAAATAAATCTGCCACACATCTCAAGAGGGCAACAAAGATCAGGCTGTTTGGGGTGGGAGCCTCCAAAGTGAATCCTATTAGTGGGACACCCCATCCAGCTCCCATCCCCTCCAGCACAGCCAGTGCTGCCCCATCCCACCTGAGACAGCCACAAGCTGGAAGTGACTGTCCAGAAGGGCCCGTGGTGGGGGCTGCAGGAGGCAGCAAGGCCAGGAATGGGGTCCAGCTGGTCTCTTCACCATTCTTAAGAAACATGGGTTTTTTCTGCACTGAACCCACAAAGCCCCACCTGCTCCCTGTCAAACCTCTCGGCCCGTGTCTCATGCCCAGGTCCTTTGTGGTGGCTTTGCTTCTGTCAGCAAATTCTCCATAGCAGAGGAGCTCTGTCTAGGAAGACAGAGAAAAAAGAAAGAAGAATATTTTGTGCTGAAATATAAAATTAAAGTCAATTTGATCCTTATTCAAGGAAAACAAACAAACAAACAAACCAACCAACCAAAAAATGAGGTGACAGAAAATTTCTACAGAGAATTATTCTGAGAGGATTGAACCAAACTCTGTCTTCTCCACAACTGATTTTCAAGATGCTTTGTCATTTCTCTCACTCAAGGACACCCTGCCCATCGGTGGGATTGCTCACCTGAACAAAGCCATCTGCTGGCCCTGGGGGACCAATGTCCTGCAGAATCCCGGGCAGGGCAGGGGGATGCCAGATTTCCAGCCGGTTTCCAGGCTGTGAGTGCTGACACCTCAACCTTTCCTCGTCCCCTTGAGGCTCCTGGCTGGAGGGGCCGCCTTTATCTGCTGCTTGTTTAAGGTAATTACTGCTTGTATTTCCTCCCTGCTGGTTCTGCTGGAGCGGAAAAGGCTTTGGCCTTCACTTCACTACACAAAATAAAGAGAAAAAAAAATCTGGTTTATAAACACCACTTTTTCTATACTTTCAAAGGCAGGTTGTAGGGTGAGAGTCAGGAGAATGGTCCCTATTTGGAAAGCAGGCTAATAATAATGATGAAGTTGCTGCAGGGAAATCTCTTGTCGAGCCTCTCTGAGCACTCTTTGTTCCCTTGGTAGTAAACAATTATCTTTTAAAGATGCTCTGCTGTCTCCACCACTCACCCTGCTATAAGATATTAAACAACCCCAAAAAGCAACCCAATTGTGTGCAAAGAGTGGATTTCCTTTCAGAAAGGGTGGGAATTTGCAACTCTTTAAAGACACTTAGTGTTAATTAAAACCTATGAGGCCCAAAGAGAAATATAGCACCGTTTTTCAAGGAGGGATGAAGTCAGTCTGATTAGCAAGTGTTTTGTTACCATGCTAAAATATGCTTTTTGATTCTTAAAATTCAGTGCTTGCTACTGATGGACAACAACTGTTTGTATTCCACAGCAATGAAAGTTCAAGTGACCTAAAAATACCCCACAATATGCTAAAAAACATGCACCTCCATGTTTTACAAGGAACTCTTAAAAATAAGATTTCTTTTAAAAGTACATTTTGGAGGAAAACATATAAGCAATAAGGAATATGGAAATTCTTCATTTAAAATCTACCTCACAGTCAGCAGTGTGTTGATTTGAAATGCTTTGCCTTTCTAACTGTTCCCCTCCTCCTAATAAGCACTGCATCCAATTTGTGTGTTATTCTGATGAAATGGTTTAAGCAAGAGAAAATGAGTAGTTTGAAAAATAAAGGAAAGTTCTACAGAAGAAATGAAGTGCTATCATTGAAATCTTTATTTATGTGAAAAGAAAGGGCTAAAACATTACCTCAGAATTCAAGATTACAACATCAGTAGGATATAAAGTAAATCCATTCTCGTAGTGAAACATCAGAAACCATAATCCTTTTTCAAAGACCTTTTGTTATTTTAATGTCTGACAAATTATGCTTTTTTAAAAGAAGAAAAACACTTAGATTTAAGAGGTTTCTTTTACTTCAGTAAAAGTAGTTTCACTATTTAAAAGTTTTAATTTTCTGTAACCAATAGCATTTACTATGCTGGCTAAGTATTAACACAAGAGTAAGGTTATTTTAGCCTCAGTAGGACCAAATACAAAGTTGCCACCAAAGAGTTTTGCATCAAGTTGTTATGGCAACTTAGTGCTCTAAAAAGTATTAAGTTTGAGCAAAAGGTTTTGTTTTGTTAATTTGGTTGCTTTTCCTTCAGGTTTTGAAGTCCTTAAGTGTTATAAAAATGTTACATCATTATCATTCAAATGATGGGAGGTCTCAGAACATACTTAAAACTTGTTTATTTGGCAGGATGTTCCAGGATGATGTCCAAGGACCTCCAGCCCTGCCTTTAGGGGGAAATTCAGTATGAGCGCAGGAGTCACTCCACAGCAATTCTAGCACTAAGAAACAAAGGTAAGAAGAAATAAACTGCATTATTTGCCTCCAATGTACTAAAGGAGAGACAGGATGAATGAAGGGATGGAAGAAGGTACCATTCGCTTGTGCACCCAGTACCTCTCTTTGACTCTCTAAAAGCATAACCAATAAGTTCCTCGTGGTATTCTGGACTCTTGACATCACATGAAGAACTGGAAGAGTGAAATCAGCTCCTGAGAGCTCAGCAACCAAAGGACAGGTCTTGACTAGTGCAGACATGGCAGGGAATTGCTGTAAGAAGCCTGTTGTAGGTCCTGTGCCACAGGTAGGGAAGAGACAGAAATATGGACCTAAAACCCCATTAATGAAGAAGAGCTCGGGATGACAGGTTTTGTGTCACAGCCATTCCTCTTGGAATGTTCCCAGTGCTTCAAGTCCCAGCTCAGACCCTCAGTTCCCAAACCCTCCCCCTATCCCAGATGTGCAGCACAACCTCTCACACATCCAAGTGCATCTGGCACCATCCTGACCCCAGCACTTGTCCCACCCTGCCAGTTTGGGCAGGGGAGCCCTGGAGTTTTCCCAAATGAGTGGGAACATCCATGGACACGTGCAGAGTGCCCTGGCCTGATTTGCCTGGGCAGCCTCGTGGTTTATGGCCAAAAAGCTCTGCAGGTTTCCTCTCAGACTGCCTTTGGGGGCTCTTCTGTATGTGGCAAAAGAAGGGGAAATAAGATAGCAAATTAAATCTGTCCCTCGTGAAATGGATGCTTTTTTTCACATTGACCAATTTTCTGAGTTTTTAAATGAAGCTGGAAACTGTGGGGAGGTTGTGGTGCTTTAATTAGAACTTTGATTTGTTGTTTTTCCTCACCAGGCCTCTCAACTCTTTCTTCTCCTAGTTTTCCTACTCATCTCTTTTTAAAGAGAAAGTGGGTGGAAATAACCTGGGGAAATTGAAAAGAAAACCAAAATTTTAAGAAATAAAAACCTGACATTCACATGATCATAACAGATTTAGAGGACAACAAAATGAATTTATTTCTTAAATCTGAAATTATTTTGACACTTAAAACCATGTTTTCCTTCTTTTGCAGAAGGAGATCAATCCACTAAACACCTACATGGCAAAAAACCAAGAAGCTTTTCCTGCCAAATTCTGCCAAATCTCGCATGGACTTGGGCAAATGATTTAATTTGCCGGTTTCTCAGTGCACTGTTTGTGCAGTGAGAACAATACCAATTCCTGTTTCTCATCCCTTTGTCTTGTTTATTGAGATAGTCACTACTCCAGGGAGTACACAATCTCTAATTATGAGCAACCAGCACAATAGTACCCTGATCTCCAGGACCTACCGCAATACAAAGGACTAATAATCATCACAAGTCTTCTGCTCTGATGCATGGTCTGTGAGAGTTATGAATACTAACATATGCTGGAAAGTTCTGTGTAATTTTATGTCTTTGAAAGAAAATAAAAGCCTATTTTCCCCATTGGTGCCATTTATGCAGGCTTCCACTTTCCAGGAAGCTTCTGCTTTTCCATGTTCTCCTTCTCCCTTTCAAAACAGATATAAAAGTCTCAGTAAATAAAATAAAGGTTATGAATGGCCAGTCTTTTCCTTCCTTCCAGTTATTGTCACCCAGGAACATGCAGCAAAGGATGTCTCCATTAACATTCAGTTTCACAGGGATCTGCCAGCTGCTGGCCATATGCTAAATCCTAAAAGGAATTATCTATGTTCTGTGCTGTCTGTACATGTCTGATTCCCTGTTTATGTATTTTTACTTGATTATGGCATATTATAAATCCAGCTAACTTAACTTTTATGGTTAGAATCCAAATCCTCCAGTTGTTGAGGGTGGTTTTTTATTCAAATGAAATTCCACCGCCTCTGTGGAAAGTTTATGTGGCAATAAATGGGATGGAAACAGTCAGATTTCACACAAATGCATCAAACACAAACCGAAATGTCAGTGGGATTTCATTTACAATGGCAGCCCTTCTTTAGAGTTTGCTTTTTAATGATGTGATAGCATTTCACAGCAGACAGAATTTCCCATCAGCTTCCATGGCCCTGTCCAGAAGCTCTGTCCCCAGAGTGACTCTTACAGATTCTACTGTGGAGATCCCTGGCCATGCCAGCCACTGCAAGGCCAGGAATATATTCCTTCCCTCCCCTCACCATCCTTAATGAGAGGGGATGTGGAGCAGGGGAGGATGAAGTGAAATGCTCACAGTCAGAGGAAACAATTGACCTGGGAATTGAGCTCCAGTTGCTCAGCCCTGGAGCAGGAGCCAAACCACAGGCTATTGTTTGCTATTGAAGCCTCTGGACATCTCCAGATATTTGAAGTCAGATTTTGTGAGTGATCTCACTATGCACACATTCATGTTAAAATGATACAACATTGTACAACACCGAGGCAGGCTTTTATATGCCCAGGCCATGGTAAATCTTTACTACAAAAGCATTCTAAAATGCTTTTTACATAGGAGAATTATTTGTCAGAAGGCAGGAACATATCCCTTGGGGATGCAGATTGTTTCCTCAGGACTCAAACATTCCCACGTGGTAAAATGAAGTAGGAGGATCCAGTGAAAGGAGCTCTCACTTCTCATTCAATTTACTACCTAATACTCAGCAGCCCAAGATTTATAAGACACCACAGAACTGTCTACATGTTTCCCCTTGTGGCAGATAGCAGATAACTGTTAATAGACTTGCTCAGAAAGTTTATTTAAAGGAAGAACTTAACTGTATTATTTTTCATGGAGGTGTGAACATTGCTTAAGGAGCTTAAGTCTCCATGTATGAGTATTATCAGATAGGTTCATGAGGATGCTAATGTGCATTAATATGAAACTCCAAAACCAGCTTTCACTGGTGTACGTAGATAGGGCCATTTTGTAAACAATGTCCTTTCTGATGTTGCAGAGTTCTGGGACTGCTGAATGCATTATTATGTCCAAATATAATAATATTAACCCATACTACACACCTTCTCTATCCTCTTTCTGCAGCTCCTGTTAAATCAACAACAAAGCAGAATCCAGTCTCCTCTACAGCTGCCCCTGGCATCTCCTGGGTAAGATTTTGTCTGTCCTTCTACACCAGACCATGCAGATGTTGTAGGAAAGCCAATGTGCTGGAGGGGCTCCACATCACTTCTCATTTTCACTTGTCAGATGTACCCACTGTATTTTCCATTCCTGCCCTGCTCCTGATTTAAATCCTTTCCCACAACAGTCAGTAGCTCGCCGAGTGGGGCTGGGCTCCGGTTTCCAAACAGTGTGACAGAGATTTCTGACCCCTTCCCATGCAGCTGAGCACCTCCAGAACCTTTGGCCTTCAGCGAGAGGGAAGGCACACACAGCACACTGCTCAGCACTTCCCAGGATTTAACCCGCCCTGCACATGCTGTGTGGTGATGAAAACCTGATTAAAGGAAAGTATATTACATTATGTCCAGATTTAGAGAAATATTTTAATGGAATAAAGAAAGAGCCATACATTTTCTTTTTTTTTTTTTTTTTTTTGGTTTAGATGTAAGGTTCACCTCGTGGTATTTACAACCTAAAGCTCTCCAATATTGGGTTAGTTAATAGGATCCAGACAATGAAGCTGACTACAGGGAAAAGCAAGAGGCTGTTTTAGTTTCACCAGCCAAGGAGAAGAAAAGACCCAGCTTGATAAATGGTGAGGAGTATATTAGATGTTAAAAAATATTTCATTTTTAATAATCTTAGGTGTTACTGACAACCCAGGTAAAAAGCAAAGTTCATTTCTTCAAAATATATTTAATCTGACAGTACCCATTTAATTAAGTAGCAATTTAGATTTTCTTCTCCTCCACATACAAAGCTTTAATGAAACATGAAAGCCACAAAAGAAATTTGTGTGTTTCATGGCGAGGCGTGAGGAATGATTTTCTGTTTAAATTCACAGACAGTAGCTATACAAATAACATTTAATATTTGTCGGAAGTATTATCTGCCTTTTCCCCTCACAGCATTACATTACTAAGGTAATAAGTACATGAGAATACATGATTTCCTGGCTACTGTGTTGAATATGCACCTTTAAACAAAGTTAGACTTGGGAATTTACCCGTATCTTAAAATGCTAATCTAACACTAATTAAAAGGCCAGTGAGTAGGCTTTGATGGATTCCAATTCCTGGAATATGAGAAATGAATTGTGATGGCATGCACGACTGCAGCAGAATTACAAAGGCAGAGCTGCAGCCATGGGGGAAGCCAGGAGAGCACATCCCTGCACTGGCACAGGGGCAGGGAGGAGGCACTGCTGCAGCTTGCCATGGTTTGTGTGGGTGCTGCCCTCCTCTCAAGGTGTGGCCAGCCACAGCCTTTGTTTCTCATTTCACAGCTGCTTCCAGGCTATGCTGAAGCAAAAATTTGGCTGCTTCTGCCACCCCACCCATCCTCCCTCTAATATATGCACCTCCCTGCATATAAAAATATTGTTTTCTGGTTTTAGAAAAATAAAGTCAGAAAACAATATTCTCATAAAGGCTGTTGGTTCTTCTACAAGTTGAGCTTAATTTTAGTTTAATTTTAATTTAATAGAGAAAGAGAGAATGGGTCTAAATGGACAAAACTGTCAGAGATTTCACCATGCAAAATAGTAACAAAAATCACATATTCTTGACACACAAAATAGAGGACAGTCAATGCCTCTTATGAAATTCCCTGTGCAGTGCTGGGCTCCTCAGGGAGGATAACAGCCTCTCTGGGGAAGAAAAGCAAAATGGTAGCATTGCCTTTCTCCCAAAAAATAGCTCATTTCATAGACTCCTTCAAGCCCATAAGCCCCATTGTTGAAGAAGCATAAGGAGACCAGATAAATATTTCTAAATGAGATTCTACGTCCAATATCTCCTGCAAATAACTGTCTTGTTGATCTTCCTGTCTTAGAATCAGAAGAAAATTAAAACCCTGGTTGTAATACAATTTGGAAGTATGGCCTATGAGCCCTCAAGTGCATTCCTCTTTTGAATTGAGTGCATCCTTCTTCAAAGGTACTTATTGCATGATGATATCCAAAAATTGCCTTTACATTCCTTCTTCCCACACAAGCAAAGCCAAAATTTAATTAATACCAAATAAAAAGTTTGGTTTAAAAAAAATAAAGGTCATGTTTTTTGAAGCAATCTTCTTAGATGTTGTTTTAGAAGGATTTGAAAGTTGGGATTTCCATGAACCTTTACTTGCCTCCCTATGTAGAGCAGACTCAATCCTTCCTTCTTGCACAGATTTTTGTCTAAATCATGGCAGAATTCACCACCTGTCCCCCTTACAGAGGACCTGAAGAGCTCAACTGTGGAGAAAGCCGTTTGAAATTATACAAATAAACCTGACAAAGGCACTTGGCTCAGACCAGACAGGAGGTCATTCCTTGTCAGGGTTCTCCCTATAGGTAGCAGTTGAATTTTGAGCTTCTCATCTGAACTGGAGTCTGGAGGACATCCTTCCCACAGCTAAGGAAACATCCCAGCCACTGAGGCACCAGGTACCCCAGGATTGCCTGTTCCTCCCTAAAAGCCTCGAGCTGGTTTGTGCAAATAATGAAATTTCCAGCGGATCTGAAGGAGAACACCCGTGCTCAGGGGTTAATGCAGGAGCTCATTCACAGCCTCCCTGCAAGGCAGTGGCAGAGTTTGGGTGGCTCTGCACACACCCTCTGCACCCTCCCAGCAGAGCAGGAGCCTTTAAAAGATCAGCAGCTTTTTACCAGTGGGCTCTGGGATGGCTCCGTGTGTCTCAAAACCTGGCTCAGAGAACATTTTCCAGGGTCTCACAGTGAAATGGTGCCAGTGCTGGATACTGAACTGCTCTCTTCTGAGGAATGCCTATCCAGATTTTTCCAAACAAGGCTTAGGGGCTCTCAGAAGGGTTAACGAAGTGGACACTGCACCACATTACTAGAGCTGCACAGACTTGGGAGCAGAGCTGGCTGCTTGCTTGCCAGCTTGGTCAGGGTGATCTCAGTCTGGCCTGCAAAAGACCATGGAAAAATATACAGAGTCCTAATCCACACCTTAAAAACAGAATCAGACTGTCATTTCAAGGGGGTGGGGATTTTTTTTTCCCATATTGTTCTATTTTTTCCTTGTGAGGGAGGATCTTATTATGAGCACAGTTGAATTTCTAGATGAGGTAAATTCTCCCTGTTACAAGGTCTGCTTGATCTCACTATCACAAACTCTATACACACCTCTAACTTGTTCCTTGACTGCCACTTCTATGTTCCCCTGCTCTTCAATCAGAGATAAATAAACGAAAGGCAGCATGATGCCTGTTATCTAAAAAGATTCAGGTAGACCAAGTATCATAGCACAATCAGGTTGCTTGAAAATTGTATTTTCCTGGAAAGGACTTTTACTTGCCTTCTTGGATCATGCACAGAGGAAGTCCAAGGTCTAGAGGGAGAAAATAACTCTTAGTAACCGAATGTTTGAACATTCATACAGGATTAATTACTTGTTTTATTTTTTTTCTTTAATTTTAAATGACTGTACTGCTAGCAAAAGTGAGAAGTAAAGACTCTGATCTATGCCAGGCACTTAGTACATGCAAATACTCTGCAAGTTTTTCCTATCTTGAAGAATTTCAGCATAAACTACAAAGGCAAAGTGGACTGAACTGATCCCTGGAGAAAACATGTGCAACTCCACTTACATAAAAAGACTGCTTGCTTCAATAGATCTGTGCCCATTTATCCTCAGGATGAATTCACACATTTTTTTCCATTATTAGATGGACATCCTATTTCTAATGGAGTCTATGTGATCTAAGCACTTCTACTTAATTTTTTCTAGAAGTAAGATTCTGTGCTTAGAGGATGAATTGCACTGCTGAGCAGTGCTGGAAGGATCAATTGAGGTGCATTAACATTTGCAGTGCCATTATGCTCCATCTGAAATACTGGGTTCTATAAGAAATTTCAAACAAAGCATCTGCTCAGTCTTGGTAAAGCAAATCTTTTGTCTGTGGCATATTTCACCAGCAAATTAGTGCAACAAGGATTAAACAGCTCTTGAAATGTCATCAGAATGGATGAATTTCACAACAAATAATGAAGGAATTGTGAAAGTCTAACAATTATTCCCCAAAACCGATTTCAATAAAAATTTGCATCCTCTCTGTCATGATGGCTCATAAAGTTCTAGTTAACATTTACTTAGGACAATAATTAAGTCAATTGAAACACTCAATACAAGACGTAGGCAGAATGTGTAAGAGGGTTATGAGCAGTGGAAAATAGGTGCTCATTGCAGGGTAGGTGTGAATCACAAGAGCTGCAGCCAGGTTTTCACTGTGTAAAAGTCAAATGTCAGGGTGCCTGTGCTTGGTTACAATTACGTGAGATCAACTCTCTCTATCCTGTGAGTCATATTCTCCACAGCCTTGGCCAACTTTTCTAACCTGTGTGTGCTATTATTTGGGAAGAAAAAAAAAAAGGAGTTTTCACCCCAATACTTGGGGCCTTGTGAGTGAATGGTCCTGACTGAGCTGTGGGCATGGCCAGTGTGATAGGAATGAACAGCACTGACTAAGGAACAATCCAACTCCAGGAGTATTTAATTCACATCTGTGCAAGCAGTGCATGCTCTGTCTACACCAGAGGGAGCTCAGGCACGAGGTTATGCTACAGCTTTATTTCCCATATTGCATGACCACAGGGAGACATTTACAGAAATGCTTCCACTAGATCACCCTGATGACCTGAACAGTTTGTATAATTCATGAACCTCTTCCTTCTAAATTAAGGGGCTCTGCTGATGAAGGTGAGTGCACTCCACGTTGGCACCAAAAATGTGTCCTACATGATCTGTCTGAGAGTTCTTCCAGCTCTTTCCAGTCTCTCTATAGCAGTGGCAGTGGTGAGTGGTAGCAGCCATCTGGTTCTCTTATATGACAGTAACAAAAAGGATGTGTCAGCTGTGATAAGCTCTCATTGAACAACAAAAAACATTTCTGGGAAGGACTTTTTTCTGTTATGACAGCAGCAATTGTCAAAGTTGAATTTCACAGAGATCACATGCTGAAATATAAACATCCAGGCAACCTTGAGGAAGGTGTTTAATACTGCCCTGTACCTAAATAATACAAACTATGCACCCTCAGCTTGTAGAAACCCAGCATTTTTTTTAACAAACTCCCACCATTGACATCAGTGGAGCTGGAAGAATTTCCATGAGACATTTGTCTTTCTCTCTGGTCCCCCTGCCTTTTCTGACCTCAGTGACTCCCCACTCCTCCTCCTGCTTCAACATATCCTTTACCTTGCATCAAAGAAATAGGATCTGAAGCCCGGACATCTCACAACAGTCCTTTCTCCAGAACTCATTCCACTTCAGCTTCCTGTGAGAAGACTGTGAGAAAGCAAATATTCCAGAAACTTCAGAGCTAAGGCACAGATTTTTTGATGCAGCCCCTTAAATCCACTGGGAATCTCACTTTGAGGATCTGTAAACACCTGCTAGAACTCTGACAACATTCAGTGCTAGGACCAATGAAAATTAATGCAGAAGAAGAGCTCAGGCACCTGCAGGCAGTTTAAATGTAGGAGAGCTCTTTCTATGCAGGCTGTGTCAGCATTTAAATGCCAGATTGTTTAGCAGCACCAAGTACAGCACTGTCTGCTTAATTTTCTCCACCTAACAGTTGCCTTCAGATTTTAAAGATTTATATACCCTTGTGAAGTCAGCATTGAAGTAGGAGCTAATATCCACCCCCCATAGTAAATTCAGGTCCATGTCTCCAGTCCTTTGTTTTCATACAAATTTTGCCACCCTTATTTGTTCCAGTTTGACCAGTTTTTGAGTAAAGGCTCTTCTTGATTGATCCCCAGAGATTAGTCTGTGGCTAAATTGTGCGACTTCCATCATGAAAGGATCTGGGAATATATTCCTAGAGCTAATGCTTTTTGATTGAATTAGAAAATTAATTACATCAGATAATTCTATGCTTCAAATCCATAATTATATTTAACAACAACAGTGTCCAGCATTATCATCAGCTGTCCAAAACAATGAAGGTGACTCCAGTGGGAATGCTGTGAGACTAAAACTGAGCACAGGGCCCTGAGTACAATATGACCTGAGATAATGCCAGTATAAGACATTTTTCCCTCCCTCTTTCCTCTTCTACAGGAATCTCATCCTTTTGCTCTCACTCCTCAATCCGTTCTCTACCACTCCCCCAATAAGCTCTGTGCAATTATTTGTGGCTGCACATTCTAAACTAGATCACTGAAAAGGACTGCTTTAAAAAAAGACACTTTTCCTTCAGGAAGAAGAGATTGGAAAGGAAACAGCAACTTCTCAAACACCTGAGATAGCTGACCTTGAGGTCTGACCCAAGTGGCAAGCAGTGCACACCAGCCTGTGAGATGTGACACTGATCTTTAAAAAGCCTGCTCAAAGTATGGCATGGAACAGCAGCCCCACAGAGCTGGAACAAACGTGTTATTGCTCAACAAAGTGCACCCAAATCCCTTCCCTGAGCTGATCTTTAAAAATTAAAGTGACCTAAAGCTAAGCATATTTTAAAGTGTTGTTTGTTAAACAAACAAACAAACAAACATAGCAAGAGAAGCAAAGGCAGTAATTCTTAACAAAGAGCATTCTGTGATGTCTGTATTTCTGCACGAATGGCCCCTGGCATTGCTGTGCTGAGAGTAGAGGACATTTTATAAACATATTTCTAAAAAGAGGAAGGATTCAAACTGGAAATGCCCGTTTGGCTGACTCTCCCCCTTTGCAGCTTGTGTACTCCTCCAGCAGATAACAGAAAGGACAGCTCTCGCTAGCAGGCTGCTCTCAACATTCTCTTCATTAACTTGCAAAAATAAAAGCTCCATCCTACGTTGTTTGACGGTAATTAAAAGCTGAATCATGCGATACGTCAACTTTCTGATGTTCTTTGCATGTTTACACTTTATAGCGGCACATTACACCTAGGTTTTTATTTTAGGGTTTTCTTACAATCCTGTGCTATGACAGAGTGTAGTTTGAGGAGCTGGTGACATACTTAAAATATAATTGTGAAAAACTTATTTTCATAAGTTCCACAGAAGAGGAATCAATATTAAAACAATCTCAGTGATTATGCTGGGAATCTTTTCAATTCACAAAAGAATGCAATGATTTTTTTCATCACAGGTGCAGATGACTGGACAGAATCAGAGTAATCAGAGAAAATGCAGATTATTTTTCTTTCTCTCTTCGAGCAGTACTGGTAAATTAAAGGCACTACTAGTTTGGAATTAATCAGTATTACTGGTCTGTACCAGTAGAGACCAACGGACATTTCAGCATTAAAGATCTGACAAGGCCAGCAACTACTTCTCCACAGAGAAATCCTTAAAATACCATAAACACTATCTACCTATGAGAGTCCACAGGGAGCATTACACTTTGCCTGGTATCTGAACTTGCTGTTTGGGCTACACGAATATATTGTTCATTTCAGACAGGATGTCAAAAAAGGATGAACAAAATTCCCTGGCTACCAGGAAGCAGTCAGTTCTCATTTGGGTAAAAACCCTTATTTCTGTACCTATCTTTTCTCTTGTATCATATCTATTTTCCTCAGTTACAGCAAAAGCTGCCAAAGGCTGACTCACTAGGACATGTAACATGGAAATACAAATGCTTGCTCCAATCTGTGGTCACTGCATGCCAGCCTGAAGTCACTTCCATCTGTGAGTCAGGCAGCCAGCACACCTGGGAAACTCCAAGAGAAATGAGCATACTATTAAAGTCAGGACAATGATTCAGTATCAGAGAACGAGCATGACAAGGACAATCACATGTAAAATAGGCAGAACTCCTTTTATAAGGCTGGCTGTTTGCATTTCTCAGAATGTTTAATTCCTATGTCTTTTCAGGGCAAAATGTTTTACTCCAGGTCCAATTACAAGAAATAGAAACATCTCAACTCTGTTACAATCCCACAGAAACTGGGAAGACAAGATTTGATGGTAAAATAAACAGCTGGAGACAGATCAAAGCAATGCAGGCATTTTTCAACAAGAAAGATGACAACTTTTCTCAAATGAAATTCAGGATTTTACTTACTCTTGTGATGCTCAGAACATCTGCATTCAATATCGCAGTTCTTTTACCCTCTCAGTGGGACAGATGGTAACGAGGTGCCCAATTCTCAATGACTTTCAAAGAGGTTTAGGCACCTGCCACAAAATTGTTCAAGACTGATTTCTCTCTGTTATTCTCATCTTTGACAAAACAGAAAACCAGGAGAGTCCTTCCACTCGCCACTTTGCTGCCAGCCAGGAGTTTGCCCTCACATAAATTGCTCGACCTTTGTACTCCTATTTTAAGCCACCCCATTTGTGAAATAAAAAATCCCACCCTATTACTAATATATTTAATACTTTTTAAGATGCTTTGAGCTTGCACTAAAGGTACACTATAGACACATCTGTACCTAAATTACCAATATTCAAAAATAACAGGAAAAATACTTGTTGGTGGATTAGCTACAGATGATCAATGCCAAATAAAAATCTACTCTGGTTTTGCTAAGGTCATTTAGTGCTGTGCAATTCTCATGAGGTAAATATTTTTGAAAGTGGGGAATGCTCTGAGATTAAGCAATACATTACAGTTTTTGATCAAATGCCAGAAGCCATAGGTGAATAGGAAACAGACATCAGTAATTACAGTTCGTACTTCAGCTATTTCAAAACCCCTTGCTTCAATGAGCAAGTATTAACTGGACAGACACTCCTTCACAAATTAGAGGCTGCAAAGACTTATTACACACCACATTTATCTTTGAAACTTGTCCAACAGAATTAAACTAAAAAAAAAGATACAGATTATGGTTGCAGGCAAAAAACTATTAAAACTCTAACAACTATATATATGTTTTTATCTGTCAAACTGTCCCTGCAGCCACTCTTTGGTTAAGGAGCTCAGGAATGCAGTATTAAGAAATACAAGTAATTGTATTAGTATGCTGTTGTCAAACTTCAAACTGGCTGTATTTTATCACAGGAGCTGATAAAAGAATTTCTCGTGTAGGCCCTAAAACACAATGGAATTGCAAGAACATGAGATGGGAGCAGAAATGAAGACATGGCACGCGAGTGAGAAGTGTTCTAGAAGCTCCAACACTGCTCAGTGAAACTGTGCAGAGCCACCCCGCTTGACATCATTAGGGCTGCTGAAAACCCCAAAGCAAACCCCTCACCCTGGCACAGCACCTGAGTGACAAGCCCAGCTCAGAGGCCAGACTGACAGAGCCTGGCCCACAACAGAATGAGGCTGGAGCAGTCCAGGATGCTCCAGAGACAGCCTTGCTCAAACAATGGAAATTGTGAGAGCACACTCTACTTTCCAGGTAGTTTCTTTACTCCAGAAAGCCACACTTGGGAAACTACACAATTTTTCCTCAAAAAGGAGTTAAGGCTACTCTGAATATCCAAGAAAGTACCATGACTGATGTTGGATGAAATATAAAATTGTGGTGGAGAAAAAACTGGGGCAAAACTAGTGCATGCATTTATGTTTTCCAGGACTTCTGAGAGGGAGGAAGCACTTCAGTGAGGCTGCCTTTAAACTGCTGCCCAACTCAAGATAGCATCAAATGAACTTCTAATAAACACTTGGCTTCACAACAGATTTGTACTGATATTTATAAATGAAGTACATTCCTCTAGATTGGTAATTTCAGTCAAACAAGGAGATATTGCAAACTTTTCATCTGCTAAAAGAATTATTATTACATATCAAATTTAGTTCAGTGTAAGAGGTTATATGTCTAAGCTGATTAAAGTTTTTGGTTAATTAAAACAAGCATTTGGATTGCTTTAACACCGTTAAACAGGAAATGTTAAGTCTCGGAATGCACTTTTACTTGTTTGGCCAAAATTTACATCACAGACCAAAACTACTAAAAAAAAAAAAAAAGACATTTAAAAATAGATTAGCAACTTAGGAAGATGATTATTAAAGGTACAGTTCTTCATTTATTTATTTCTTATGTATTTATAGGCACTCTATAAAGCTGTATTAGGCTTTTGTATTTTCCCTGTTAGATACTTTTGAACTAATATTTTAAGCAAACACTTCAGGTGGAAAAAAAGGTTTGAAACGTGGTCATTTTAAAATTCATCACACAAGTGACCCAAGGCAAATATTCTGCATACTTCCTGTTTACAGTTCCATTATTAATGGCCTAACATAAAACTAATTGATTTAGTCTAAAATATTACAGGTAGCTGGGCAATAGCTGTTCTTTGGGGGTTTTGGTTTCTGTTAAAGCATATTTTCAAAACAAAGAACACTGATCCTTGCAATTAGATCAAGATCTTGATTTGACAAATACTGTTACTCTTAAGAGCAATTACTGCAAAGAAGAAAATAGCTTATTTAATAAATGATACTTTAAAAAGTTTAATGGAATGCTGCTGGTGTGTTTGGCATTAATTACCAGCATCATTCTACATTTCAGTATATAACACAGGTCAACTGTATCTAACATCCATCTTCCAGATGCTTAAAGAAAACCCCCAGAAATTATGGTCAGAGTGCCTGTAACTTCTGGACAAGAATATTTGGAACTGAGAAAGATCCTGATGTAGGGTCATGGTGTAACCTGTGTGTTTACACATGCAAAAATGCAATTTACCTTTACTTCACTAGAGATAGCAGTTGTTTCCTTCCACATAAAAGTTTGCAAGCAACATAGTTTGTAAACTATAGTGTGAAATTTATGATGTTATACTGCAGAAACCTGCTTAGCCCCCAATTTACAATCCTGGCAATTGTATTCAACTCTGTCATCATAACTAATTACAGCTAACTGCAGATTACCATATTGCAAACTCTCATCTGTGTGAAAGAAATATGATGTTCGAAAAAAGAATCAAACATCCTGGGGGCTAATGAACAAAAATGCACTATTCCATCTTGGACTGCAAACCTGAACTCTTCAAATTGCTGCCGTAAAACTTCAAATTGCTATTTGTTGGCAAGTTGTTTTAGCCCCAAGTACTTACACAGTAAATCACCATTACACTAATACCATACCTTTGGCCTGAAACATATTAATCTTGGTTAACAATAACTGACATTTACATTACCAATTCAATTCAGGCATTGTGGTGACTAAACATATATGCAAGAGAGAGAACTTTTCTTCAGGGAGAAAAGTTATTAGTTTTGAATGTGTACTTTTCACTGAGAACAATTCTGAAGAAACATTATCATCAATTCTTGTTATAATCTTATAACATAAACATTCAAATCCTGATTGATCTGTAGAACATTTGACTTGGAGTAAAATCTGCACTTGTATCTTGGGTGCAATTAACTGTACAACATAACAGCTCAGATATTTTTCCAAGATATGTATCTATGTATTTTTATCTGGGACCTTTAAAACCTGTGTTCTTAGGAAGGAAAGAAAACTGGGAATCTGAAACATTCTGAAGAATGTAGCACCAGGATATGACCAATAGTACCATATCCTTCCAGGAGAGGGAGGAAGGACTTTTTTCAGGCATTTTTTTGGTGTTTTTATTTACTAAGGCTATAAATGCCCTTGGTTTAAAAATATAGGTTGAGTTTGCTCTTCTTTATTTAGTGTCTTCCCCCAGCTTTCAAGCAGAAAAGAAGTACTTACTGCATTAAGTCTGCGTAGCCCCAGAAGCAAACAAACCCCTCTCCTTATACCCACACATTATAATTGCAGTACAGCACAAATCACATTTGGACCAAGGATTTTATTTCAACTTCAGAGAGTTCTCTACCAGACTCCAAATTCATTCTGAAATGCATTATCTTTAGGTTTCATATCTAGGAGGAAAAATGAACACAGTATTGATGTTTAGATAGTATTTTTACTGTATTACTTACAAGAGAGTGCCAAAACAAGACAGTGCAGTTTAAAAGCATTAAGATAAATACAAGGCATTTGATGTGTTTTGTTTTGGGATGTTTTATGCTTAGATTTAATAAGCTGCCCACAAAAATTCTTCAAGTAACAACAGGTATTTGACTCCTGAGGAAAATAGGATGGATTACATATATCCCATGTTGCTTTTTGTTTCCCATCTTTTCTTGGCTTCAAATCTGAAATAGAGCACAAAACCCACATTAGGAATGACGAGTATATGTGTTTCAAGTATTTCACCATGTTATTCTTAACAACAAATAAAAAAATAAAAACTTACTTTTAATACTGTAATAAAGACATGAAGACAAATACAGCCATACGACCAACACTTTATTTCTGATAAAGCCTCTGTACTTAAGTCTGATACACTCCTAAAAAAGCCCACCAAAACCCAACAAGGTTAAACTAAACAAATAAGATTAGCACAAGCCTATTTCAACTAAGAAAACATTCTACTGAGATTGCATTGTACACACTTAGTGCCAATGAAACCACAAATGTTTAATTCCATACTCAAATGACTTACCCCCAAGCAAGCTTCTTTTTCTTTTGAGCTTCTTGGGCAGCCTCTGCTTCTTGCTTGGCTTTTACAAAGTTGCGGCAAGCGGCAGCTTTGGCAATTTTCACACCAAGCTAAGACATGAAAAGGAACAAAGGAAAACTGATTAGATGCAAATGGCTCACATGAAATTTAAGCCTCACAAATTACTTGGTCTGATATTGTTTCTAAAAAGTCAATAAATAGTAAAATATCTTTCAAATATTAGGCTGATGATGCACTATTAGACCGGACAAACAAGAATGTCTCTTGAGGGAAATACAAAAGCGCAGGATCCTGGGGCAAGCAATCCTTTTCACCAAATCCTTCATTTTCAACAACAAAAGCAAAGAGCAACAGCTCACTGGATCCTTTTGCTTGTTTGTTTTACACAGACAGACATATCCAAATACACAGTCTCCACTACTGGGACCAGTCTGTGACCTCAGCTATGTTAACACAATAGAATCAGGTCTCACCAGTGTCAAAAACACCCAAAAAGACACTTTGATACAGGAAGAGCTGCTACCACTATACATTTTTCAGTAGAACCACTAGACATGTTTTAATCAGTCTGTCCAAAAATAAACGATGCAGTGTCCTTATGTCTATCTCCACAAACTTTCAGATTGCAAGGGTATAATACATCAGGTTTCCATGTAGGTGAATACCACTTCCATAAACCTATGCAAACTGTGAGAATTAAGTTCACTTTAGTGAATGTAAAGTATAGAAGGGAAAGACAGGGAAGAGTGAAGTAAAACAGATGGAAGAAGATCCAGTGAACTATGACCAGTTTATTTCCTTTAATCAGCTTTCATAACTTGTAGTTACATTTTGTGGTTGCTGCCCTGACTTGACATTATGAGTTAGGAAGGAATTCGTTCTCAGAAGTTACTGCTATTCTCCAAGACAAGCATGCAATTCATTTACCCCAGACTGCTACAAACTGATGTGGACAAACAGGTTTTCTTTCAATCCACACCCAAACCTATTGCAATTAGCAAACTGTTTCTGACCTGGATATTCTAAATTTCCCCCAAAATGTCATGGGAGTATCAAAGAAAGGGAGATCCAAAGGGAAGAATACTCTTTAGCACCTTGGCTGAAGTTCCACTATTAATGGTAATATACTGAATAACCTGCAGCATCTAGGCAAACAAATATTTACTCTGAGAAATGCTTTACCCAGGTGAGAGAGAACTCAAGAACACATCTGCAGATGTAGATGCACTGACATATTTTCCACAACTATCCCTACTACAATAGGTAGGTGATAATTTTGTCAACAAAACAAAAGAAACA